>CM077232.1:22654907-23157407 GCA_039654775.1 Spinibarbus caldwelli
ACTTCCGCTTCGGAGAACCCACGCAAATGTGAAAAGGGTGTATTGTAAAGAAGTCGTCATAGTTTAGTCGTCTAAACTTCCATAGTGGTGAATGGAAACTACAACAAGTAATTTTTGCATTCCCATTTGCCACAATAGTTAATAAGTAAATAAATCAGTAAAACATTTAGATACAACTTTCCAAATGAGGAAATAAATACTGAGAGATTAAGATCCTCAGAAGAGAGGAAAATGTCAAATTTGCCATCACTCCCTCAGCCACAGTATTATAAAAACTCAATCAGCACCAATAACTGTAATTTAAAGGGATAGTTCACCCCAAAATGAAAATTCTCTCATTAATTACTCACCCTCATGTCGTTCCAAACCCATAAGACCTTCGTTCATTTTCAGAACACAAATTAAGATATTTTTAATGAAATCTGAGAGCTTTCTGAACCTGCATATACAGCAACACAACTGACACGTTCAAGGCCCAGAAAGGTAGTAAGGGCATCATTAAAATAGTCCATGTGACATCAGTGGTTCAAACGTAATGTTGTAAAGCTACAAGAACACTTTTTGAGCATAAAGAAAACAAAAATAATGACTTTATTCAACAAATTCTTCTCTTTCGTGTCAGTCTTCGACATGCATTTATGACAGTACCACAATGCATTTGTGTGGTGCTGCTGACACAGAATTCGGCGTTCGTTTGGTAGAACGTCCATCTCTTAGTTTGTTGTCTGTATATTCTGGTTCAAATAAATAAAGCTGGGCAAAAAATTGCAAATTATCGTCTGGTCGAAATCTTCAGACATGTTTATGTGGGCTGTTTTATGTACAGTGTACCTTCCTCTGCTTCTAAACAAGGCGCAGCACATCCGGGTTCTATGTCAGAATGAAGAGTTGTTGTATAAAGTTGTTATTTTTGTTTTCTTTGCTCACAAAATGATGTCACATGGACTATTTTAATGATGTCCTTACTACCTTTCTGGGCCTCGAACTTGTCAGTTGCATTGTTGTCCATGTAGGGTCAGAAAGCTCTCGGATTTCATCGAAAATATCTTAATTTTGGTTCTGAAGATGAACGAAGGTCTTACGGGTTTGGGACGACATGAGGATGAGTAATTAATGACAGAATTTTCATTTTTGGGTGAACTATGCCTTTAATGCCAAGGTAATATAACAGTAAGTATAGTCTTGTAAATGTAAAGAAGTTTTTTAAAAATGAAAATATAACAAAAACTTTGCTAGATTTACGATGTTAATAACGAAAAACACATCATCACAATCTGTGAAAAAGGTCCACGACAGACTTTTTATGGGCAAATCTTTCTTAGCATCTTCTCTTGGGGGGGAGGGGTGGGTAGGGATATACATGGAGTCAGGGATGTGTTGGGATTTAGGGACGATTTTTAGGCCTGGAGCGATGGCAGCTAATCGGAGAGGGACTCATTAGAAGTAGAAAGGTGAGTGTCAGCGTGGAGCTCAGGGGCTGTGCGATGAAAAAGGGCCACTGAGCGCTGGGACGCGGTGGCCGCAGGCGGGGGTATTAATTGAGAGAGATTAAGTTGCTCTCGCCCTCGCCTTGACAACACCATCAATAAGGGCTCTCGAAGTCGTCCCCAGAATGATGTTCTCAGTGTTTCACAAGGAACTGTGCGACAGGGAGAGCAGCTGGCAGAGGACCTGTCCACGGGAACGCGAGGCCAGCTAAATTGAATATGGAACAAGGTCACCTGGGCCGCCCACATCCTCCAAGCACCACCGCTATCGCATCAGTTTGAAGGAAAGTGGATGAGCTTGATGCTTAGATTACTTTGCGAGGATTCACGCAGACAGGTGAGGCCAAGAGAATATTGACATGAAAGACAATATTGAGAAATATGGAGTGACAAAAGGGTATCAAATATTAGGAGAACTGAGGTACAGGTATGAGATTCAGAGATTACTTTTAGATGTTGTTTTTCTAAAATGTATTTGTTTTAATAATAAAAAAAGAATGAAACTGTTTTATTGATTGGTGATGCAAATTATTACAATGACTGCCTTGCATATGTAGACAATAAAGATATTTATGATGTATCTCAGTAGGGGACCACTTGCATATTTTGTACACATTATAAAAATGTGAGGCACAAATTTGTGAAACTCAGTATAAGCAAATGGAAAATAAATGAAATGATGTCCTTTGGCTTAAGTCCCGTTTCTTCAATTAAAGCACACAATATTGGGATGGACTCATGAAGTTGGGCTGAGTCTTTGGTATATGTTTGTTGTTCACAGTCTGTGTTCTTGGCATCTAGTGAAGCAACTGAACTTGAGTGAAACTTTGTTTTTTTTGGACTAATGTTTAATGATGTGTGCTGGAAAAGTGCCAGATAAGAAAGTCAATAATTCATCTCAATGCAGAATAATTTAGGGGGAAAAAAATAAAACTCATGATGGCAGACTGCCTCAGGGCTGGAATCCCTCAGCATTTGGCAATATCTTTGATGATAAAGACATTAAAAATAATTAGGACTGACGAAAACAGCATGTACAATTGTTTGACTATTTAAGACGATGATAAAATGATTTCTTATCCGGATGAAACGGTTGTATTTGAGACTAGCATGGTGGTGTGCTGTGGCCCTTTTTAAATCTATAATTACAGCTCAAATCCATGTAATTGTTTCTTTTGTTTGCATGCCAATTTATCAAAATTGTAACAAATGCAAAGTGCTGAACCAGTAAATTAGTTAGACTGTATCTGAATGATGAATACTGACTAAAATATCCTCTTTTTAATTACTCTATTCAAAATATCTCCCATATTAACGACACACTTGAGAAGGCATTGTTTATTGTTCATCTCCATTTTTCATGTTTCTTCTTTTTTTAAGTTGTTTTTTCTCTCCATTGCATAACAGCTGAAGAAACAGCACATACGGCAAAAATGGGGAAGGTTTTCAATTATTCCTTGAGCTGATTTGTAAGTATAACAGCTGTGGTTACCAGATATAGTCATCAAATATTCAATCTGTCATATTGCACAGACTAGTGGGTTGATCTGAATTATTATATATAAATTTCCATCCCCATTCAATTGGCAAACAATTATTAATAAGCACGAGAGAGGAACATGTCTCAGAAAGAATCCTCAAATACACTGACCTGCACATGAACCTGAATGTGAAATGAATTTATAAGAAAAAGACAAATAAATCAATGTTAAGTAAAAAGACAAATATTATGCATCTCATTTCCCATCTATAACAGCCACCTGGCATCTTATTCAAACCGCCATTTGGACTCAACATCTTCATAGGTTCTAGCTCAAATCTTAATTGGCGCAATGATAAATATGTATGACTCATAATATTTTAGATGTCATCTTGTGGATTTCCTGACTATTTTGTTTGTACATACTGGCTATTAGTAAGAGAAAAAGCAAGTAAAAAACATCTAACAATTGTATTCAACCTGGGAATATTGTCACTATGATCTGAAACTGCATAAAACTGTTTTTCTTTTGTACTCCAAACTGTGAAAACAGTGATCCCCATGATTGCTGTCCTCATTTCTGTATCATAGATTCTTCAAGGGAAGTTCTGAGCAAATATATATATATATATATATATATATATATATACAACATAATTTCAATGTTTAAAGAGATAGTTCACTCAAAACTGGCCATTGTCATTATTTACTCGCCCTCATTTTGTTCCAAATTTGTATGAGTTTCTTTTGTCTCCAGAACATAAAAGAAGATAAAAACTTTTTTTGTTGTTGTTCATACAGTGAAATTCAGTGAATCCAAAACACTGAAC
Source organism: Spinibarbus caldwelli (assembly GCA_039654775.1). NCBI lineage: Eukaryota > Metazoa > Chordata > Actinopteri > Cypriniformes > Cyprinidae > Spinibarbus > Spinibarbus caldwelli. The sequence goes on from CM077232.1 coordinate 22,658,705, forward strand.
ATTTAAGTCTTTTGTGTGTGTGTCAGGTCTTTATTATGAAACACAATCAGAACAAATGTACGTGTTAACTGTACACTACTGTTCAATTGTTATGATAGTATATTGTGAAATATTTTTACAGTTTAAAATGACGTTTTATATGTTAATGTACATGTAATTTATTTCTGCGATGCAAATCTGACTTTTCATTACTCCAGTCTTTAGCAGCCATTACTCCAGTCTTTAGTGTCACATGATCCTTAAGAAATCATACTAATATGCTGATTTGCTGCTCAAGAAACATTTCTTATTATCAATTCTGAAATTGTAATACATTTTTTCAGAATTATTTATGAAGAGAAAGATCAAAATAACAAGAGCAGCATTTATTTAAAATTTGAAATGCCTTTACTGTCACTGTCACTTTTGATCAGTGTATCCTTGCTGAATACAAGTATTAATTTCCTAAAACAAAAACAAATTACTGACCCCAGATTTTTAGAGGGTATGTAAAACTGTTCAGACAAAATTGGTTCATTTCATTTATGAAAGATTTACACATACATTTGTTCTGTTCCTGCTGAATGAATAAAGCCTATTGACTTTCAGCCAGCAGATTCAGATATGAAGGTGTTTATAAATTTATTCCTGAGACATTTGAGGTTAGATGTTGAAGCAACTATCAAACAAATAAACAAGCTACCTCAGGTCAACTCTAAATGATTCATTAGCTAAAAGTTTGCAGGAGCCTTTCTAGTTACATGGACTTTCTGTAAAAATTCTCAGCATGCTGTAGCATACAGAAATGTTCCACATGACAGCCTTTCTTCTGCCCTCTGTGGCCACCTGACAGCATCTGGGGGCGGGCACTACTTCTGAAGAAGTCTGCTGATTATGTTTGTGATGGGAGCTGTCATTCCAGCGGTTCCCCACCTGTGGAGCCCAGGTGCAGCGCTACATTCATTTACAGCACACTGAGAATTAGTCTAACAGCTCTGGCCAGGAGAGGACAGACTCCACAAGCCACCAGCAGGGCAGACCAGAGTGAAATAAATTACCATTTTCACACAGAAGAATTGAGACGGAAGAGAAGAGTCAGTCCTCTGCACATGCCGCCTCAAATTAGGTGCCACCTGTAATTCAGTTACCCACAAATCTTCCACCAGAACTGTTGCCTTTGAGGCTGGCATGGTATTAGTTATTAGCCACAGGAGCGCTCTGAGGACAGTGCTGGAGACGGGAAGAGGCATATGTCAACTGCCTGGGGAATGGGTGCTCATCTCTGGGTCTTAGTTGAGTCTGACTCGCTGGAGAAGATGCATCTGAGTTATGATGACAGGGATGCAATGCCAGAGCTATAGGTCTTCTGTTGACCATGACAAGCATGAGATGAAGAGTACCACGGGGCAACAGTGAAGCAGAGCTGCAAAGACAGATATAATAATATGCATTACCTAAACTAAAAACAAGCCCCAGATATGGAGGAAAGACTGACGTGAACATGACAGCAAACTGAGCGGCTGATTGGATTGACAAGACAATTAATTCAGAGTCAAAGTCTCAGTCGCTTTACTGTCATTTCTCTGCTGTGTGGTAGGAGAAGATATGAAACACGATGTCTTCTGGAGCCATGGTGCAGACCATGTAGCTGATATTTACAAGACAACCACTTTCACAAATTACCATAAAATATGGATACAGTTATGGGCTATACATGAAAAAGTGTGTGATGCATTGGTGCATTAGAGAAGATATTGCAGTGCAATGAACACTGCATTAAACATGCATATTTGCATTAAAGAAATGTTTCATTATTTTATGTTTCATGTAAATCAATTCACTACCAATATATAAAACAGTTTTAATTGTAATTTATTAAATGTAATGTTTATTTTAATATACATTTTTTTATTTTATAACATTTTAATTTTGTATTTTATTACAATGATTCAAATAGTCTCTTACATGTGGAAGACTAAGTCCATAAAATATGGGATTTGTACTGAGTTATGAATATAACTATGTTTTTAAACCTTAAAACTGATGCAAACTACAACATACACACATCTTACTTATTCAGAGAAATAAGTATTCTTGGTGACAGTGATGTGTAGTCCAACATCGTACTCAAACTCAGCTGTTAATGAACAAGTGAATGCAAGCATCATAGTTTGATAATTTTCCATTATGTCTGGACTTTATGCGTTCGTAACATTGCCAAAGGTATTTTGGTTGTGGTTTGGAAAGTGGGAAATGCACTGGTGAAATTTTAGTGACACTTTATTAACTTTGTATTTGGACTATGCAAATAAGTTCCACAGGAGCAAAGAAGGGTGGGCCACACTGTGTTCCCCCACTCTGATGGAACAACCAGTCACAGCCTGGAAATGGAGAAGAGCCAAAATGCAATCTCGGAAAAGGATAAAGGTACCCTTCCAAAAGACACTCCTTGTTCTGAGTCTCAGTCCTGTAAGGGGAGAGACAGAAACAGATCACCAAAGTTCTGAGTCTCCAGCCTGTGTGGTGGGAGATACTAACAAAAAACACCAAGTTCTGAGTCTCCAGCTTTTGAGGTAGCAACAGATACGACCCTGTTCTCAGCCTCTAGTCTGCGAGGAAAGAGATACTCTAAGTTCAGAGTCTTCGCCCAGCGAGACAACAACAGATATACCACATCCTGAGTCTCCATCCTACAGAGACAAAGCGGACTGACTAAGTCAGGGCTCCAGACTGCGACTAAAACGGTCGCAAAAATATTAATTTGCAAGTGAAGTTTTTGCTGAGGTCGCCACTGGCAACTATGTATATTTACATGTTATGACTTATTTTTTTTTTTTTTCCTGATTGTTTTGCGATCACATCTTTTATTGTTCACGTATTAAACTGAGACGATGCGCATCAAAGTTTTAATGTAAAAAAGTTTCAAACAGTCCTCATCTCTGCCGCACAGCAGCATTGACGCACACTTGCTAAACGCAGCTCAGTTGTGCAGCGCAAGAGAGATCAAAATGCAAAGTGAAAGTGCAGAAAAGCAGTCTATTTCGTGCACAATTTGAACAAACTTCAACAGGTAAAGCTGTCAGCTGTGTGAATATTGGCAATATCTTTAACAGTTCTCGTTTATAATCATTACTAATAGCCTATCGCTTCTTGTTATCAAGATCTTAGGCTGTGTTATATGCGTGAACTTCATATTAGCCTGTTTGCAGCGCACTTGCCTTCCAGTAATCACAATAAGCTTTGTTACTTTTTAATAAACGAAGTATCATCTTTAACATTCTTCCAAATTCATAACGAAATTCATACAATAAATATGGTTTTGGCGCCCTTTAATGCGGCAGGCGCAATCGCTTTAGCGCCTCAGTTCAGGCGGCAAGTGAGCACATCATATCTTTCTCTACTATAGTACAAAATGAACGTGAATTAACATCAAAAGGTAGTCTATTTTATAAGAGAGCCTATAGTACAACTTATTGAAATGTGTCATGTAATCGCGCATTCTGTGTCAAACTGCAGAAAACATGTAAAGCTTGTAAACAATGCCACGTAACAATACATTTAGGCTACCTCAGAATAACCATTGGGCATCCATCCATAAGCTCATCAGTCAGCTACAAAAATAACTATAAAGAGGAGCATTTTGCTATATTTATTATTGCATATTAATATTTTTACTTAACCTGTTGTCTACATGATAAAAAATGCAAGAATGCAAGCTAAAGATAAAATTCAACACGTCCTATAAAACTGCATGTTAATAATGAAGAAAAACGACTGGATGTGTGAGAGATTTGACAACATTTCTATAGGATGCATTGAGGAGGAGCCCAAACTAACACTGTAAAAAGCGATCAGTTGACTTTTCTTAAAAAAAAAACTGAGGAAACTCAGGGCTCGCAAAATCGCTAGCCTGACGTCCCAGGGTTATTGCGTTTTCCAGTCGGGCTACCAAAATGTATCACTGCCCTGCCCGACAGGCTACCTTAAATACAAGGGCTCCTACGGGTCCTTAAAAACTCTCAATTTACTTGTATAAAATTTAATGCCATAAAAAGTTGTAAATACGTTAAATAGTATAAGAAAAGTCTTAATTACAATTTCAAGAGGTCTTACATTTGGGAACGGAAAGACAAGAATTGATACAGCTGGATTAAACTTCAAAAGGCAATGATGTTGAATAAATATGAGCGCTGCAGCTTTTAAAGTCAAAACGCGGCGCAGATGTCTTTATGTGAATGTGTCTCTAAAGGGAACTGTGTGTCCTCAGAAACGTGTCGTTGGCATTTTCATTTCATCTTGCCTATAAAATGCCTGATAAAGCAGGGTATATGAGCGCGGTGCTGCTTTGTGTACAGCCGTTACCTGAGAAGTCGCTATATTTGCTCCTAAAGCGCCACCTCGTGGCAGAGAGTGAATTTGCATTTCCAGTGTGCCTATCTTATGTTCAGATCAATGCGAATATCATCCCATGTTTTTATGCAGCAAACTTAGAGTTGTAAATGTGAAAGACAGTCTTTATTAGAACAATTTGAAACAATTAAAACAGTAACATTTATGTTTTAAATTAATATAATAATATTTTACTTGTCCCTTTAAAAGCTGAAATGCCATTTTATAAGATTTTTTTTTGTGTGTGTGAAAACTTGTATCTAAACTGTAAATCATGTAAATTTATGGCATAAAATGTTACCCAGACGTTGTCCAACCCCACATGGTATTCATTTTACTTGTGCAGCTCTTAAAAAGGTTCATAAATTGCCTTCAATTGATTTTTAAAAATTCTGCAGATACCCTGTAAATAGTGAAATAAAATTATTTCATTGATATTTGTTGATATTTGTGTATTGAAAATGTTTTTGATTGACATTTAGACTTATCTGATTTTCTATATGTAAAAAAAATGGTCTTTTTTATTTGGGCTGATTAAATTAATTTTCGGGCTACCAAAATCTGAAGAGTAACTGCCCAAAGGGCTACCAGGGATTTTGAAATTTTGCGAGCCCTGAAACTCATTACATTAAGTGAACTTGACAATTCTGAGTTACACTGACAAATAACAGTTTGAAAATGTGTAGTGTTCACTTTTTATTTAAGTTGGACTAATTTTAATTTATTAAATTGCAATTACTTAAAAGTGTACACTCAATGGCCAAGTGATGCTTATGGTCCATGATATTGGTACAGATTCTGTGTAATAAACAATTCTTTGTGACTGTATATTTCAAGTTGGAAAAGACGTTTAGTTCCCACTTTAAGTGAACCTTAGTTCCCAGGTCAACTACAAGATGGATTAAAATGCTGATAAGTCAAAAAAAGATTAAACAAACTCATGACAGTATGATTGAAATGTCAAAATGTTAAAATAAATAAATAAAACGTTTATTCTGTAGCACCTAAAAAAATTATTTGGTGCCTAAGTTTTTTTCTTGTAGGAGCCAATGGCTCCTTACTCGATTTTTTTGTCTGGAGCCCTGCAAGTTCTGAGTCTCCAGCCCAGAGAGAGAAGACAAACAGACATTTGCAACAAGGTTAAGCTCCAGCAAACAAACTTTCACCTCAAGGTACTTTCGTCTGCATGTTCCAGAACTGAGGACCTTCTGCACCTACTCCAGGGCCACGTCTGCGTTCCAGATTTTAGGACTCCTACAGCGCTTCGTGTTCAAGGCTGTTGAAACAAATTCCTGTTCCTTTCCCCACTGCATTGCTACCAGCACAATCAGTGGAAGAAGTCACCGCCACTGGACTGCTCACTTGACCACAGAGAACGTAAATATCACTTATATCCAAGCCTCTTCCAGAGACCGTGGCATTATTTTATATTGTCGGCATATGATTTTTCTAATTTACATTAGATATTATATAGCTGATTGCAGTTGATAACAAATAATAGCTCATTTATTTGTTTGATGCATAATAAGTTTCTTCACCTTATTTATTTCAGAGTAGCAACAGATAGACAACGTAGATCTGACATAGCAAAGCCAACTTAATCACTTGCACTTTATGCATCCTATGTACTTTTCATTCATGGTATAGATTTAGTGTTGATCACTCTTGTCTATCTTTTGTTAATAAAAAAATATTATATTACACTTGTGTCTTCCTTATGTTGATAGTACAGTAAGAAGTTCTACAAGCTAGATATCCCACCAATCTTTCTTATCTGATGTACTCAACCGCACCTTAATTTTTAATTAATTTGCTAATTACCTATAAGGCCCTGAATGGTTTGGCACCTCAGTATTTGAGTGAGCTCTTATCACATTATAGTCCTTCACATCCGCTGTGATCTCAAAACTCTGGCCATTTGATAATACCTAGAATATCAAATTCAACTGCGGGCGGGAGATCGTTTTCCTATTTAGCGCACAAACTCTGGAACAATCTACCTAACACTGTTCGGGAAGCAGACACACTCTGTCAGTATAAATCTAGATTAAAGACCCATCTCTTTATCCTGGCTTACACATTATACACTATTGCATTTCTATAATTCAAATCCATTAAAGGATTGTTAGGCTGCATTAATTAGGTCAACCAGAACCGGGAACACTTCCCAAAACACCCAATGTACTTGTTACATCGTTAGAAGAATGGTGGATCAGCACCTAGAGATGACCTCTACAGCCCTGAACGTCAGCGGAGACCAGGACAACTAGATGAGCCCCAGAGACTGATCCCCAGTGAAGACCCTGTCTCCTAGACGGCCATCAGAACAAGACCACAGGAACCAGATGAGTCCTTTGCACAATCTGACTCTGCTGCAGCCTAGATTTAAACTGCTGATTTTGTCTGGCCAGAGGAGAATGACACTATTTCGACACACTATTTCCCCATCTAAATACTGTAAAGCTGATGTAAAGCCACCCAGCTTTATATCAAGCTGATGTAAATATGCTTTGACACAATTTGCATTGTTAAAAGCGCTATACAAATAATAGTGGCTTGACTTGACTTGACCTTAAGTGACACGTGTTCCAAAAATCACAACGTTATTGGTGAGCCATCACCACAGTATTTCGTCTCCCTAGGTTGGCAAAAGCAAAATCATTACAAATAGAAAATGGTACATTTATTGTATTTAATAAAATAAAATAAAATAAAATAAAATAAAATAAAATAAAATAAAATAAAATAAAATAATAAATTTAAATAAGCAAACTTGATTCCCCTGAGATCCAGATTAATTTGATTGGTTTCACCCTTGACATCCTCCAGTGTTAACCCAGGTTAAACAGTCCCTCGTTCTGTGTGGTCCACTGGGATTTGGCTTTTCCTGTTGCTTGAGGCTCACCTGGGGCCTAAACACCTTGACTAAGCTCTAACTGGGGCATGAGCTGCACTCATGCACACAGCCTGCAGAGCACATTCACTCATAAATGTGCAGGTTTGTAAAACATGGTCCCATTTGTGGAAAAATATGTTTACATTAGCTGTTAGCTTAGACATACCAAAGCGTTGGCTTTTCTAAATTGCCACCGCATTCGCTTTTTTCCACTTTAGTCAAACTCGAAACCTCCAGTGAACCTGAGAGCATTGCGCCGAGCACTGATGTGAACTAAAAATCATCAAGTAGACAAAAGCACACAAGAGAAAGGGAACGTGAGCATCTAATAAAGCCCAGCGCAACAAAACTTGTGACAACGAGAAACAATTTGAGATGTAAAACGAGAGGAGCATTAAGTGGGCTTGAGGGAGCTAGAGAATTCTCCATTTAATTTCCAGCACTAAAATTACTGAATGAACACATAGCGCAAATGACTCAACACGACTATCTGAAAAAATAAAAAAACAGCTAAATGAATCACTACTGTTTTGTTTCTGGGCTTCTCTGGAGAGGCTATTGCATCAAAAGCTGTGGAGACTGAAAAGTAAAGCAGTGCTTCCTGTCCAAGTCTATATCTGGTTCCTTCCTCTTCTCGTCAGTATGCTAGCAGTGTCCATTTAACCCAAGGTTTACCGACTAAAAGCGTCTCCTGCTTCGAGCACTGCAGCAAGAGACTGGAGTTGAGTGAAATGACATCCTCTGGTGCCGGCGCGATTCTGGCACGAGGACTAACATGCTCCATGCATCAATCTTTCCCTCAATCAATTGCCTTAATGAAGAATGGGCTGGAATTAAATCTAAACCTCTAATAACACTAATGGTGGCTCTTTTTTCCACTGTCGGAGGCCAAGTGGCTGCACCCTCAGGGGAAATACCCTCCTCTCTAACCATTTATAATCAATGATTAGTCACTGATCAGTGATTAGCCAGGCCAACTTTAGACTCGATCAAAGCAGAGGAGCCTGCAACCTTAACAGTCAAACGTGTCTCAAAGACATGAACTCAAATTTCTGGTTTAATTTCTGCTACTTTTGAAAGTCATTTAATACCTTCCTCTAGTCAGAAATGGAGAACCAGCAGGATAGCAGAAAATCCTGGCACACTCTGTACAGTCAGTCTAAGTGGTAATGTATTTTTTTTTCCAAAGCTAATGGACTTGGATATAGCGTTTTGCTTTGACAGAGCAAGAAGAGAAGTCAAAGCGGCCACTAAGAATAACCCCGGTGGCGAAGGAGGAGGTGGTATCAGTCAGTGAGCAGAAAAGAAAAAGAGAGACATTTACCTTTCTTGTCTGTCATGGAGTTGATGCATGGACGGAAAGAGGATGCCTTTTAGTGTCCTCCCATTCATTAGGAGAGTCTCGTTAATGCACACCCCCAGGTAGGGCATCAATTTTTCCTAACATCTATATCTTCAACCCATTAATGTGACCGAAGAACAAGCTCAGATGTTGCTCAGAACTCCGATGGCAAGACACCCAAACCATAAGATTGGGATAAGTCAGAAGGCTCCGAATCACAACATCATGTCAATCAGCATCACTTGATCTAAAACTGTGGTACACTTACCCCAGGGGGTACTTTGAAAGATTTTTATTTTGCTTTGGTAGACTCATAAAACAGAAATTATGACTTAAAAATAAGTGCTGCCAAAAGACTAAAATAACATTTTATGACTCAGAGCATCCTGTCTTAGCTAAATAACTTTTTAATTTCCATTGAGGGAAGAAAATAAAGTGCTCAAATTGTTCTAAAATACGAAGCACCAATTTTAACACCAATCTCAAGAAGTTTTCTGCATAAAAACACAACTTGGTAGATGCAAATACAAAACTTAATACAAATCTGCAATAACAAAAAATATAATAACTACAATTACCAACATTTTATGAAAAAAAAAAGTGAATAGTTGTAATAAATGAGAAAATCATGCTATCAAAGGTAAGGCATGGGATTGATTCCCAGGTAATTCATGAAAAAAAAAATGCATATCATGAATGAACTGTAAGTGTATTTGAATAAAACTGTCTATAAAATAAAATAAAATTAAATTAAATAAAATATTAATGAATGAGTACTTGAGACTTACTGATGGGGCTGTGTGGTTATATTAAAAAAATAAATAAATAAAAAAATAAAAAAACTGCACCTCAGCCACCAAAATCATGCTAGCCATGGTAATGCATGGGTTTGATTCTCAGGTAATTCATGAAAAAAAAAATGCATATCATGAATAAACTGTAGGCCTATTTGGATAAAACTGTAAAAATAAAACTGCAAAAAAAAATAAAAATAAATAATAAATGAATAAAATAAAATATTAATGGAGTACTTGAGCCTTACTGAAGGAGCCTTACTCATTGGGCTGTGTGGTTATATATGGCAAAAAAAAAAAAAAACCTGCACCTCAGCCACCTCTTTTCATTTATTTGTCACAAATCTTGCCTCCATACTTCCCCTTGCCTGTGGGGAAAAATAAGATGGGGTGCAAGTGTCTGGAGCTTTCAAAGTCTCTCTGAAGCGGATTCAAAGTTAGCTTAGCTTTCATGTCATAAAACACTGTCAAAAAGTTTGTGGTTTTAGAAGTGTCATACAGCCACCCACCATTAATTAAAGCAAGAAGGGTTTTCTGAGGTAGCCTACATTTCATCTTTACCCTTAACTATACAACTATTTGGAGAATTCAGCTTAGGCCACTATCATCTGTAAAAATTTGTCAGAATTAGCAGCGCAACTTCTTCATAACAAGCCTACTGTGAGATGAATTCGAAACCACGAGGAGATCAAAGGGAGGAAGTCCACAGAGAGTAATAAGGGGAAGAATCTTTCAGATTTAACCAGAGATAATCAGCAAAAACACAAATCGCAGCACCACATCCTTTATTCAAGAGACGTCCATTCTGTACATCACTAGTCTGACCATGCATGCCACAGTTAGCTGCTTCACAGTGCTGAAATATTCTTACTTTGAGCTGACCAAAACAGAGAAGTTAGATTACAAATGACACCCAATATGGGAATGTCATGATTAATTCTGATGATACACATACTGTGGATTGAGCTGGTGATTCTCTACTAATGACAATAGATTTTATTTCCTGAACAGCTGTCAGGGCCCTGAGACAGGCTGCTAGGGAGTGTCGAGTGCTCTTTGGCAAAAGCAGTAATGAAAACATTATTCCCTAGATTGATATTTCTGGTAGGAAAATGACGTATGTAACTCAAAATTAAATTCTTTATAAAATCATCATGATCCACTTGGTTCATAACACAATAAATATTTATGTACACTGCTATAACAATTTTATTGGAATTAAAATGCAGTGGATACATTATCTTTTCTCTGTCTCACTCATATATTTTGCAGTTATGTAATTTATACACTAGGGCCCCTTCTGTTTTCGAGCCCAATTTAGGAATTGTTTTAGGTCAAGGGGAGATTATTTATGCAATCAGTTCATTCACTATAATAATTCTCAAGAAATTCATGTGCATATTGGTCTATTCACAATTCATATCGCACGCAGTGCACCAAATGGCAGGTCAACGAAGATAGAGAGCAAGCTAGTGACATGTCCCAAAAAAAACAGGATCTCATGTCAGGATAACACATCAGAAAGAATCAGAAATGAGCTGTCTCTAGTCTCTGACTGGCACAAAATATCGCCATACAAATTCATTGTGTCACTGTCTCATTATTTGACATTTCCAGCAACTCTATGCATAATAATGATGTCTTTACAAAGTGAATTATCAAAGCAGCCCCAGTCTTGTTCACATTCATTCAGGACAGAGGGAAAATCACATCTCTGATGTCTGTGATGACAGCTTGATGTGTGGAAAGGCAAGTGGGAACAAAAAGACGGCTTGTAATGATATGGAATAAATTATTCAACATAAAATGTGTCAAGTGATTAATAATGTTAGTTTGACAACAAATTAGATAATCAGATAATTGGTTCTTGTGTTTTAAATATTTTCTAAAGTAGGCCAGACACTATCTATATTAGTGATCAAAATGTTATAATAAACCTTTTTTTAATTAACACATTAACATATTATAATTGAGATATTTAAAAAAAAAAAATTGAGTACATAAAGAAAGATATTCTTTTTGTGCATCCAAATTTACTAAAGAAATGTAGTATAAAAATCAGAGCATAACTACATCTGCATAGCATAACTGTTTGTTCCTTGTTTTATTCAAATTAGGAAAACCTGGGTAGACTTTCATTAATCTGATATCTGTGAATTAGTATGAACAACTCTTTAATTTCACATAATATATTCTAAATTTTATAATAAAGTTCTAAATCTTAGAGCATTCAAAACCACTAAGGAATTTTCCTTCGTTCTTTCTTCCAAAAGCAAGTTTCCTTGGGTTGAAACAACACATTCAGCAAAATCTAACACTCAGAAAAAATATAACAAGCTCTCACATTATTATCACTTCATTTAGGCCAAAGAAAAGTGAAGTAGCTTTTTCACCTCTGATTGTGTTGAGTAGGAGGAGGCATTCTTAAACAGGAATAATTGAACATGAGCATATGCAGGTCACAAATATACATCCATATGCTCTATGGAACGGCTAGTGTCATAAAATTATGAATATGCTTATGCGGAGCACCTGTCACCAACCATTTTTTGGAAACTTTGCAGAAATATCTGCAAACTTTAAATGTCAATTTCAGATCAATGGCATCCTAACAAATTTTGTAAATCTTTTCCTGGCCTTTTGAAGAAGCGGAATGCTTGTGAAAAAAACAAACTTAATTTCATTTTTACAGAAGGTGTTAAAATTAATTTTGAAGGTGAACTTGTCATCTCACCATATGCTCAGTATTTCTTGTGAAAAAATAAGCTTGTGTCCCTTCAGACACAGACCTGCTGAGGTCAGCACACTGAAACGAGCCTTGGAGAAGACATGGATATTGTTTTCTTAGCATTCAAGAGTAACCTTACAGTGCAGTGTGGCCTTTAAAATACTTTTTTTAACAGCATTTGCTGCATAACAATGAAATTTCCCAGAAGTCAGAATATTCTCGCATCAATAGTAAAAATACAACACACAAATTGTGAAATAACTATTCTTGAAACCCATCTGGGTTTCTCAAGTGTCTCATTAAAGACACCTATTGATGAGTTTTTTTCCCCACATTATTGTTTGTTTTGGCCACTTTAATGATATTAATAATAATGCAAAATGATAAACTAAAGAACAATATGAGTCAAAAATAACAAATTACAGGTTTGGTGTTGCTGAATTGGGGCTGTGGGGGGTGAATAAGACAGAAACATTAAAAACATACTGGCGTACTGTAGGTATAGGGAAGCCACACGCTACAGTTACAATAGTATACATTAGGGCTGGTAATTTAACACATTAATTAGATTAATTAATTACGGTGAAAAATAACGCGTTAAAATTATTAACGCATTTAATGCACTTGGCCTGCCCCAGACCTATGTGGGTCATTTGACATTTCATACAGTTGATTGATGGCAAATATTCGACAGGGCAACAACTCACTGCGTGATGGAGCCTAGAGAACATGGTTAGAATGTCCCTAAAATTCAAGATATGGGGCAAAAATACCCCTGTTTAAGTTTTTGTCTCATAGGCCTATTTACATCATATAGTTAAGCAATATCACACAAGCAATATAGGCTAAGTGCAATAGCCTATCACACAAGTGCAAATGTGATACTGATCTCATACAACAGATTTGTAAGTAAGAAGTTAATATTGTGTTATTTTAGACACAATGTTGTCTGTTTTGCTCAATTTTGCCAACGAAAATATAAAGACAAAGCAGAACTGTTTGTCTCTGGGCAACCCACGGTGGCATTTCATTTCTTAATGCATGTTTTGAACGAATTTTGTGAACCATTGGCCATAGGCGCATTGGATTTGAAGTGGCGCTGCACAGATCGATCGGTGTATGACATCAAAGGACCGCGAGAGCGATTCAAAAGCATACAGTCTCTGCTCTCTATAGCTCTTGCGGTACTTTGATGTTACACACCGATCGGTCTGATGGTGATGATCCGCTTTAAATCGAACAAGCCTAATGATTCAATGGACCATTCATAAAGAACCATTTACTTCACTCCTGAATGAATCAGCCATTTGAACTAATAAAATGAATGAATAAATGACTTGATGACTTAATCATTAAGACATTTCCCACCACCTACTGGCAGTTTTAGTTTATTATTTAGAGTATCATTTCATTAAAGAAATAATTTAATATTTCCATAGCAATAATAACATTATTGCTAAATAATATAATAATAATAAAATTAATAAAATAAATTACGAAAGGTATAGTTCACCCACCCAAAAAATGACAACTGTTTCATCATTTACTCACCCTCATGGTCCAAAAGAGTATATGTAATAAATAAAACAAAATATTTCTTGCTGAAGCTACTTTTTTTAATGTCTGTTTGATGCTTTACACAACAATGACTTTAAATGATCTTTTGTGAGTAATTTCTCAGCCAAATTTGACGTGCGATTAATATGCAATTAATTAGATTAATAATTGCCACATCATGTAGTTAATTAGATTAAAAATTTTAATCGCTTACCAGTCCTAGTATACATGCTTAGCCTTAAACTCAAGCACAGCTTTAGTAAACATGTCATGTATGACATCTATCAACTCCAAAATCTTGATTTATCCTTTTTTTTTTTTTTTTTTTTTGGTCTAGCCAAGAAAAAGACATTTCATTAATAAAAGTGCAATATACAGTACTGCAACATTGCGGATGAACACATTTTCATTTTGATCAGAAACTCACTCAGGCTGAAACAGCTCTATAATAGACCACTTCCAAATCAGTGTCCAGCATTTAAGAAGGAGGCTAGAACTTTATTACCATAGACATGGTACAGACTGAACATGTGGTCAATTTCACTGCCAGCCAACTCAAGGGACTGGAACATCTGCATAGTTATAGATAGATGTTTAAGAGATGCTGACTAACTAACTAGCTTACTGCTGACCAGAGAAATAGTGGGAGAGTTTTTATTCTCGTGAGATAAAAGTTGAAATCACAAGAAAACAAGCCAGAAAAAAATGCATGGCAAGGTTAGCATGCAAAAAACGCAGGAGAGTGTCAATGTCAATGACACAGCACAGCACTCAGTCAACAATAAAAACAATAATAAAATGCTCAATAAAACATCAAAAACATACTCGTAGACAGCTTAGATTCTTCTCATCAATACTTGATGACTTTCAAAAGCCTATGAATTATTTCATTTAAACTGAGTTTTCCATTTCAGCATTATTTTATTTTGATACAATTTACATACAGAAATTGCTTGTACATTTCACAAATAATTACAAATGACCAGCAAGTAACACATTGAATTATACATGACATTTTGAAGTAGAAAGAATGAAATAGTATTTTCTTCTAAAACATTTTTCTCCAAAATTTTCCTTAAATACAGAATAAAAATAACTAATTTATCAATGACAGTTTTAGATAGACTACTGTCAAAACAAGACATTAACATTCACACTTGTCAGTACTGTGGTAATTTATCTAGAATTGAAGAATGCTACGTGCTTTGTTAAATTTGAGGATGTTCAAAAGAACTACTTTTGGATTGGTTTCTAAACTGTTGCAGAACTACGAATCACGGCTCTTTTCTCAGCTTTCTTACCTTGTCTTAGCCTAACCAGCAAAATAAGAACTTGCTTTGACACAGCCCATTTTAAGCACAGTATCTAGTTTATTTGTTTTCTTTAAGCATTAGAGTGGCTTCCCATTTGCCTGAATCCCCTTGCTTCTCTCACACCTGCCAACCAATCAACCATTAATCATCAGCATTATACGCTCAGTGCATCTGCACTGCAGCAGCAGCCTCGTCCTACTCAGCCTCATCAGAATTTGTCTGTGGGAGTTCAGTGAGGAAGGCTAATGGAGATTCTAGTCCTTCTGCCCTACAACTATAAAGCACTTTTTGTTAGCTCTCTCCTGTTGGCACAGCCAAGATCCTCTTTCCGCTATTCCAGTCTGTTGCATACCTCATTTTGAACCACAAATGAAGAATCCCAGCCCACCTAATCTATCCTTCACTAACTACTAGAGATTTCTCAGTCCAGTGACGTCTTTGGGATTGCTAATCCGTTGTAAGGGAGGGAGACTTTATCTTGGTCTTTGCTAAGATTATGTCATTTTCTGCTCACGATTTCTGGGCTTCATGTTGAGGTGGTAGAACAGGTTTGCTCATATTATTTCATGCTACAGTATTGCTGTCACTTCCTATAGGATTATATTGTAGTTGATGGTGGACATTCTTCTAAGCTGATTTCAATATTCAAGCTGATGCTCCCAGCTGCCCTTCAACATCAAATGTCCATCATCCTCTGTCCAACTCCCCTGTGACTCCCAAGGTGGGAAAACAATTTGATTTTATGTTTACAAGAAACTGTCCCACACCTACAATCCCTGTTATCTTGGTCCATATGTCTGACTACTTCATTTTATTCCCATTTGCAGTGGAACAGACAGTGAAGACAGACACTGTACGGTTTTGTGGTGATACAGTTTGGAGAAGGTTGTATGAATAAATATAATAAAAAATAATCAAGGGCCAAGAAGCTGTGCAAGTCCACTGGGAACAACGATATTCTCCTTGTCAGAAGTGACTGTTGGATTGTGCAGGGAAAGCAGTAGGTCCAGAGATACAAGGCAGTCATTGCTTTGTGTCGGCCCTGCATATGGACCTCATGGGCATCAGATGTACATGTAGACCAGTAACAGTAGAGACAAAACAATGATTTGAGGTGAATTGCATCTTTCATTAAGTCAAAATAAAATGAAACTTTCAATTTCCCCAGTTCAGTTTCTCCAATGGCACTTTTGTTTTTATATCCCTCCCCACCATTGAATACTCTAACGTGTCTGCAGATATTTTGTGCACAGAGCCTTAACTTCACCCTCTCAGTAGCATTTGACACCTTCTGCCACCTTTTATCACTCTGAGAATTTTCTCTACAAATTGTGGTCATCATTTTGTGCAATTCTCACACTACCCACTACCTAATCTCATGGTTTTCTCTACTCCTACCTGGGTCCATAACAACCTTGGATGTGCCTTAAACCAAGTACTGTGCATCTGCTTGCATTTCTATGCCTCTGCTCTAAGATATTGCCTGTAATAGTTGTCTTTATCTCTTCTTCTGTGGTGTCAACACACCCCTCACCAGTAGCTCTGTCGCAGTAGACTTTAAAATTGGCTAAATCTGTCGAAACCTTTAGAAGCTAAAAGCTGGTCTCAGATTTTTCTCCCTTTTTAAGCAATATTTTGGAAGGTGTTGTAATCAACTTGCTTGATTATCAATCCGACTTTCGTAACATTTAATCAATCTGCGTGACTCTTAAAAATCAGACCATGTTACATTGTGTTGTGCAGAATAAAGAAAGTCATACAGATTCGTAGAGTTTTATTTTTTCCCAAATTCCATTATTATTTTTTTTTTTCCAAATTACGTTTTTTTTTCCATTTTAATTTTTCTGGATTCGTTTTTTTTTCCATTTTGTTGGGTTGCTGTGAAGACTTTTAAGTTTCTGTTTGTATACTGGTATGACGATATTTTTTTCACAAAAGAAATGGTAAAATGCTCATGAAGTGACTCTCAAAGCAGTTCTAAAGATTATGTTTATGTATTCATTCATGTACTCATATTTTGAGGCAGCAGAGGCAAACACTGCATGCATCGCGTGCGCTTCAGTATGTGTGTAGTAAATGAAACCGCATGTCTGTGCCATTAAGTCACACAGAGATGTGCAGAACATGTAGGATTCATATTTAAATAGTATTTTTGCGGCTTAATATTCACAGACACTATTCCATATCGCATTTTGATATAAGTGTTCTGACCTGCTTTTGATTTATTCATCAAAAATTCGGCAAATTCTGTGGCATTCAGCATTTTAAAGTAAATTCCATTTTTATGACTGGATTCCACGATTTCCTCTGCGTTTTCCGCATCGCAGAAATGATAGGGCCCTAGATTTGGAGTGACATGTAGGAGAGTAAATGATGACAGAATTTTCATTTTTCTTTTTAAATGAATAGCAAGTCCTTCATTGCACTTTAAAGTAAAACTAGAGCATTTTCGACCATTTTGCATGAGTTTGGAGCGAACTGAACCACTGCATACAGCACACTCCAGAACAGAAGTGTCTAATCTTGAGATGCTCTTCAGTCGTCCCCAGTGAGGTTCGATCCCTTAAAAGTTCATGTTGCTGGTCACTGAGCCTGTCCGGGATCATTTGGAGTGCTTAAATAATAGACCTTTGTGGTACCAAAATCTGATGACTTCTTATGACTTCCCTTGCTTCCCCCTACCACACAGGAAACTGAAACATGACAACACGCTTAAATGAAAAATGTAACTTTAAACAAGGCAATTGTGTCAAATAATTCAAATAATTGCGATTAGATCAAATAATAGTATTTAGATGATCAATCAGCAGAAAACTGCTAGCGTTAAATTCAAAATACACTGCAAAACTTTAGTCAACTTTTCCGAACTTGACTAAACCAAAGTTGTAAATAAAACAAATATTATTGAAGTATGTTTGCTTCTACACCAAATTTTCAGTGAAGTTTTTAGATATGTGGCGTGGTCTGGCCCTGTACTACCTTCAATCTTTTATTTAAACTGTACACCTCAGTGTAGTTTTTGATAACAGCCACATTAAAGGTTTTAACTCATCTAGGAACATCAGCATTTAATAAAACAAGGTCGAGGAATGGCAGCCTGGCCCATCGGCCGCAACACGTTCCCCTTCCGGGACACATTCTCCCTTTTTTTAAAGAATGATATAGCCTTGTAAAACCCTGTATGCTGAACAATTTAACAAAAGTTACATAGCCCTTTCAGAAAGAAAGAGTGAAACATATACTTTTTTCTGACTTTGAGAAAGACGTTACTACAAAGAGTTTGCCCTTTCATCATGTATCGACAACTCTCCTTGATATTTTCCCCATCACGCACAACAGGTATTGATGATCTCCTCAATGTCACAATAAAAATCCATTTCTCTGTGTGCATTGGTTGAAATTGTGAGTGCCTTGTTGTTGTCTCCCCACGAGCGCTGTTGATGCTGTGTTTCTGTTGTTGAAGCTGGCAGGGGTTCTGTCACTATGAAAAGGCTTCACACCGCCTCTCAGTCTGACCTGCACACAGCACCAGTCCTCTCACAGTCTCGGCCATTGATCTTCTCTGCAACCCGGCTCACCATGACCAGAACTTAGAAACAAAAGACTTTTCCCTTTCTGAGAGACGGCCCTTATCCATAAAATGACTATGACCTCTAAAGACATGCAAGTCTGACATTAAGCCCAGTGGCTGTAAGAGATCTTGTTTTGTAAATAAATATTATGCATTCAGCTCTGTAGACCATTGTATATGCGGTGAATAGGAAATGCATTCTCATGATCTCACAAAAGCTAATACATGAGATAAAGCAAATAAATGAGAGGTTCAAATGCTGAACTAACAATATCTTTGCATTTATTTAAAAAGTTAATGTTAACTCTATACATTTTAGGGATGCACAATTCTGGCGGATATCAATAAGCATTTTGAGATAATGTTATATCTAAAAACGTTTTAGGGAGAAAAATTAAATGATTTTAAAATTCTATAAAACTTTTGATATTAAAGCTGTTAGATTTTTTTTTTTTTTTTTTTTTTACTATTTTGCTTGAAGAAATTAATAAAACACTAAAAACTTACCATAAAATTGCTCAAAATGTATTTAGGCGTCACATTATAATAATGTAAATCAAGAAAAATGGTTTACAAAAAAAAAATAAAAATTATTAGTGTTTCCAAAGATTGTTAGATGAATGTTAGATGAAGACATAGGTCATCTAAATGAGCATAAACAATTAGATATTGACTAATATATATGTCTACTATGGACTGATTTTGATAAACTACAAACCTAATTTTTTTTTTACTTTTTTGGTTACAAGGTTCATTTTGATAAAAGTAAAATCTATATTTAAATATGGAACTATTAGTGATATGTTCCTTTTCAAATTTTCACCCGCAGGTATTAAATACTTGGGTATTTTCGCAGATGGGGACTTGAAAAATCGGTAACACAACTTAAAGCCTTTATGTATAACGCATTATAAAGGGTTATTAAAGGGTATAATGCATTATAATTATTGATAATGTGCATTGTAATACATTATATCTTGTTGTAAATAATTATAACCGAATTCAAAATGCATAGTGTAACAATGAATTGATAAGTGTTATAATGTATTAACTGTGGTTACAATTATTCATAAGATTGTACAATGCATTATAAGTTGCATTACGAGGCACAATTAATGCATTAAAACTACTTTTATAATGCATTACACATAAAGGCTTTAAGTAAAATGTTACTGTAAATTTCTACCATTATCTATATTTAAATATGGAACTATGAGTGACATGTTCCCTTTAAGATTTTCCCCCACAGGTATTAAATACTTGAAAAATGTTTATAAGCTCAATTTGCCTAAACTTCTAGAGAAAGTAGGGAATGACTTTACCACCTTGAGGGACCTACCACTGACACTTTTGGATAGATTCATGTAATCAAGATGAATATCTTAAGTTTTTATCAATCTCTCCCAATTCATATTCCACCCTCCTTTTTCACCTCTCTTAATGGACGTTTTATATGGTGTGGCAAAACGCTCAGAATTAGTCTTGACAAAGCCTCTAATACTGATAACACAGTACCAACGTATTGTGAATTCCGACTTTATTTGCCCCGTTTTAATATTATATGCTAATTTTAATACAAATAAATGTCTCTTCAAGGCCTGACATCATACTTACGGCATCTATCTTCGGTCTCTCTGCGCCACACTGCACACTTGTTAAACATTTCAATGCCTAGCGACTTACATTATAGAGAGAGGTAATGCTACATAAATTCTATAATGCACTGTACGCCACACCTCTTTCTCTAAGAATACACCCCCACTGAATATAAGACGTTAGAAGCTGTACTTTACTCTGAAAGGACTGTGTTCAATGGACCCTGGAAAGCGAGAGCCATTACATACTGTTTTATGTCTTTAGTAAGGGAGGTACCACATAATAGGCCCTGTGTACCAGGAGTTTTAGACGGTACACAATAATGAAAGGTATTTGCTTCGCCAAGCACCGCTCCTGATATACAGCAAATTCAAAGAGACAACGCATAGCGACAGTCTCCCGGTATTCATGAGTGCTCGAGAAGGAAAACATTTGGAGCTGAAATAGACCCTCGGTTCGTGTGAGGTACTGATAGTAAAAACAGAAGCCGCCGTAATGAGTGTGGTTTGCTTTACTGAGAGTCTGAAACCCCCTGGGAGACTGACAGTCTGGAGGTGAGCTGCTCTTCAGCATTTGCGAACGCTTGTTTACACGCTCATCTCAAATTGTGAGTCTTCGCCTCTCTTTATTATTGTCAAACTCCTCTGTTGTTTAGTTTGTAAGAATGAACACGAGAGACTTGAGATCTTGACTGTGAATTTGGGCGTGCGCGTACACGCAGTCAGATTTGTCAGAGATATTTTTCTCAGCGCATAAAGATCGTTTTCATATTCAGCGTCTGAATGCATGACTCATGGCTCTGGATACTGCAGCAGAAGGGAGCTCCTCAACCACTTTGCTAATTATCACAGATTGAATCATTTTTTAACAACTGAGCTCAAATGCAGTTAGTAAAGAGGGTGATCTGTCTAAATCATTTGCACCATGCAGGAGAAATGGCACTCGAAATTTCCTCTGTTAATTATTAACCTTTCCTCATCAAATGAATTTTAAAATCCTCATCTGTTTGGGCTTTGGTATTATGAACCCAAGTCATGGCCCGATTTGTTAAGGCTCTACAAAAGGCGATTTAATAATGATTGAAAACTATGTGATTTTTCACACTAAGAGGGGAACTTTCCCCACATCGTCATATAAACAAAAATAGCGCCCTAACGGTTCCATTTGCCTGGGATGAAAGAGACATGTGAAGGCATGAAAATAAAGACTGACATTAGCTATAATCTGTAGACATTTAAAAATACATTTTGAATAAGCACATTGGATATGGCTTTTTGAAGTCAAGACTCGTGCATTATCTGCTAGCACTGAACTGAAAAGGAAGTGACAACGAAGGAGAATTTGCCCTTGTTGGTGTCAGCTCAATCAGCCTCCTTTGGAGGGCACTGTTTTGTGGCACAAACATATGCTTGCTATCTCAGCTGACCACATGTCCGGGCCTTAATAATATCTGACAGTAAATATATAACCTTGCCATCTGCTCGTATAACAGTGCTGTGCAAACCGATAGCGCTAGTAACTTACAACATTGCAGGATGGCACCCCAAAGGAAAGAACAATAAATCGGCAGGTCACGAGGGTCAGCGCAAGCTGTCTTCATTACTTAGATTAGTTCATAGAGCTAACAGATCTGCATGGAAATTAGGCACTTGGAGCATGTTCCTAAAGCAAAAACGTTTGAAATTGTTTTATGTTTATGGCCTGTACAAAACAAACAGGTGTTAAAAAAGGGGAAATTAAAGTTGGTGTACACACAGCATGCACCCTTCCATTCAAAAACAGCTAGACAGAGCACAATGGATTGAAACAGAACATGGTGAGGGTCTGGAGACATACTGAGCGCTCAGGCTTGTTGCCAGTTATCCATTATTAAGATATTAATAAGACAATGTAGCAGCCAGATGTCTAGACTAGGGTTGCACGGTATACCAGTAATGAAAAAGTTCACAAACATAACAAATGGCCAGCTGAGTATAAACTTTCATCCTGTAAAAGAAATAACAGATATTTAAACTGTATTGTAAACCACAATTAATTATTAAATTTAGTTTTTTTGAGGAAACTTATGTTCTCATTTGAGTTTATTACTCTTTTTTTTCCCATTCAGTTGTTTAAGGGGTGATTCACTTCTGGCAAACTATAGAGTAGAAAGGGGAAAAAAAAAAGAATGAAATGAAGGTAGCGACAGATATTTTCTCCCATATGATGTAGGCTATTTCTGAATGTAATGAATTGTCATAACTAAAGGGAGGGGACTTGGTTCTATCCACCGGTTGTTGATTAGATTTTAAAGATTTTGCACTCAAAAGTGGAGACACAACTTAACACTCAGAACTGACCCACAAAATTGGGAATTGCACTGTCCAAATTGTGTTCAACACAGACTTTGTGTGATTTGCATAATTCCTTTAGTGAATTTCTACAACAACGCAGACAGCATGTATAAATACACGCCGCCATCAGCAGATGCACTTCATTCTTAGTGAATTCCCCCCTAAACATCTAAATGCATTTCATGTGTAACTGAATATTATCTCCCTCTAGATCAACAATTTTCATATACTCAATCATCTACTTAATCATATCCAAAAAGATCAAGTCTGTAATTTTGAAAACAAAGCCAACACAGTCAAATATTTTATTGTTGAGTTAGAAGTACAACTGCTTTTACATAACATCCCTTGTTCAAACTTAAAGCAAAAAAAGTTTTGGATGCTAATATCCTCCAAGATATCAAGTGATCCTTCTTTGCCTATAATTACGTATATTAAATGCATTTGCTGACATCATGAGAATAAACAAGTTGTTGAAAGATAGCAGGTGCAGCAGAAGACAGCCAAGCGATTCCCTGCCACCCTAAACACAGCAATCAACACATCTCACTGTGTACAGTTTGCATTCAGACTCCATAATGATGCTCAGTGTAACAAAGGAGATTTCAACAGGAGTCTGAGACATCATCACAGAGCTGAACCTGAAAACACTGAAACACAAGAAGCCTGAGGCTCACTGGGAATCAGCACATAATACAGCATCATTAGCCCCATAGCATGTCATGGACCAGATGCTCATTCATAAATGCTGAATATTAAGTGCACACTGTTCTCTCTCCATTGCTTTGCTCTCTGCAAAACGTTTTAAAGTCATCCAAAGCAAAACCAGCAGACACCTGCACAGCTTTTCCCAAATGCTTTATCCCTGCGCAACAAAGACCTCAGCCATTAAAGTGGTTAAGGTTCTACCTATGTGGGGCCAGGTTGCAGAAAGTATAGTGACCAAAATTCACCAACTTTTTTTTCTTTTTTTAGTGACATTGGTTCCAGAAGTATATTTCTCATGTATTTTCTCCATAGGGAGAAATAGATCCTTTAATAGAACCAATAGATTCTTCAATAAACAGCTCTAAACCATGAAGCAAATCAACCTGCTATGCGATGAACCACAGAATTACAAACTTTCATTTGAACCAAAAATGCATTAAAAAAATGTCCAGGATAATAGACTGCATCCCAAGTTCCAATCTTATGCACTATTCTATGACATTTTGTATCATAAATAGTGCAAGTACTGTCTTCACACTGAAAATCCCAACAAGAACAAGTGCACTTAAAATACCTGGATGATGCACTTCCAACGTTCATATATATCATTACCTTTCTCAATTGCCTTTTAGCTTTACATTCTAATAAACAATGAAAGAAAAACACCAAAACAACCAAATAAATAAACAACAACAAATAAATAAACGGCAAATGTTCTGTAGTTCACCCACATAAAACGCTGTCATTTACTCACCCTTGCTCCAAACCTGTTTTGTTTTCATCCATGAAACACAAAGATGAGTGATGATAGGATGGTGTCATTTCCATAAAAGTAGTAGGCCTAAATATGACTCACGTGCATTCCAAATTTGTTGATATTTGCCATTCCCACGTCTATAGTCTGTATTATATATTGTGTTTTTGCTATTTTGTACATTGCCTATTTGTATATTTGTATATTATTCTTTTATTATCTGTGTCCTGTCCTGTTGCACTGTGGAGCTTCTGTCACTAAAACAAATTCCTTGTATGTGTAAACATACCTAGCCAATAAAGCTGATTCTGATTCTGATTCATTCTGATTCTGATTCTGAATCTGGCGCTGACGATAGCACTCTGTTTGTCGACAAACCCGATTGGCGTGTTTTGGTAATGCGGTAGTTTTGAGAACTAGCAAAATGATTGGTTGCTCCAAAGACATTATGAGTAGTGTATTTCTTCACATGTGCATCTATTCTGCAGTTAAAGGGTTTATTTTTTGTTATTTATTTATTTTTAACAGTACTAGAGCTCTGCTCATGGTACATTTTTACGTTAAACTGTTCATATTAAAATATTTAATGACTGATAAGGGGACCATTTATCAAGATCCACATATGTATGAAATACTGAAAACCTCTTGTTTTGTATGTAGTTTAATGCATAGTTAAATTGCAACTGTTTACAAATGTCACTTTGCACTTGTGATATTTTTGCTGCAAATGCAAACAGCTTGTATTTATTTTTGCATTCAACAATAAGTTTTACAGTTTTGTTTTTGCACATGATTTAACACCCCTGAGTGCAAAGCCACATTTGTATCAACATAAGGTAAGCCTTGTTTTATGTGCTGATATCAGGGAGTCTCTGTCACAACAGTCGCCACAGTCATCAGCCACCACTCACACCAGATCACACTCACCTGTATTCTCATCACCTGCACCTGCCGTCTCCAATCAAGCCACATATAATGTCACGCTCCACTCAGTCACAGATCGTCTGGTCTACTGTTCACTACCATGAACCTACCAGACTCCTTGCACTCTACTCACCTGTGTTTACTTACCCCTAGATCCTCCAATGAACCTACGAATATCCTACGTTGCTCTCCACTGTTCCTGGTGGAGAGCAGAAAACAGAAGACCGGACCAAAAAGATGACTGCAGCTGAGGACGCGTTGCGGGGTTTGTGGCAGGTTGGTCGGAGGTTGGCGCGATATGTGGAGGATTTTCTTGAGCTCTCCAACCTGGTGAGCTGGCTCTAGGTGCGTGCTTCCAGCTGGGGTTGGATGATGAGACGATCCGCTGCGATCTTCCCGTCTGTGATTTTTTTCCCCTGATCGAGCTGATTAATCTAGTCCTTTTCCTCAACTGTTCCGAGTTTGAAGTAGAGGAAATAAATCCCCCCGTATCCTCCATAGCTCCACCCTCGTCCTCAGCCCAGGACAGCCGTTTGCGGTGTAGTCAAGCCCGCCATCCGCGGCTGACTCAATCCCGCCGGCCGCCACTCGCCCAAGCCCGTCTGCCTCTCCGCGGTCAAGCTCGACGGTCATCTCTCTCTCCTCTGCCCTAATGAGGAGATTGCGGAGGAAGAGACTGTGGGCTCCAGCCCCAGAGCTCGCTCCAGTGTCGACTCCAGCCCCAGAGCTCGCTCCAGTGTCGGCTCCAGACCCTGAGTACACTCCAGTGTCAGCTCCTCGAAAGCGCTTTGCTGTGCCTGCTCCTCGAGAGCGCCTTCCAGTGCCAGCTCTACGTAAGCGCATCCCATAAGAAGTTTAATGTCAAGTTTGGTCCTTCAGTGTGTTTTAATACACTGTGCCAATCAGTTATCAAAGCACTTAAGCAAGAAGCATCAATGGGTGATCTCTTCTTGACATCAAAACTGTGAATTCTAAAATGAAAATCCTTCTTTCTGTTGTGTACCGTGAAAGATTTGGAACGACCTATTTCTTGACTTTTAATTGGCAATACAAGGACTGAAGCAATCATGGAAACATGTGCTTACCGAGTTCAAAAACAAACTCCTTCGAGCCAGCGACCTAAGGATAGCCAATGCTTCATCTACAGTCCTCCCCTCTACCAGCTGAGCTATCGAAGGACTGGCCACTGAACAGCCTCAACAACAGAACAAGAAATTCAGAGAGCCTCACCGCTTGAGCTTATGGTGAGAAATGAGTCTGTTTTTTGTGGTGAACACATCAAGGGCCCTAAGCAGGAAGCACCACCTTGTTTTCCGGGACCTTGTGGTGCAACAGTAGCGCGTCTAGGTAGTTGCATGTTGAAATCGTGTCGGGGTCAGGTGATCTTTTCTTGACATCTAAAATAAGAAGTTTAATGTCAAGTTTGGTCCTTCAGTGTGTTTTAATACACTATGCCAATCAGTTATCAAAGCACTTAAGCAAGAAGCATCAACAGGTGATCTCTTCTTGACATCAAAACTGTGAGTTCTAATAGGAAAATCCTTCTTTCTGTTGTGTACTGTGAAAGATTTGGAACGACCCATTTCTTGACTTTTAATTGGCAATACAAGGACTGACGAAATCGTGGCGACATGCATACCGAGTTCAAAACCAAACTCCTTTGGGCCGGAATCTAACCAGCAACCTAAGGATAGCCAATGCTTCATCTACAGTCCTCCGCTCTACCAGCTGAGCTATCGAAGGATGGGCCACTGAAAAGCCTCCACAACAGACTAAGAAACTCAGAAAGCCTCACCGCTTGAGCTTATGGTGAGAAACGAGTCTGATTTTGTGGTGAACACATCAAGGGCCCTAAGCAGGAAGCACCACCTTGTTTTCCGGGACCTCGTAGTGCAACGGTAGCGTGTCTAGGTAGTTGCATGTTAAAATCACGTTGGGGTCAGGTGGTTTCTTCTTGACATCTAAAATAAGAAGCTTAATGTCAAGTTTGGTCCTTCAGTGTGTTTTAGTAACTGATTGGCATAGTGTATCAAAGTGCTTAAGCAAGAAGCATCAACACCTGTGCAGGGACCTCGTGGCTCAATGGTAGCGCGTCTGACTCCAGATCAGAAGGTTGCGTGTTCAAATCACGTCGGGGTCAAGTGATTTCTTCTTGACATCAAAATTGTGAATTCTACTAAGAAAATCCTTCCTTTCATTGTGTACAGTGAAAGATTTGGAACTTGACCCATTTCTTTACTTTTAACTGGCAATACAAGGACTGACGAAATGGTGGAGAAGTGCATACCGAGTCCAAAACCAAACTCCTTCGAGCCGGAATCGAACCAGCGACCTAAGGATAGCCAATGCTTAATCTACAGTCCTCCGCTCTACCAGCTGAGCTATCGAAGGATACTCATCTATAAGAAACTCAGAAAGAAGGATATAAGAAACTCAGAAAGCCTCACCGCTTGAGCTTATGGTGAGAAATAAGTCTGCTTTTTGTGGTGAACACATCAAGGGCCCTAAGCAGGAAGCACCAGCTTGTTTTCCAGGACCTCGTGGTGCAACGGTAGCGCGTCTAGGTAGTTGCATGTTGAAATCACGTCGGGGTCAGGTGATCTCTTCTTGACATCTAAAATAAGAAGTTTAATGTCAAGTTTGTCCTTCAGAGTGTTTTAATACACTATGCCAATCAGTTATAAAAGCACTTAAGCAAGAAGCTTCAACAGGTGATCTCTTCTTGACGTCAAAACTGTGAATTCTAATAAGAAAATCCTTCCTTCCATTGTGTACGGTGATTCAAATTTAATAATAATAATAATTCCTTACATTTATATAGCACTTTTCTGGGCACTCAAAGCGCTTTACATTATGAGTGGGGATGTCCTCATTTCTCATGAGCTTAATTTATTTGGTCTAAAGAGAAAAGAATTAATGACTATTTCTGTTAGAAGACTACATATGAAATAGCTACCTAAATAAATGTTGGTAGCTGCAGTTTGACTAAAAGTAATGACTAAAAGTTGACAAAAATGTAATGACTTTTCATCGACTAAAACTAGACAAACTATGAAAGACTCAAATGACTAAAATGTGACTAAGACTATTAAGCATTTTCGTCTCAAGACTAAGACTAAGACTAAATCAAAAATGCCTGTCAAAATTAACACTGCATCCCAGTTTCCGAGTTCAGCCCAGAGTGGGCTCCAGTTTCTGAGTTCAGCCCAGAATGGGCTCCAGTTCCCGAGGTTAGTCCAAGGAGGGCTCCTGTTCCCGAGTTTAGCCCAAGGAGGGCTCCTGTTCCTGAGTTTAGCCCAAGGAGGGATCTTGTTCCAGAGTTTAGCCCACGGAGTGCTCCAGTTTCTGAGTTTAGCCCACAGAGGGCTCCAGTTCCAGAGTTTATCCCAGGGAAGGCTCCAGTTCCTGAGTTTAGCCCCGAGAGGGCTCATGTCCCCACGTCCAGCCCTAAGAGGGCTCCCGTTCCCACGTTCCGCTAAGAGAGTGACTCTGGGCCCCAGCCAAGCCCAGGGAGGGCTCCAGCACCCTTAATTCCCCCCAAGGAATTTTTTTTGGGGGGCTATAGGGTCCCGGCTGTAGTTGCCGGGCCGAGTGGCGAGACCAAGGCCATGGAGGCCGTCCAGCCATGGTTCCCTGGACCGCACGCTCCGCCATGGCTTCCTGAGTTCCCTGATCCGCCATGGCCTCCGAAGTTCCCTGATCTGCCATGGCCACCTGAGTTCCCTGATCCGCCATGGCCTCCAGAGTTCCCTGATCCTCCATGGCCTCCTGAGTTCCCTGATCCACCTTGGAGGCCTCCCGTGTCTCCATCCAGTACCAGCCTCCAGGGTGCCCACCTGACACATATAGCATAAATTTTGAACTGCATGTGAATGTATGATGTTCAACTTCTCTAGCCACATTTTATTTAGCATAACTGGCTGATAACATCACACAACAACCCCCTATAACCACAATATTAACACAATATTAAAAATTAGATGTTTTGTAGACATTGAAAGGTCATGCAATTATTGTTTTAATCAGCGATCAGTGCCTGAGTTGTTGGACAATCATGCCCATCGCTAATGCATTTTCAATGCAATTACTTAAAATTAGGATCAGATATTCAAGGAAAGCTTGCATTTCATGTCATGAAATGTGGTATTACACTTGATATGAGACATATGCACAATGTGATTTGCACAAGTAGGACACGTTCTTGGAATAACATGTTTTTTTTTGTTTGTTTCTGGGACAAGATGTCAAAATATCCTAACCCTATCCCCACTTTACCCCAGAAATCTGATAAAAGACTGACTGATAGAAACGTTGTTCCAAGAACAACAAAGGATGTTGATCGGGGAGCATGTCCTACTTGTGTAAATCATATTATGGATATAGAAACATGTAGGCTTTATTAGTCATGAACATATCTCACTATATTGTGGTCTCTCTGAATTAAATGAGCTTTTTGTATCCAGTGGCCATTCTCATACATGCAGGCCTGAAAAGGAAGAACAAATCAGAAATAGATCAAAGCGGCCCTGGGCTTGGAAAGTCGGAATGTTTAAATTAAAGTCGCTCTCAGTAACTGGGCCTCTTTCTCTAGGGTACAGGGAACAGAAAAAAAAAATCAAGTGCAATTTTTGAGTGGGTGCAGTTGCTTGTTATCTGGCCCTTTTAACTCGGGCTCTTGAGGGAAGTGCAACCTTTATCAGACATCACTGCAAACGCTGATGTGTAGAGACCAGGTTTTGGAGAGACAGCGTGTATGTTGTAGGATGTGTGGTCCGTACAAACGGCGGGCATTCACAATGCATGCTCTGAGCCTCTCTGATGGTCTTTTTCCATGCATTAGCTTGATGAGAGTCATGCACCGGGGGCTTGCCATGCATCCATCCAATCACCTAGAAATGTGAAATCATGTGAATCCCTATAAGGGAAGATTCAACACCTTGGAAAATGTGAGTTGGGAATTGGTCTGTGTTTTGCCCCAGAGCATGAGTGGTGTGCAGTGAACAGTAGCTTGGTCTTTATGGTCAGTGAATAGAGAGAGTTCCAACTTCAGGGCATGGCAGAGCTGGGCCCGAGCAGACCGGAGAAACACGCCGCTCTGAGCCGACATTTCCATAATGGAGGCTGTCTGTGTGATCTCGGCAAATAGACTGGGTGTTGTGAGGGGGGAGGGAAGCACCGCGAGGATCCGCGCACCCGGCGTTGCGGCAATTGTAATATTAAGATGCATTGAACAATACTCTGTAATTCTCTTCTCAGCTGATCTGTCTCAAGTGTTTGGTTTCTCTTTCAGTGCCCGCAAGCAAACAATTACAGTACCTATTGAACTGCATTAACGTGGCATAATGTGCCCGATGCAATTACCAATTCTAATAACCTTGCCCATTTAAATAGAGATGGGGAGGAGATTGCCACATGGAATGGGTAATAGTTTGAAGTTGATCTCCGATTTTTATTGCGTTAATGAAAATGTAGCGCGCTGATTTGCCATTATAGGTCCATTTGTGTATGACATTCAGGGATAAGAGAGGTAATTTTTAATGACGCAGATGGTGAGCCATTTTTCATTCTTTGGGCCGTGCACTTTTGCCTCTGAAAGGAAATATGAGAGACTTCAGGGTGACCAGTATTGGGACATCTTATCTATAAATGGAGAAATATTTCATCCAACATATTATAACACAGCATGACTGTCAGCCATGATTCAATTAGATCATCCGCAAGCATAACACATCTAACCTCTCTTGAACAAAGCATGGAAGGAAGTCATGACAATTTGGATTTACTTATCTGCTGGTATACAACCTTGAACTACAATAGAGAAGCATCATCCTCTCCCAGCATTATACTTATTACGTCATTAGACAATAACAATGGCTTCTTGAATCGTCTATCTCTATCTCGCCTAATCTGATTGTTAGGCCATTAGCTACCATATGGAGATGGCAGAGATTGTGTGAAATTGCTATTATGCTGTAGACCACCACTATTTGTAAAATACGGACATTAAGATGAAGAATAAATAATTGTGAAATATGGAGAGGGCTGGGGAACTTACGCAGGCCTCATCTGGCCCTCGTCTCCAACTGACCATCAATACTGACCTTCAGCAATACAACAGGAAAAGAAAAGAATAGAACAGAAATTGAACACGAGGGCATGATTTGCCCGTTTTTGGATCATTTCTTCCAGCACTAGGACTAAAATACTTAGATATTCTTGCTAAATCAATAAGTATGTGACAGAGCAAAAAGATCTTAAAGAGATTCTAATAAGTTATCTTTAAAGGGACAGTTCACACAAAAACTAAAATTTACTTTCTTTCATGTCATTCCAAACCTATGACTTTCTTTCTGCTTTCTGTCTTTGTGGAACACAAAAGAAGATACTTTGAAGAATGTTGTTAACCAACAGTAGTATCATTTATATAATATTATACTGTTTTTTTGTTGTTTGTTTTTTTTAATTAGCTTATATTTTTATACTTCCAGTTTTCATTTTAATTTTAGTTTAATTTTTAGTAATTTGGTTAAACATATTTTTGTCATTTGTATTAGTTTTTTAAATTAATTATTAAACTACTCTATATAGTTTACATTTATTTTTTATTTCAGCTTTAATTTTAGCTTCATTTTAGTTAGTAATTTTAGTACTTACAACTTATTTATTAATGAGTAATTATTAAAATTACCAATATTTATTTTATTTCAGTTAACAAAACTTTTTTTTTTTTTTTTTAAGTTTTAGTTAACGAAACCCCCACCCCACTGCCACTGAGACATTTGTCAAAATATCTTCTATGCTCTTTTATGCACATAAGAAGGGTCATACAGGTGTAGAAAGAAATGAGGGTGAGTAAATGCTGTTTGAATATTCATTTTTGGGTGAACCATCCCTTTAACACTGCTAGTAAAGGTTGCCATTACTTGGGCAGTGCACAAGTAATACTGAATAAAAAAGTCACTGTTGATTGAAAGCAAGAAAGAGAGATTTGATATGCATCACAGTTAATGTGACAGTGCCATTCAGTCTGTGTCAAATCTGATTACAACTTAAATAAAAATCAGTTTGGAAAGTATTCGAGAGTCACCGTCTCAGTTAGTGGTTTCTATAGCAATTAGGTCATACTGATATTGGCAAATCCTTAAAATATGGCCATGTCTGCAGTGTTTCTCAAAGCTGAGATTACTCTGTCACAGGGCACTGGGTCTAGGAGAAGCCCAGTCATAATGCTGGATTTGCACTGAGAACTCCCCACTGATTAGGGCTCAACACCTCAAGTGACATCCTTCAAGTGCAATTTGCTAAAGCCTTATCTACTGCTGCAGAGCAATCCATGAGAGCATTACTGTTATCTGTGCAAATTCTACAATGTTCAAGCACAAAAATACAAAATGTAATCTATATACAATGATATTCACCAAGATCTGAGTGCACGGACATGTCTCAAATGGCACACTTAATATGCACTTGTGGTTTTGCAGTGGCTGTCGTGTGCATGTCTCCACAAAATCCACTGGACTGTAGATTATACATACCAATTAACATTTTATATTTAAGAGGTGTTTCACAAACACAGTGGCCAGTTGCCATTCTGTGTCTTTATGCATAATCTTCCAAGTCTTGGACAACAGATGGTCAGAAGAAATTAAGCAGAATCTAACTTGACTTTAAATGACTTTAAATGAAATGTGGTATAATTAACTATATATTAACTGTCATTTTCATCACCACCATCATTATTATTACCAATATTACATTGATACGCCAGTAGGTGACAACAAGTGACTGTTTTTACTGAACGAATAGGCTTAAGTCATGTACTGTTCAAAAACACTGGTTCATTCAGAATCGAAATTTGTATTTGAAATAGAAATTAGCTGAATAATTTTGATAATTTCCCCACATATTCATTCTTCTATCTTTATATGGCAGAAATAGTAAGAATACTAGCCTATGCTAGTGTACGTGTGATTCACGAAACTGTAGCTCCGTCCAAATAAACAAACTTCCTTACTATTTATTAGACGAAAACAATGACTAGAGTAGAACATCTGAATTCATAGTACAGTAGGTGAAAAAACCCGAATTACCTACTACTGTACTTTCTGCGTGATTCTGAAGCACGGATCCAAAGTAGACTTTACTGAGGAATGGGCGACACTTTGTGAGTCACATGGCAACATGGCAAATGTACTTTATCCGAATTTAATTTATATCACATTCAAACTATGTAGAACAAATTTTTTACCAACGGTCAAGTTCTTATTCGAATGTAGTAGTTATTCAGACAGTATGCAATTTCCGACACAGCTCCAAATTATGATGATTCATTGAAACATTTAATTGAACCATTTCTTCTATTTTCTGAAAATTTATTACATGTTTGCCGCAGTGGGACTGAAACACAAGTACTCAGTACACAGGCCAGGCTTTACCTACTCGGCTTTCTTAAACACACTGTTGATTTTTCCATCATTGATTTCTGGATAATTCCACATAATTACTTTTATCTGAGCAGTCCTGATAACAGGACACTTTCCGGCTGGGACTTTCCTCCCTGGGGCGGTGGGGTCAAGGTTTCTGAGTGCTTGTTTTTTTCCCACAATTAATTAAATGCAATTAAATACTTGGAGCGCTTGTGGCACAAAAGTGTGTTAGAGGAGCTCCCAACACACACACGCTCAAAACTCACTCTCTTTCACACTGATGGAAACTCTCTCACACTTGGGTCACACTCAATCATATCGCATTTCCGCTTAATCTAGCCAACCACTTGCACTGCAGTCATTTATGCTAAGCTCTGTTATTAGTCGACTGAATAGACAATGAGGAAGCGGGAATTACTGCTTATTATTATTGCTCTTTCAAATGAAGCATAATGATAAACACGTTTCAACGGATCTTCCTGAAATTGCCATGTCAATGTTGATGGAGTTCATTTTTCTTTTATGAATGCATGATTCGTTTCATTAATACGTGATAGTACGTGCTAGAGAAATCAAAGCACTCATTCATTGCCATTCTGAGAGTTGCTTGCTTTAAAGGGGTCCTCTTTTACAAAGTCTTGATTTTGTTTTGGGGGTGTACTAGAACATGCTCTTATGTTTGGTGGTTCGAAAATCGCATTATTTTTCACATAATTTACATTATTACAATACCTCTCTCCCAGCCTGGCACAATCAGCTCGATTAGTTCCGGGTTTGATGAAGGCCTGCCTTTCCGAAAAATGAAATGTGTTGTGATTGGTTAGCTGTCCTAGTGCGTTGTGATTAGCGAACAGCTTAGACGGCGTTTCAGTACTGCCCCGCCCCTTGCCAAAACGCTCTGGTTACTCACGTATAAGGGAACGAGCGTTGCGTCGTCATTGATGACTGCTTTGGGGAAACTCTTGTTTACACTGTTACTGAAGCCTGATTGGTTAATGTTTGTGCAACTGCACAAACCAATGGCGCTTGAGCCCGCCAGAGGGGGCAGAGCCGACTTACTATAAGTCGGCCCAGAGCGCCATTTCATCAGAATCAATGACTGAAGCGACAGCCATCGATTCGTACAGTTGTAGCACGGCCAGTTACGCAACATAACCCTGCTTGACATAACCCTTCCCGCCCGAAGGGGGGAAAAAGTAAACATTAAGCGGATAACACCCGTGCCTGCAAGGCAGGAACGTCCAAACTGTAGAATCTAATAAAGGCAGACGGCAACGACCAGTTGGCGGCCTCACAAATCTCCCCAATAAAGATTCCACTGGACCAGGCCCAGGAGGAGGCCATTCCTCTGGTGGAATGGCCCCTCACACCCATAGGGCATTGCACGCCCGCTGAGGCATAAGCCAGGGCGATAGCATCTACTACTACCATCTACTACTACCTTTGCTTTGTGACCGGCAGCCCTTTAGAGCAGCCTCCAAAGCACACAAAGAGCTGCTCTGTTTGTCTAAAAGACTTAGAACGTTCAAAGTACACTCGTAGTGCCCAGACTGGGCACAACAAGTTAGGTCCCTGTTCACCATCTGCTACGGGGAGGGCCAGAAGGGAGATAACCTGGGCTCTAAATGGAGTTGAGGCACCTTCGGTACATAACAGCAGTGCGGTTGAAGAACGACTTTACAGTCATTGGGCCCAAGCTCAAGACAGGAAGCACTGACAGACAGGGCTTGCAAGTCACCTACTCGCTTGACGGACGCTAGGGCCAAAAGCAGAGCGGTTTTGAGCGTCATGACCCTTAAGCCAGCTGTTTGAAGCGGCTCAAAGGGAGGGCTATGGTTAAGTCCCAAGTTGCCATAGTCTTAGGGCGAGGAGGATTCAACCGCCTAGCGCCTCTAAGGAACTTAATGACCAAGTCATTTTTGCCAATAGTCCGGCCAGCCTCGAGAGAATGATTCACCATGATGGCTGCCACATAGACCTTGAGCTACCTGAGGCCGTCTTGATGGTTGATGTAGGCCACCACCGTTGTGTTGTCCGACCGGACTAGGATGTGATGTCCCTTTAAGGCTGGCAGGAAGGTCCCTAGGCCAGACAAACAGCCATCATTTCGAGGCAGTTGATATGCAGGCATCGCTTGTGGGTTGACCAGGAGCCGTATGCCGGGTTGCCCTCGTACAAAGTGCCCCAGCCTGAGCTGGAAGCATCTGTCGTGACCACCTTCTTTCTGGAGGTCGTCCCCAACTGTATGCCCGATTGAAACAGGCGAGAATTTATCCAAGAGGCCACAGCTTTGATGCAGTGATGGGTTAACTTGACATGAGCACGGCCCAGGCACCAGGCATGGGATAGGACGCGGGCTTTTAGCCAATATTGAAGGGGCCGCATGCGTAGCAGGCCCAGGGGAATAACCGAGGAGGCTGCGGCCATGAGGCCGAGCATTCTTTGAAATGCTTTGAGGGGACGTGAGGTCCCCAGCTTGAAAGATGCCGCCGCTCGCTGGATAGTCAGGGAGCGTTCCGGCGTGACCCAAGCTCGCATTTGACCAGAGTCTATGACTGTTCCCAGAAAGGACACTCGCTGTCTGGGAAACAGAAAACTCTTGGCTGGATTGATTTTCAACCCCAAACGCTCTAGGTGGTTGAGCAACAACGACCTATTAGCGATCAATTGCCGTTCTGAGTTGGCTAGCATCAGCCAGTCATCGAGGTAGTTTAGTATGCGGATTCCCATCTGCCTCAGAGGGGAAAGAGCCGCGTCTACGCACTTTGTAAAAGTGCGGGAGGCCAGAGACAGCCCAAATGGAAGGACTGTGTACTGATAGGCCACTCCCTCGAAAGCGAATCTCAAGAACGGTCTGTGACGGGGCACTATTTGGATATGAAAGTAAACATCCTTCAGATCCACAGACAGAAACCAGTCCTCGGGCTGAATCTATGTGAGGATCTGTTTCAACGTTAACATTCTGAACGGCCGTCGCATGAGAGCCCGATTCAACGTGCTGTGATCTCGGCCAGACTCGTTCATGTCACGGAGAAGTTTGGCTTGAAAAACTTGCAGCACGGACATCGTATGCAGGTCTGGCTGGCCTGGCCAGCCACTGCATAAGCTCTGTTGGCTAGAGCTGACGTCATCCTGCAAGGCTTTGAAGTATGAGTGGCCGTCTTCAGTCCACAGCCTCCTTGAGAGGGGGGAGCTTGCAGTACCCCTTTTCCTCAGCGCCATCAATGGTGGTGAGAACTGCTGCAGTAGAGGGGTTCACACGTGCCGATTAAGGAGCTGTGGGGAGGGCGAAGTGCGCGGGCGCTGAGCCGACGTAGCATCACTCGTGCCCGAGAGAGGAGCCCCGCTGTTCCGCTGCTTCTTCCTCCGGGGGGAGAAAGAGAAGTCGGGGGAACGCAGCAGTGAGGACCGCCTTCATGAAAAAAGGCGATCCGCGAGCAAAGGCGGGCAAGGTTCATGTCCTCACAGTGAGGACATGAAGCCCCGGTGAGTGCAACCTCTGCGTGGGCGACGCCCAGACAAACGACACACTCCTCGTGCCCGTCAGCTGCGTGCAGGGACTCCCTGCACGAGCTACACTCGTGAAGCGACATTTGAAACAATGTGCTTCTGGAATATGCTCAGAAAATTTGCTCTTTTCCTCACCGGATGGCCACAGGGGAAAGCAGTCCACTGCCTGGGCTGGGTTCGATAGCGGGAGCAGAGCAGCGTAGAGCAGGTAAGCTTTGGCTTCTTAGCTTCGGCTTCGGCTTCGGCTTCATCGCAGAGTCAGCGAAGAGATGGTCTCATCGCTGAAGGAGAAGATTCTGATGAAATGGCGCTCTGGGCCGGCTCCGCCCCCTCTGGCGGGCTCAAGTGCCATTGGTTTGTGCAGTTGCACAAACGTTAACCAATCAGGCTTCAGTAACAGAGTAAACAGGAGTTTCCCCAAAGCAGTCGTCAATGACAACGCAATGTGAGTTAGCTTTCGATAGGTATTCTCGGATTCAGACCCCGAGAATATTGAACAAGAGGATCGCGCAGAACCTTTGAACGCACAGATATTGCAAGACACATTAAAGTGGTAACGTTATTGTTGTTGTTTTTTTGGCTAAATCACGTTTTAGATAGGATGTCAACAACAGCTTAAAAATAACTGCATTTACTATGTACAGATAAGTGCAACGGTAATATGTATTATGTTTATAGTTCTTTAATTCTAACATAACATGAATTGCAGTGAAACTGTTATACAGTTGAATTTATTTATACCATAGTCCCACAGAGTTACACTATTTGTGGCGGCATATATATGCAATTTCATTCTCTGCCAGCAGGAGGCGCTGTTGGCGTGGTAGAGAGCGAGGTTTCCCCAGTAACTCTGTACACAAAGCAGCGCTCCTCTCATAAATTCTGCTTTATCAGACATTACATGCAAGATGAAATGAAAATTACAACCAAAATTTTCTGAAGACAGTCGGTTTCCTTCATAAATACAGTGATATAAAAACACCCGCACCGGGTTTCGATTTTGAAACGTGCAGTGCTCATCCAAACGTTTTCCCCACCCGCCAACCATTCGAATTTCCGGAGGCGGGATTTATTTTAATGATATTGTAATGGACCGCTTTGTGATGTCACAAATATGGTTAAACAACTTTGTAGTCCAAATGAGCCATTCGTTGTAGTTCTTGTAAAGGGATTTTTTAAAAACGAAATATCTCCCTTTGGAGTGGACTTTGAGATTTGTAACTTTGTAGATCTTTTTATGCCCAAACACACACACTACACACTGACTAAAATTCAAAAAGTGAAAAAGCATAATAGGACCCATTTAAAAAAATACCCCTTGAACGAAATTCTATCATAAAGCTTTATGTTATAGAGTCGCAACAGCATTTTTATTTCTGCAGCTGTCAGGAGCAATTGGACCAAAATGAAGGCCATTAGCGGGACAAACAGAGCGAGAAAGCCTGAGTCATACTGTTGATTTTGTGATACTGCAAATCTGCACCTGTCACTTGTACCTGCTTCCATCACGGATTACCTCAAAACACATACACAGGCTTATCTGAGACTATTTAGATCAAAGTGCTTTTGTGAAATAGAAAGCTGAAATAGATCAGGAGTTTAGTGCAAGGCACCCTTAAAGGATTTAGTTAAAATGGAAGAAAGAATATTTTGAAGCACAACATCTTTCCAGTTATTTTGGATGGCTTCGACATTTTGCTGTTTTTCAACTACGTACTGGAAGTGATGAATGTGAAATACCTGACCATTAAAGAGATAGTTATTTTATTGTTTGGATGAAATCAGTTGAAAAATCCTTCAAATACCTTCTTTCATGTTCCAAAAAAGAAAAAGTGACAGGTTTGGAACAAAATGAGGGTAAGGTAAAAAATGACAGAATTTTCATTTTTGGGTGAACTATCCCTTTATCGTGTGTTGTGTTTGTTCAGAATGCGACGGATACTGCACGAGTCATTCATGTAGAACATCTGATGACAGCTGTTCTCTTGAGGGAACTCCGAGACCTCTTCATGACCTGGAAATCAATATGTCCCCACAGTGTAAGGTAAC
The DNA here is from genome assembly GCA_039654775.1 of Spinibarbus caldwelli. Classification (NCBI taxonomy): domain Eukaryota; kingdom Metazoa; phylum Chordata; class Actinopteri; order Cypriniformes; family Cyprinidae; genus Spinibarbus; species Spinibarbus caldwelli. The sequence goes on from CM077232.1 coordinate 22,697,574, forward strand.
ATTGCTCCACAGTAAAATTCAAGATATTTGCAGTCAGAAACTTCATTCCTGTTCAAACTGAAGGTGCCCCATGTGACACAACTCAGATTTTGTGCCAAGCGCATGATGCCGCTTTGATACTTAAGTTGCATCTGCACAATAACCAAAAACTTGACCAGTAGACTCTCAAATCTTAAGGTGTGATCACATTTATCATTGTTTGGCAACTTTTTGTGGGTGACATCCAGTCATTTCAATGGAAGCCTATTTTTCCGCAAGAGAATGAATACAGTATATAAACACCTTATACAAATCTCACAATTCTGACTTTCTGAGTTTATATATCAAATATCATGAGATACAAACTCAGAATCAGATTTGCAAGATGTTAACTCTCAGTTTCGAGTTTATAATGTGCAATTGCAAGATATAAACATGCAATTCTGAGAAAAAAGTCAGATTAGTGAGAAACTCGTAATTGTGAGAGGTTATATTTTTATGAAGTGCCGTAAATAAGATTTCATATACTACATTTCAGTAAGAATCTATGTGATCTGGAATTTTGCATGAGGTCAAAAGATTTCCACATGCACATTTCCCATCATTCCCATTTGTTACAAGAGTTGGTCATGTTGTCCAACAGAAATCTGCTTAGTTTTTAAAGTGACTTCTGTGTGAGCTGTGCTTCATACATCACTAGATCACTGACAATAGACGATGGACCTTTTTGCTGAATGTGATCGCATCTTTCCTCTTATATTAAGAATATTATATTTTGGTTATTTTTTTCTTGTCTAGACAGGTGAGGCAGTACAGTCACTGGTTCCCTGTCAAAAAGGTAGATGCACGATGCCTTGTTTGCAGTCTATATGAATTTCACTTGATGTGGTGCTTGTGATTTTCATCATATTATATAATACCTGATTTACAGTCAGCGAGAGCCTATTTCCCATATAAGACAATAAAGGAAATGGCTGTCAATCCGTAGGAATGTCTCCATTATGTTGAATTGGCCCTATTAGAGGACATTAAGCATATTCAGTCCTCTCTGAGCCTGCGTTTATGACATACTCATTCAGCCACTTCCATTCTCGCTGAGCCTGTTTTGCAAGGGAAAGAGATAACAGCCAGTCCCCAGTTAATAGCTACCTCTTGCCCTTTTCCTCATCAAACCATGGTGAACAACGCTTGATCTTGGTCCACTGAGTGAATACACTGAAGCCCCGAGAAGCAGTCGTTTTATTTATTTATTTATTTTTGCGTGGCAGTTGCGAGAGCAAAGGTTAATTGAATAATGCATTTTTTGTGAAGCAGTTGTGTACTGTTCTGGCATGGTTGGGACAATGATGGGAGTAATACTGGGGAGAAATTTGCATGTAGTGGTTCTCTAAAAGAGCATTACATGTTATTCACAGTGGCTCATTTAACATGGCCGTTTGACTTGCACTTCACCAAGGCAACAGTGGTTTTCACATCACTTGCGTTATGTTTTTTAATATACAAAAGCAGTGCATTCTGAAAGGATTATTTTAAGCATATTGCAATTCGAGCAACTGTCAGATACCCACTGCATTTAATTACTCTTAATTATGAGAACTTCAAATGACAGGACATCACATTGGTATAATTGCAGTTTAAGTAATTATCCTTACATACAAGTTAATTTTGGTAGTCTTGTCATGAAATATTCTTGAGTTACCATGTGCATATATAAGCACAATTTGTTGTTCTTTTCATTCTATTTTCTCGCGGTACATAAAATATTAGTGGGGTTAATGTGGCTGTATTTTTAAACTGACTTTTTTCATTTTTTTATTATGCTACATGATTTCATCCAGAGAAAAATGCAGTTTAACAGCCCTTGAACATTCACAAGAGTTTTGCCAAAGCCAGTCAATGGCACATTTGTAAATGAAGCATAGTATTACTTTAGGCAACACTATTTTAAGGATGCTCACATATTTTCCCTCACAGTTGGGTATTATTTTGGCATTTAATTAAAGATAGCCTAAAGTACTGTTAGGACCAACTGCCATACCACTGTGTCCTTAGCAAGTGAGATCAGGTTATTAATGTGAAAAACTTTAATTATCTTAATTGTGTAAATTGTCTGTGATCTGAAAATGAACAGAAAGAATGGCCATGCATGTTCTTCACACACAGGTGCAAGAGGAAATACTTTTAGTGAAATTTACTCCAGAGTTAAATTAAATGGATCATTTTAATTAAACATTTTAACTGTGGAAATAACCCAAACAATGGATACAGCAGTGACAAGAAATAAAAAAGCAAATAGAAATTAATTTCAAAATTAATTGCACTTTGAAAAAATAAAACAAGAAGGTTTAGATTAAGGTCCAATTTTCGCTATTAACAAACCATTAACTATGACTTTTGCCTCAAACTCCCAATTTGCTGCTTATTAATAGTTAGTAACGTAGCTGTTAAGTTTAGTTATTGGGTAGGATTAGGGATGTAGAATATGGTCATGCATATGTGCTTTATATAAGAACTAATTAACAGCCAATATGTTAATAATAGGCATGCTACTAAGCAACTAGTTAATAGTGAGAATTGGTCCCTATACTAAAGTGTTACCAAGAATCAAAACTAAGAAAAACGTGTAGGCCAGTATTTGGAACAGTGTTTACTTGCCTGCCACTTGATTGTTAAATCAGCTTACAAAAAAAAAAAAAAAAAAAAAAAAAATCAGATCCAAACCGCATCTCTCTGTGATTTTTCTGCTAATAAATTATAATATATTCTGATTTTCTGAATCTAAAGGGTTTGGTCAACATTTTAGCACTCGAAAGACAGTAAAGTGATGTTATTAAAATCCAACTAATGCAATATAGATGACCGTCTTTAATGGCAATTAAATTTGTCTCTGTGTTTAGAGGAAACCTTTGATTAGTAAACTGCTTCACTTGTCAATGACAAGATTTTGGTGCATCTTTGATACTGAAATTTTCAAAAGATTATGGACCTTAACATTTGACAGTATTAACTAAAAAAGTAGACTAATATTCTACAAATCAATCCAATCGATCAGGCAGAGTTAAAATGATATGAAAAAGACCAGTCAGTATGATTTCTTTCTTTCTTTCTTTCTTTCTTTCTTTCTTTTTTAAGAAATTGAATACTTTTATTTAGCAAGGACGCATTAAATTGATCAAAAGTGAGTAAAAGCTTTGACTTTGTTACAAAAGATTTCTTATTCTTTTGAACTTTCTATAAATGAAAGACTACTGAAAAAAGTATCAAGGTTTCCTCAAAAATACTATGCAGCACAACTGTTTTCAATATTGATAATAAGTGTTTCTTGAGCAGCAAATCAGCATATTAGAATGAATTCTGAAGGATCATGTGACACTGAAGACTGGAGTAATGACTGCTGAAAATGCAGCTTTGCCAAAGGAATTATTCTAATTTTTAATATCTCGCAATATTACTCTTTTTACTGTAGTTTTGATCAAATAATAAATGCAAATTAAAAAATTCACTGACCCTAAACTTTTGAATGATAGGTAGTCAATGCAATATAATATTGTCATTTTAGGTAGAGACATCTCTATTGAAAAGCTTAGTGAAATTACTAGCCCCTGACCCCTATTTTGACAGAAATCATCTCAGTAGCAGTGCAGTGCATTAAGATCAGTGACAGCAGGATCAATAAAGTGATCTAAGGGGATAGTCATTGGGGCCAGTATGAAGATAGCCTGTGTCATGAGAGCAACAAGGCAATTCATTGCCATCACAAAGCATTCAGAGTGTTAAGACTCTGTGACCTTCTTTCCCCTCACAGGGGAGACATCCACAGCTCTCTCATGTGACTGAAACAGCATAATACATTGCCTGCTATAAAGTATGCATATACTCAGTATTCATGATACAGGATGCAGATGATACCTGGATGATACCACTACATTTGAGGTATTTCATCAGCACTACAGGGGCGGTGGAGGTGTTTCATGTGTCAGTGGGCCAAAGAACACAACTTAAAGGACAATGCCAGCATGGCAGATGTAGAATATACATCACACACCTGTATAACTAAAGAATGTACTTCATAAATGTTTGAAATATAAGTTATACTTCAAATTTAGTAAATCAAGTACAGAAATTTGGACACAGTTTGAAGTACCAAATAAGAAACTGATATAAAATTAAAGCCTATCCAAGCTTAAACAGGAAAGCATGAATATGTGTTTCTTTGTAGCAGTAATATTGGCACCCTTGGTAAACCTGAGCAAAGGTGGCTGTGAAAATAAATCTGCATTGTTTATCCTTTTGATCTTTCATTCAAAAAATTCACAAAATTCTAACCTATCATTGAAGTAAAACAATTGAAAGTGGGGAGAAAATCTCATGATAAAATAAATGTTTTTCTCCAATGCATGTTGGCCACAATTATTGGTACCCCTGGAAATTCTTATGAGTATAATATCTCTGAAGTATATTCCCATTCATATTTACATTTTTTTTAGCATACCAGGGAGACTAGGAGTATGAAATTGTCCAGCTATGACTTCTTGTTCTAAAGGATTATAAATATAAAGAAAACAAAGGCCAAATTCCCTTAATCATCCATCACAAGGAGTAAAACCAAACAATAAAGTTCTGATGTTCAGAACAAGATTGTTGAGCTTGACAAAATAGAAAGTTGCTGTAAGACAAAAGCTAAAGGATTGAAAATCCAAAATCCAAAATCCAGCATATTCAGTTTGGAACTTCAAATTACACTGGCTTCTATGGTCAGATGAAACTAAAAAAAAAGAGCTTTTTGGCAGCAAACCCACCAGATGGGTTTAGTTCAAACAGGAATAAAAAGTACCCCATGCCTGTGGTTAAATATACTGCTGGATCTTTAATGTTGAAGGCCTGTTTTTCTGCCGGAGGTCCTGGACATCTTGTTCAGATGCATGGCATCATGGATTCTCTCAAATAACAAAAGATAAAAAAATCTAAAGGTGACTGCATCTATTAGAAATCTTATAATGGGCTGTGATTGGATCTTCCATCAGGACAATAATCCAAAACAAACATCAAAATCAAAACAAAAATGGGTCACTGAGCACAAAAACTTTTGCCATGGCTGTCCCAGTCCTCTGATCTGAACCCTGTAGTAAATGAGTGAGGTGAACTAAAGAGGAGAAGCACCAGTATGGAGCTGTGAATCTGAAGGATCTGGAGAGATTCTGTATGAAGGAATGATCTCTGATCTCTTGTGGTCTCCAAACTCTTCAGGCATTATAGGAGAAAACTCAGGGCTGCTATCTTGGGAAAAGGACGTTGCAATAATTGGGTTCCAATAATTGTGGCCAATATGAACTAGAGACAGCATTTATTTCACATTCAGTTGTTTTACTTCAATGATAGGTTAGAATTTTGTGAATTTTTTGAATGAAAGATCAAAAGGATAAACAATACAGATTTATTTTCACAGCCACCTTTGCTCAGATTTACCAAGGGTGCCAATATTAGTGGAGGGCACTGTATATATGTTTCTTTGTAACATCAAAAAAAAGCTGCAAATATTCACTTCAGGTCCTGCTGATCTGATCACACACAAGATCATTAAAAACCAACCTCATTTAAATTGCAAAAGCATTTACAGTCATGGTCTATATGTGCATTTTTATGAGACTGACTAGCAATATAACACACAATATTTTTTTTTGCTGTGTGATTTGTTTGCGGTGTTTTTTTTTTATTATTATTATTTTTTTTTACCTTGAATTAACTGCATAGTCATAAAACTGATAGTTCAGATACAAAATTCTGATTGAGAAAACATTTTTACAGATCTCAAGTTAGCACAAACCCAACCAAATCGAATATTTATATATCCTACTGTACATTTAATGTACAATCCCTCCCCGTATGTAGTGCTGTACATTATTGCTTTAAGTTGCTGGGAAATTGGAAACCACCTGTTACTATAATCAACTACATGGTGGAAAAACTGTTTATTCCAGTAATTACTAATCATAAATGTAACTCTTACTGAACACAAGTCACTTGAGTCAGTGCATTACAGTGATTTAACATGGGTAAAGGGGTTTTATGCACTCTAGTTCATGTGCTGTCAAAGAACACGTCTTCTGTAGTAAAACGAATGGCCTATCATGGCTTATTGCTTTCATATTCATTAGCCATGCAACACTGATTCTTGAACGTGTTTAGATGTTTACAGTATTTGATATTTCTGTATATGCTATTAATTTTTCATGCAGAGACTTCAGGCAATGAAATGTGTAATCTTGCTACTGTCAGATCTGCTCTTATTGAGGTTAGCAATAACATTCTTGACAATTTCTTTGACTTACTGCGGGATTCTCTGTAACGGGAGCACTTTAAGAGCGGCAAGCAGTGCCTATGAAGAAAAGGTATAAAGTTTAGGTCAGTATTTAATACACACCACAGACGGTACATAATAAAAACCGAAGCCAGATTTAATCGTTTACAGTCCCTAATTCAGATGCTTCTCTTGCCATTCGAAGCCACACAGACTTTGCTTTCATTCTATAATAATGAGGGTGAAATTATCCTCATCTTCGTTTAGTAATAAAAAAACCCGCTCTAAGAGAATGGAAGCATTAATTAAACTTTATTTAACAGCTTGACAGTCCTGCGTGTGTCTGTGTGTTTTGCAGTTTCCTGCATCACTCTCTTGTGTATTTCCCTGACCTTGTGAGGAAAATAAAAAGCAAGGCAACAAACAAAAAGGATAACGAGACGGCACAAATGAGATGCCTGGATTGTTAATTGCATCTCCAGTATAGAATCCATCCTCGGAATGTGAGACTGTGATCAACAAACAAACAAGATGACTAAGATAACGCTCCGATTCTGATGAATACGAAACCATGATTAGGCCGGTACAATGCTCAGATTGCAGAGAATGCTTTTGTCTGACGGTAGCCAGGCATTTGTTTATCCTTGCATTATTCTGGCTGTGAGAGTCAGTGCTGTACGTGGGTGTTTGTAAAGAGATGGTCCGTAAGTCTGCAGGCAAGATACGCTCAGAGGAAACGTGGCGTTCTAGCTCGCAAAATGTTGCAATTTACCTCTTTTATATAACAAAGGCTTTATGCAAATGCTGCATGTCAATGTATGTAAAAGGAAATAAGTACGGATGTTAGTTGCTTGGCTCATTTCTCACAAGGACACGAGCCCGGTAGTCATCATCCGGGTTGTCCAGATTCAGGGAGAGGTGATTAAACGCGGCGCCCAGCAGTAGTGCGGACAGCAGGAAGACCATGTTTTAGCTCTGTGGGATAGAGGTAGCGGGTGCAGAAATCGCACACATCCGTTCCAGGGAAACAAAATGGCACAAGGGAGTGCTGTGACTGGGCCTATGAGTCATAAAGTACGAGGAAATCTACCGAATGCCATTCTGTATAAAAAAAGGTCGGCGCGCAAAACGGCTCCGAGAGCCTGCAATTGTAGTGGAACAGAAAGAAGGTAATGCTGTCTAACAACAGAGGAGCCTCAGAGAGCTGTGACTCAAGGACTGGAGGGGAAATAACAGTGGAACATCTGAGCTAATCAGTCTCTTACAGGATGGCAGAATAATTCTGCATAATGATGTCACTCTCGTAGAGAAGTGAGGGCATTAGCGCTGCTGCAGGAAGCTGCCGACTGGAGTGCGAATTTTAAGCCACGCGATGCAGAAGCTCAAGCTTCCGATGGTCTGGCGAGCACTGCCTCAAAGTTGCTAGAAAATGACCGTGGCTGTCTCGATCAATAACCTCTGCATCGCTTGTGCAAGACCTTAAGATGAAATATTCAACAGTTCTTTCCTGGCTGTGACAAAAACCCTGGATTTTCCCTGGCTTCAAAAAGCATTCATTTCTAGTGTGTTTGTAGCCATATACTGTGGACTTTTTCACCTGAGTGTGTGGTGTACCCAAAAGCTGTCTAAAACACACACATGAAAGCACTCGCTCGTTTCTTTGTTTTATTACATAGTACTTCGGCATCATTCAGTTGGCAAAGTGGCGTAAAAAACATAGTTGTTTTATCTTATCTAAATAATTCATACATACAGATTACCTGGCACAATAAAAACATAAAACGTATGTACATGTACATTACATATTACATGATTTATAAATAGTACTGATTTACAGCATATACAATTTTCTAAAGCATGTTTTTTCGATTGCAGGGAAAAAAAAAACAGTAACATTGTGCATTTACACAATTTTCTATGTGTACAGGATTCAAGAATTGACATGAATTAAGAAAGGGCGATCTCGGGCGGTATTCAGGGCTTTGTTGAACAGATTTTTACAAAAACACCAGTCTCTCTCTTTCTCTACACCACTTCTGAATGACTCTGCGGCACTTTTTGTCTTTTATTTTCATATACCACCTCATTTCAATGCATATGCATTTGTAATGAAATTACAAATGCTTTTAGGATATTCAGGAAAAAAAAAATAGACTGCATTTGAATGTAATTCTGCTGAAATTCCTCCAATGAGACAATTGTAATTAAATGTACCTACTTCACATGAATAGATTATTATTCTTTATTTATTTATTTATTTATTTAATGTCTCTGTCTTTCAGACTGGACCTGGTACTCATTAAACATTGAATGCAGACATTATCTGTTCATATTTGTTATAGTTATTGTTTTATTTGAAACCTTGATTTCCAGTTCTTGTTCATTAGCAGTGGTGCAATATCATTGTGGAGCTGTATTTTTTCTGGTTTAAATAAAAAGATATTAAAAAAAAAACATATGGTAGCATAATTATCAAGAATTAAGTACAGTCTACTTTCCATATGGCTATTTGTAAAATCAGTAAAGCTAAGTCATTAATTCCAGTTCAACACCTTTCCTTTGAAAATGAAAGGATTGTGAAAATTCAAAAGACACAGAATTACTTATGTTCTAACTAGCTAGACTTGCTTTTGGATTCAAGTATCTTAGTAGTTAGTATTTTAAATAAGTAAATGAATCCTTCTCTTGAGTTTAACCTCTTTCATCTGATGCAATCAGAAGAAATTGAATCCTTTGCTAACAAAACCGAACTTCTGTTTTGGAGTTACCCCAAAGCAGGATTTCAATAAATTTCAGTTAATATTTGTTAGAATTAATCATATTACCAGCATTTCATTACCAAGGCTTGTAATGTTTTTTCCATGTGTAGTAAAATTAAACCAATAATATTAATGAATTTATAAGGAGAATTGCCTTAGTTGCAAGTATTTACTTTGAAACACTGTCAATGTTAATTTTTACTCCACATGGCAGGCCATTTGGTCATTCTAGGATATGTAAACCATTTAGATTTACAAATAGGAAAAAACAAAACAATTCTTAGGAAAAATAAAATTCCCTAAATAACTGCTACAGGGCAGGGTACTCCACATCCTACAGATGTTTTCAGATAGATCTAGCCTATGTTTTCCTAATCCAAGCAGGTTATAATATGAGGGATACAGGAAACATCCACACATGGATTTGCACTTGGTAATTTTTGTGCTTCTTTTCAAACATTTTAGGCAACAGCATGTAAGATCTACAATTTGAAGTATATATTAAACCACACATGACACATTCTGTAGTCTAAATTTAACTGTCATTCTGTTCATGTATTTGCTGTACTGAGGTTGACACTGGCCATAATTAGCAAAATAAAAAATACAATTTGCTCATATCAGTTCAGCTTTCAGTCACATTCAGTTTCCCCATTACATGCTATGGGCTTTTTGATTTGCATAAAAACTACTCATATAAATGAGCACTATGTATGTGTTCAACATGGTGCTGTCGTAGCACATGGTGCATAGCGCTATTTTGCTGCATTCCCCTAGCCTTCAACAGGCACAGCAACATTATATTTAAAGTAATTACTATCGTACAGTAGTGCCAGTGTGATTCATTTTAAATGCTGTCACACATGATGAATGCCTGTATTACATAAATTCTCTGCAGGTTTACTTTCACCCTTTAGAACTTCTTATCACTACAGACTGCAAATAGCAACCATTATATATTCTATTGTTATTTTGTGCGTGTATGTGTGTGTCCATGTGTGTGTGTATATATATATATATATATATATATGTATGTATATGTATATATATATATATATATATATGTATATGTATATGTATATTTATATATATATACATATATATATATATATATATATATGTATATATGTATATATATATATATATATATGTATATATATATATATATATATATATATAAATAATTTCTGCACGTAAATTGTATAGAACAGGGGTGTCAAACTCAGTTCCTGGAGGGCCGGAGCCCTGCAGAGTTTAGATGCAACCCTAATTAAACACACCTGATCCAGCTAATCAAGTCCTTCAGGCTTATTTGAAAACTACATGGTTTTTAAAAAAAAAAAAAAAAAAAAAAACTACATGGTTTGTGTGTTGGAGCAGGGACAAAAGTCTGCAGGGCTGCGGCCCTCCAGGAACTGAGTTTGACAACCCTGGTATAGAATGACCATGACCATGCTGCCCTTGACTGGATAAAACTACTGTCTTTGAGGTGATTAAAATCTGTTAAAATCTTCTCAACAACAAATCTTAATAAAACAAATCAGAATTAATCAGGTAGGTGAGTTATATACTTCCTATTAAAAGTGTTGTGCAATTCTTTTCTGCAAGAATCTCTACTGACAACATGGCACAGAAACAGCATCCTTTCCAAGCCGCAAAAACAACTCTTTTGTATGTTGCCCAAGGACTACTTCCTATCTCGAAGTTCTAACTAAGGGAGCAGCGCTGCAGATGTTTCCCTCGCTACTACAGTATAAAATACATTGTGTTACATACAGAAATACCAGTAGAGCTAGAAGAGAGGCTGCAGGGGAATGACAGCAGAATGAGGGGGCAACATGGGCGGAAACACTGCAGGGCGAGGCAGGGCGTGAAACGTCACAGTCATCGGGTGAATGCTAGGGGGCGCCACCACCGGTACCTGCGGAGGGGTCACGAATGGAGGTGCCGCGGGCGGACAGATCTCTGGCCCCAGAGGGAGTCGAGAAACAGGCACTACCTGGGGGTAGATAGGGGGCTGTGGGGGCAGGAAAGCGGCGTGGTGCTGTAGTATGGTGTGACGTATTGTGATGGAGCCAGAAGGCACGGAGGATGGCAGGTGAACTGGATGGATGACAGCAGATGACATGGGCAGATGTGGCCTGGGCAGGACAGATTTGAGCTTGGTGGGGAACACCTGCTGGTGTAGCACCTGTCCATGGCTCTGGATCTGTAAGAGGCAGCATCTCTCCATGCTGTCTGAGGAGGCCTGGAAAGATGGAGAGGGTTGGAACAGGCTGCTGGTGGTGTGGAAGCACTCTCTGCTTAACTTCTCCTCAGCCTGAATGCCTAGGTGAAATCTCTGTGGTGGGGTCTGAAGGCTGTGCTGACATGATTTGTCGTGAGTGGCTTTTTCAGTCCTCTGCAGGGCTAAATCTCTTACATCGAGGAGGCAGGCCTGAGCAGCCACTGAATACTTGTTACAGTTCTTCAAAGGGGTTTGTGCTGCTTTAGACTTGCTACTGTGGATGTTACTATTCTCCTTTGTTGGCTCATTCGAGAGCTTTGAATCTGTCTCCAGTAGAGTTAGACTGCCCTTGGTGCATGAAGCATTGATCTGAGAGGAGGAGCTCCGCTGCCAGTCACTGCTCTCCTCCACAGTATGACCCAGGGCACTGCTAATGGAAGTAAATGTCTGAGAATCAATCGCACTACTCTCTCCATCATCAATACTGCATGAGATTTGGTCTGACCCATTCGAGCTGTCACACATGCCTTTTAAAACAAGGCATTTCATGCTCGACTCCTCTGCAGCCTTGTCCTGTTCTTCCAAAACTCTGTTCGTAACAACGGGGCTTTCATTTGCAAGGCATGGGGTTTGCTGTTGGACATGTGATTGCCTCTGTCTTTTCCTCCTCGTCCCGTGCTCACAACAGGTAAGTTCTGTGCACCCATCAGAAATCTCTGCCGGTGATTGACAGGGGACGTAAGACTCATCTCCATCGCTTAGAGAATCTGAATGCCTTCTTTTCGAAGTTTGTCCTTCACATGGTCCAGTCTCTGGTAATGGAGGTGTCTCCTCACTGGATCTCTGAAAGTGAGACGCATCCTGGCTGTGGGAACACTGTCCTGTGGTCGTTAGCTCCCCTGCAGCTGGATTGTCAGGCTTTTCCCTGCTGTTCCCAAGCACCTTTTCACCATCGGCACAGAACTCATCAGAGAGAATGATGCAGCCTGCTGGGCTGTTTACGTCGGCTGCTGCCTCCTGCCTCCTGCCTCCCACCCCTTCCTCAACTACGGGAGCTGCGCTGCTGTCCTCGGCCTGATTTTGAGCTGATTGCTTTGACTTCTCTAATGGATGCACTTGCTGTGAAGTGGTGCCTCTAAATTGGCTATCAAGTCCTTCCACACACTCAGGTCGTCTGTGGAATTTCTTAGATTTCACCATATTGCTCTCTGTCTCCCGGTGTCTGTCTCTCCTCCTCTTCCGCTTCCTTTTGCAGTGGCTCCTGTAATGGCGTCGGTCCCTGGCCCGCAATTTCTCTTCTGCCCTCTTACTTGTGTGGATCCAATCTTTGGAATGTCTACACCTGTCATGTGTTTTCAGCCTGACACAACTCTCGGTGTCACTTGAATACTGATAACATTTTCTGAACTTGCCTTCAGGTCCTTGGCTGGGACTGTTTCTGGGGCTGGCTGTGGATTCCTCAATGTGCTTGTCAGAGTGGCAGGATTTGAAACCTGAGCAGACAGACAATTCCTCATCAGTTTTGGGCTCAGTCATCTCCTGAGTGTCAGCAGACCTTCTAATCCGTGACCTCTTGAAGTCAAAATGGAGGGGGTTGCAACTGAAGGTCAGGGACGGCTCTGTCCTTGTGAAGGTCACCATCTCTGAGGGCCACTGGAAGATGGAGTTACCATCCCTGCTTAGGACAGAGAAAAAAGGCTGACTGGGTTTTGTGAAAGGGTAAGGTGTCTTTGCAGTTGCATCCTCCACTTGCTCTTGTTGTCGAGGGGAATCGTTCTTAGGTGGCACATCTGAGAAAGTCTTTTCTGGAGGCTCAATGATGGTCAAGTGCCCCTCCTCTGTAATACCACTCTCCTCTACTGTCACATCCTCAGAGGTCTCAGTTTTACTTTCAGCAGTGCTGCTTTTCAGACTCTCAACAGAGTCCTCAGAGTCAAGAACAATATCAGCCCTGTTTAAACGAAAAGGGGAGGTGTTTAAGAGGGAGACGGCCGGACTGGGCACATCCTCTGAGTAAACAAGCAAAGCACACAAATCTGAGGCCGTTGATGAGGGGCTTTCCCTCGCCACGGGCGTATCTGATGACCCCTGACTTCCGGCGCTGTCACTTTTTTGGAAGTGCTTGCCCTGCTGTGTGCCAGTGCTGTAAATTGCCTCCTCACAATTTAGTACTTTTTCCTCTGTGGGGGAGCTGGGGAGGTCAAGCTCGACAGGGGGTGCTCTGAGTCTTTGTCCGCGGCTCCGCTCCATCGATTTCTCCTCCATGCTCTCACAGAAAACCGCCGCTGATGACTCAAGCTTAACAGATGCTTTCTTTGGAAAGGAAAAAGAGAATGCAATTTTGCGTCTGAAAGTTTGCTTTTTGGCCCTCCCATTGTATGGCCACGGTGACTGCTTACTAGCTAAGCCACAACCGCTGGAATGGATCTGACCCCCTGGATCTTGAGCTGCACAGCTTTGGTTATCTTCTTGGGCATCATCACAGCATGACTCCCTGAAAGAACCTTCCACTGCCACCGTAGTAGACTTGAACATAGGACCACTTCCTGGGGCACTGTACCATAAAAGAGAGGAAGATATTAGATGTCTTTAAATACTATGTACTTAATAATAAAATAATGAATTGATAGGTACAATGTACTTATTGTGTTCATGTTGAATTGCTAAACACATTTGCTGCTATTTAGCTTGGATACATGTTAGGTTATGGGCAGGTATGGTGGTATGGTTATGTTGAAGGGGTAGAGGAAGGGTCATCAGTGTAATTATATATGTAACTACAGAAATTATTTACAGATGTAATTACAGGGCGGTATTTTCAAATAAAAGTACAATATGTACACAATAAGTGCATTATATCAAATTATTAGTTTAAATGTAAATACAAAGTCGTTAAGGACACTTTATATAAAGTGGGTCCGAAAAAAATTAAATGCATGTGCCAGGTTCATTTACACGTTTAACTAACCAAAAAAGGGGCTGATAATGAGGATTAGACTTCACAGGGGAAACCTGATGATTGCACCATGGTATCCAAGAGGATTTGAGAATAAAATGACATCTTGCATAATTAGATGGAAGCAAGAACATCTGACGTTTTGTACAAAGGATTGAACATGATCAATGTGACAAAATGTTAAAAATAGTAGAGAATCATTTCATCTTGACTTAACTTATAACTTGATTTAATATCTATCTATCTATCTATCTATCTATCTATCTATCTATCTATCTATCTATCTATCTATCTATCCATCTATATGTTATATCTGTAAAATATATATATATAGTACTCTCCTTATTTCCTTGCTTCAAATTACATTTCACATGAAAAAAAACCCCCTGATTTTCTGACTTTTAGACCCTATCTTATATATGTATACACTGGCAAATTGTACATAAATAACATGAAATAACAATGTATGGAAATAACAATTTAACAAAACGTCCCCCACCATTGCACCTCTCTGCGTTGTTCAGCGAGCTCATGTAGGCGTCTGAGAGCTCTCTCCTGTTTCCTCTCGTCCTTCCTGGATTTGGAGGCCACGTTGCGGGCAAACTCTCTCTGCTTCAGTTCCTTCAGCCTCTGAGGGGGGACAAAATATATCTCATTCATTCACCTATCTCAGTATGTCAACTGCGCCAAAGCAACAAAAGCTATTTGAATAATAATCCTCTTTGAGACAATGAATCTTTTTTACATGCTTTAACAACCTTTCATTATGGAGACTGGGTATCGCTGTGTATCACACATTGAGGGATACACAGCAAAAAAGATTAAAAATCTCTTCAAGAGAGAAGCAAGGTAATTAAGGTGTTTGCACACCAATGTTATGTTTCATCAAATCCATTTTCTGTGCAAATGAAAAGAAGCTAAGGATGAGGTTGCTAAACTCCATGAAATTGTCCTATTTATTTTAGATAAAACTCAGTGATGCTAATTTGCATTTGTTTCCTGGTCTGAAAGGCTTTGTGCTTTGAATGCAAGATTGATGGAAGCTGCCGCCATGACAGGGCCATAAATGCATCTCAGGTAGTGAGATGTATTGATTAGGATTACGTCTGAATATACAGCGTCCACTTACATTAAGTCAGTTAGATAATCTAAATTAACTTCCATTAATTATTCACAAGGATATGATTTTTATGGACGTTTAAAGACCACACTCCTTTTGAAAGCACCAGACGTCTCTATCAACAATCGGCTCTAGAACAGTTATCACATCCAATTAATCCTGAAAGCTTTCATTCAATTATACATTAATACTTGATGCTTAGCTTTAAGACAGATGACGAGCTCTTCTGAAAAGTATCTTTATAGCACAATGAACTACGTGTTGTACTTTGGCGAAAGCTGAGAGTAAAAACAGCGATGGCTTCTCCAGGCAGCCAGAAAGAGTCATCTGGCCCAACATTACGCATTCCACTCAGGTTGCACAGTTATACACAGTTCAATGGCGCTGTAACCTCTCCTATTTGAGAAGGCTTCAGTGATTGCATTTACCGTGGCTGGGGCTCATAGTCAGGGGAACGCGAGGCAGTCACATCAGATATAATTTTGTCATGTTAAAGGGCCGCTCAGTGTGGAGTGGGCACATCAGGGTAACTAGTCTGATCCCATCAGGATAGGGTCTCTTTGTGCACCTGCCCTCTATCCTTCAGCGCCTATCTTGTCGCTCTCTGCCGGCACAGTATGGGCAAACTCAGGCCTGATGCACTGCGCTGGTTCGCTGTCAGCCAGCCTTGCAGAAAATAGCAAACAGGTTGGCGTGGGCTATATTTATTTGACTCTCAGGTGCATTTCTTGGAGCTGTTCTTCATTGATTGTTAATGTATTTGGCGAGAGAAGCTCTGGAATGAGCTGTTAATGCATGTAGCCTGTATTTCACATGACTGGATGTGGTTACATCATTTATAGTAGGATGCAGCCCTGATGTGAGAGAGCAAATGCCCAGTGAAATCCTTTCATGTACAGTGGGGGCAGACATGACTGACAGGCCGCTTGAGAATGAATGAAAATTTTAACACAGTAATTTCTTGACCGGACATGTTTTCTTAATTAAAAGCAACATTGAGACCTGTCAGAGGCAGACAGTGAAGGCTTGGCAGTGATGATTCACACACTGACAGGAACACCAGGCTTTTCTGTAGCTCTGGGCTTCCTGTGGGGCCGCGAGTCTACCGTACTCCATTATATTCTCAGCAGACATGCTCTGCCAGTTCCTGAGGGTTGCTGGGAAATTGTGCTATTCATCCATCAACCCCATTCGTTGAGAAGCTGAATTGTAGTATGCGCCCGTGCCATAGAATAGTTTGAACCGTGCGGATAGGAGGCCACACATCCGAACGACACAAACTAGAAAGTGTAGCACCCATATCAGAGAGCAAGGGGGAGTGGCTTTTTCCTTCATAATCCGTTCATTTCGCTCCTTTCGCTGTGTTCAATAGCAAGGTTATGGGTGGAGGGTTTGTAGATGGTGTTCAGTCAATAGTTCAGTGAGCCTTGTTATTGACAGCGCAGCAGGCCCCAGAGACTCCGTGCATTTAGTTTCTGAGTGAGTCAGAGCACAGGGGTCAGGGCCGATATCAAACAGCAGGACAAGTGGTGGAATTAAAGCTTTAACTTGCTATTAAAGGTTACACTGCTATTTTTGGATGCTTGCCGTTCTTAAATCAACATATACTGAGTGTGAAATCGCACTGAAGTTATGATACATTTGTTTGCTATAGAATATTTGAGAACTGAAAAATTCAATTTTCTGAATTACAACTGAAACAAATGTAACAAATAGGCAATGCATTCTGGGAAATGGAGTGTTCTTCCACCCTGCTCTCTATCTATCTATCTATCTATCTATCTATCTATCTACCCATCCATCCAAAATAAAGGTTCCAAAGAGGAGTTTTTGCAGTAACATCTTAAGAACATTTGAATAATCTAAAGAACCTTTTTTCATTATAAAGAACCTTTAGTGCAATGGAAAGCTTCCATGGATGTTGAAGGTTCTTCATGGAACCATAGATGCAATAAAGAACCTTTATTTTTAAGAGTGTATCTAAATTTAGTTTGACCTGTTAACTCTATTTGCTATCTAGCACTTTCGTTCACTTACTATACTCCAATATATATAATATTCAAATGCCTCAGTGGATCTGGTTACTAACAAGACCAAATGCATTCCAATTGAGCTATTCTTAGCAAAAGTGCATGGATGTTGGCTTTATGGCTTAATGAATTTTCTGTACTTAAGAACAGGTCAACAAAACTAGCACTCTAACTTGTTTATGCAGCATGCTGCTGGGAAATAGATTTAACACTGTCCTGAGAAAAGGGGATAAACAGCAGGAACAAACAACAACAAAGCACTAGGACTTCCAATTGTCCTGCCTGCTTTTGATCTATGGCCTTCTAAATTAAAACTCCATAAGACCACCACCACTCCACTGACTCTGTGTCGAAGGGGAAGCCATTCGTCTTGTGCTGTACACGTGTGCTACAAAATCCATTTGTTGTCATCTTCTAAAACACTATTATTGCTATGCATTGCATCAGTGTCACGTGCTCAGCAAGGAAGACGATGAAGATGAAGATAATCCAATAACAAATATATTTATTCCAAGAAGGCAAATCCACAGAGACACAGGGTGAACACAACATCAACATTCACATTCACATTCAATACCGGACGAGGGAGAACTGAACAGGCTAGAACTAAAGTAGGGCAGTTAACGAGGGACAGACAGGTGCTGGGGGTTAACTGATAATTGACTAATGAACTAATACACTAATGACAACAGGAACAGAACCAAATACGGGCAAACAAGAACTAAACCAAATATGGGCAAACAGGAACTAAACCAAAGCAGAAGACAGAAACACACAACAAAAGAGTTCAGGGGTGTGACAGTTCGCCCCCTCCCGGAAGGCGCGTCCTCGCACTGTGGAGACAAAGGGAGGGACGGAGGGGGACTTAGGAGGAGGATAAAGGAGTGGATGTGGGATGGTGACAGGGGACGGCGAAGGGCTGGCAGGAAGGCAGGCAGACAACACTGGAGGAGGTTCGGCGGAGGACGAACACCCAGGAGGAGGACGACTAACAGAGTCCAGGGTGGAGACGGAGGAAGGAGCCAGGGAGGAAACAGGAGGAACCAGGGCAGATCAGATGGAGGGAGGAGCCAGGACGGAGACAGGAGGGACTTGGAGCAGCATTAGCCAGGCGGGACCCAGGCCGCTGCCATGATGGCAGCCCACGGTGGAGCCGACGGAGGGAGGAGCCATGGTGGAGGAAGTGGTGACGACTCCAGGGGGCCGACCGATGGCGGAGGAGCAGGTGGAGGTGGAGCCTGAGGCGGAGATGGAGAGCCGGAAGGCGGGGATCCGGAAGGCCGTGGTGGAGCCGGAGCGACAGAGAACTGAGGTGGAGCCGGAGGGAAGGAGGAGCCTGACAGAGCCGGAGGGACGAGGCGAAGTCGGAGGAGTGGAGTCCCGAGGCGGCGGATGGTCGACGACTGACCAAGGTGGAGCCGGAGGGACGAGGAAGCCCGGCGGAGCTGGTGGACTGATGGGCCACGGCGGAGAGGAGGGAACTAGGAGCCATGGTGGAGCTGCTGGGTCAAAGGGCCGAGGCGGAGTCCAGGACTCAGAGGCCGGAGGCGGAGACAAGGGATCCTCCAGCCACGATGCAGATGGAGATTGGCAGACCCGCGGCGATCCCACCGCACAGATGGTGGGCTGACGGTGAGCTGAGGGGCTGACAGGAGACAGCAGTGGCAGAGCTGACACAGGGATGACAGGAGGAGGCAGAAGAGGGAGGCTGGGTGGGATTTGGTGAGTGTCAGGGCTTTCAGGGATGGTGTGTGCTGCCCATTCACACCAAATTGCAACACCCATTACAGGGAGTGTAGCAGACAGGGGGACGACCTCCATGGTCGTGACGGGACAAACAGATGGTTTCAGGCAGATAGACAGATCATAAATGGCCTCCATGGCCATATCAGGACGGGAAGAGAGTCCAGATGATGACAGAAGACAGGGTAATTCCTTATAAGGTCAATTAAGTCCTCAGAGTCCTGCGGTAGCTCACCCTCAGTGATGGTGCAGTGGGCGTGGCTTTCCTTTGCCCCCACGATCTCCACTGCAATTTCCACCGTCGCTTCTGCTGTCGGCTCTCGCACCTGGTCAGACATATGGGGCTCTGGCTCCAGGGCGATCATTAGCTCTGTCGCTCCTGATGGTGATGGCAGGCAAGGGCTCTCTGTCTGCAGTGGGCTCCGTGTGGCTGGGCTCTGGGCTGGCGGTCGTGATGGAGGATGACTCTGGGCTGTCGGCGCTCGCTTGTGATGACCCCGGGCTGAGCTCCGCTTCGTCCATGGTGAGCGCGGATCCGGGGATCCACAGCGCGAAATTGATGTAGTTACTAAGCGACCAGCATGGATCAGCTCTGGGCATGACGAAGCGGATCTCCTCATCCAGCCCCCACCAGAATCCCTCCATTAAGGTGAGGTCATCACAAGTGGTGCGATGGCAATTATCCAAAAACTCCAGTACATATTCCTCCAGGTCACGACCGTCCTGAAAGATGAAGATTGTAGCCCCTGAAGGGCTATGAACACTGCCCTTCGAGGCCACATTGATTGAGGCCAGTTCTAGCCTCATCTTTTCTCGGCCCGGTATTCTGTCACGTGTTCAACAAGGAAGATGAAGATAATCCAATAACAGATATATTTATTTCAAGAAGGCTAATCCACAGAGACACAAGGTGAACACAACATCAACATTCACATTCAATACCGGACGAGGGAGAAATGAACAGGCTAGAACTAAAGTAGGGCAGTTAACGAGGGACAGACAGGTGCTGGGGGTTAACTGATAATTGACTAATGAACTAATACACTAATGACAACAGGAACAGAACCAAATATGGGCAAACAGGAACTAAACCAAAGCAGAAGACAGAAACACACAACAAAAGATTTCAGGGGTGTGACAATCAGTGGAAGTCTCAAGGGGCAGACAACAGGCCCATTACCTGCTTGTGAGCGTGGTCATACGAGTTGATGTGGTTGTCAAACTCTTGATGCTTGTAATACTGTTTGTCACATAGCTGACAGTAGAAGTTGGCCTTGAGGTCCTCCAGGGCTTTGGCCAGGGTTTTCTCCTTCTCAGCATAATCCTGGAGCAAAAGGATACAGCATAATCCATCAGGATAACAGCTTCCAACTTGTTTAAAAATGCTTTATGAAACCACATAATTTAGAGCAACACTATGTCATGTAATGTCCTTCATAAGGTCCTTGACTTGTGACCTTATGACCCCAAATATACTGAAAACAAAGAATTTGATGAGGAAAACCATTATACAAGACAAAACTTTTAATTATTTTTCAAATGTACACATCTAGTCATTAGTGAGAATAGTCTATTTTTCTTAATACAGAAAGATTATCGCCCTTCAAGAAACTCTTTATTTGCTAGATAGGGTCAAATATACTCACAAATATAAACACATATCGGTAGACAAATTTATGTATATAGTACACATGTTGCTGTCATATTGATATATATTCAAAATTTGTGAGGGTGAATATTTGTGTTGCTCTTCTTTGAAAAGGATGCTCATAAAACCAAACTCAGTTCCCATGATGCCATCCTCATTTTCTTCCTTTTCTTTAATACTCTTTATTAAATATTGATTTACAACAAATCTTAGATGGGAATACTTTCACCAGGGGCAGATTGTATTTCAAATCTAATTTCTTTAAAGCTCTGGATATATGGAAATGTGCGGATTTAAAAATTCTACTCCCAAAAGGTCTCCAATCCAAATGACCGCAGGGAAGAGCAAAAGCACTTGCATTTTAATTGGAATCAGTTTACCGTAAAACCCATCGCAGAGTCAAACGTGAGCTTGTCACTTCTGTGAAGAACAGCACACAGAGGAGGACTAGTAAATCAGCCAAGGATGATTAAATCAACTATCAAACTTGTCAGCCAGAATGAGATGGCCAATAAATGATATACGATTGTCATCATCAGTCAAAGCCGACAAACATATGCCTGGTGTTATTACTGACATGATCGCGAGCTTTTCACAACTGCATCAAACACATTAGACTGAGATACAGGGAAGCCCGGCCCATTCAAATGATCTGCTGACTTGTGAAAATAGTCTGTCTCTCACTCATCTTAGGTGAGAATACGCTGCTGCTAAACACTCACCTGTGATATGCAAAAATAATAACATCCCTCTCATTCACTCCCACTGTGAAACAGCATGAGACAATTGGCATGTAATTGTATTTAATAAGTGGCTAGCTTACAGGTAATGAAAACTGAATTGCTTGATTAGCTGGATGTGCTAGGAAAAGTGACCCTTATTTTCTTTTGCTCAATAGCACTGAAAGCTTAGACCAAAATCATTCACTCTATATCCGGAAATGGTTATGCCTTTTGGGAAAATCCTTCCGTGAGCATCTGTGCTGGTGTGAAGCACGCTCGTGCTTTTATAGACTTATTAGCCACCCGCTGCATCTCAAGAAAACAGCTCAGTCAAGGGAGTTTTCACCAAAAAAAAAAAAAAAAAAAAAAAAAAAGTTGGCTGTAGCAACTTTTCTACTTGAAAGTGTTAGGAAGCAAAATTAAACAACAGAGCTAATATGTGGAAAAAAGAAAAAAACAAAAACACAAAAAGCGAATGATGTGGCGTGAAGCTGTGAACTCATTTACACAGCAGATAGATCTAATCACTGCATGGGGGAAAGCAGCCACTTAACAACAACTTTGTGTCAAGCAGAGAAATCCCCCATACCTCTCTGTTCCTTTCAATATTTCAAAATAGAATGAGGTTGTTCTCAAGGGCATGTGACCATAGGATAAAATCTGAGGGGAATATAAAAACAAATCATAATAAAAACAAATAAAATTCATGATTTTACTTTACTTTCTAAGGCAAACATCACTATTACTGTTTCACAATTAAAAATATACTTAGTATTAAATTACCGCACATAATGCATCTCCCACTGTTTATACAAACATAATAGATACCTGAAATCATGCAGAGGGTTGATAAGAGGTATGCTATTACTTTAATAGTTATCTAACTTACAATTTATGCCTGGCAGACAATAAAACAGGCAAAAAATCCCATAAACTTGCATTGAAGGCAGGGTCAGGCAGGAACTTATTTGACAAACCACCCTTTTTTTAATCAGATTCAAATTAGACCAATCTACCTTTTATGTAACTGACTTAAAAAGTTATGACCAGTCTTTAAAAAAAATTGATAATTAACTTGTAAGACTGTCCTAATCTTTTTATGCAACCCACCACAGAACTCACTAGAAGCTGCATAGCAAAACCTTGTCAATTAATGAATGAATGAATAAATAATGGTAACACTTTAGTATAGGTACCAATTCTCACTATTAACTAGTTGCTTATTAGCATGCCTATTATTAAGATATTGGTGTTACGGGACCGACGAGACGAGAGGCGTGTGGATCCATATGCAAGGCTTTTTATTTTAAAGACGTGGTCACAGAAAGGCAAGGGTCAAACAATAGCAAACAGGTATATCAAGGGCAAGAGCAAAGAGTAGTCTGGAAACAAGTGAGGGTCAATCGACGGCGAACGTAATCCAACAGGGCTTGACAAGAGGGGTAATCCGATAAACACAAACAATAGTCCAGGCAGGGGCAAACAAAGTCCAAACGGCAAGACAATAGGGCAATCCAAAATACACAGGCAAAGATCTTAACACGGGAAAACAGGCGAGGCAAGACTAGACTAAACTAGAAACTATGAATTAGAAACCGGCTCCGTAATGCAGCTATCACAGGGTGAGTGATAAACGCTGAACAATACTTGACAATGAGAGAGAGGAAGTCCATGGCTTAAGTAGGGTGTGTGATTTACAGCTGAGGTTGAAAGCAGTGCAATGGATGATGGGAAATGGTATAGTGTAACAGTCTGTGTAGTGTGAGAGTCAATATGATGGAACGGCGACCTCTGGTGACAATCGCACAGGAAGCCACGGACCAGATTCGTGACATAGATTCGCGTCTTCCAGACGCTCCTATTTTAATATAATAGGTCACTGGGGTTCCTCAGGGATCGGTTCTTGGACCCCTCCTCTTCTCCACATACACGACATCACTGGGTCCCATCATACAGGCACATGGCTTCTCCTACCATTGCTACGCTGATGACACACAGCTCTATCTCTCTTTTCAACCAGATGATCCAACAGTAGCTGCACGGATCTCAGGCTGCCTGGCGGACATCTCGGCATGGATGAAAGAACATCACCTACAGCTCAACCTGGCAAAGACTGAGCTTCTTGTCTTCCCTGCTACTCCAACCCTACAGCATGACTTCACGATTCAGTTAGGTTCATCAACAATTGCCCCATCAACTTCGGTCAGAAATCTCGGTGTAATCTTTGATGACCAATTGACCTTCAAAGAGCACATTGCAAAGACCGCTCGATCTTGCAGGTTTGCACTACACAACATCAGAAAGATCAGGCCCTTTCTGACAGAGCATGGTGCACAACTTCTTGTCCAGGCCCTTGTCATTTCTAGGCTGGACAACTGCAATGCTCTTCTGGCTGGACTTCCATCAAACACAATCAAACCTCTACAAATGATTCAGAATGCAGCGGCACGTCTGGTCTTCAATGAGCCCAAAAGAGCCCATGTTACACCTCTCTTTATCTCCTTGCACTGGCTACCAGTTGCAGCTCGGATCAAGTTCAAGACACTGATGCTTGCATATAGAACAACCACAGGCTCAGCACCCGCCTACTTCCACTCAATATTACGAATCTACACCCCCTCCAGAAGTCTGAGATCTGCTAGTGAGCGACGCCTCATGGTACCATCACAGAGAGGCTCAAAATCACTCTCCAGAACATTCTCATTCACCATTCCTGGCTGGTGGAATGATCTTCCCACCCCTATCCGGAATGCTGGATCCCTACCAATCTTTAAGCAACAACTGAAAACTCATCTCTTTCAGCACTACTTGACTTCATCCTAAAAAAAAAAAAAAAAAAAAAAAATTTTTTCTCTTTATTTATTCCTTTCCTTTCTAGCTTGTACTTATTTGAACAATGCCTGAGACTTGTTGTTACAAGCACTTCCTCTGTCTGATTGCCTCTTCTAGACGAATCGCTTTATGTATTCCCCAATTGTAAGTCGCTTTGGATAAAAGCGTCTGCTAAATGACTAAATGTAAATATAAATGTAATCCAGGAGGGCGGTGGAGCGGAGGCGGAACAGGGGGAGGGACGGAGGGCCAAGTCCACGTGAAAGTGGAGAGACCGGGAACTGAGGCAGAGCCAGCAGAGCAGGGAACCAAGACAGAGTCGGTGAAGCAGGAAGCCAGGGTGGAGCAGGGAACCAGGGTGGAGCAGGGAGCCAGAGTGAAACCGACAGAGCAGAGAGCCAGGGCGGAGCCGACGGAGCAGGAAACCAGAGCGGAGCCAGAGGCCAGGACAGGGCCGACAGAGCAGGGGCCCACCAGGGCAGAGCAGGTGGAACAGGAGCCCACCAGGACGGAGCAGACGGAACTGGAGCCCACCTGGGCGGAGCAGACGGAACTGGAGCTGACCAGGGTGGAGCAGACGGAACTGGAGCCCACCAGGGCGGAGCAGACGGAACTGGAGCCCACCAGGGCGGAGCAGATGGAACAGAAGAAACTGAAGACCATGGCAGGAACTGGGACCTAAGAAACACTGAGACACACGAGTCAGACAGAGCATTTATGGCCCCAAGGGCCAAGGCAGGGAACACAAAAAGTTCATCAGGAGTTTCTCTGGTGACAACTGAACGGGCAGACAGTTCAGTGACTGAAGCTGGATAGACAGACTGTTCAAAATCAGGTCCATTGACTGTAACTGGACAGACAGACTGTTCATAATTAAATGCACTGGCTGGAATAGGATTGGCAGATAGTTCACAATCAAGGGCACTTCCAGAGGCTGAAGTAGACAGTTCAGTGACGGAAACTTGCAAGACAGACAGTTCAGGATCAGACTCATTGAGGGAAATTGGACTGGCAGGTAGTTCACAAACAGATTCATGGGCTGATATGGGATGGATTGACGATTCAAAATTAGTTGTATTAACTGAAGCTGGACTGGTAGACATTTCCGTGACACAAACTGGACAGACAGACAATTCATACTCAGACCTATTAATAGAAACTGGACAGATGGATGGTTCAGCAACAGACTCAATGACTAAATCAGGACCGACAAATAGTTCAAATTCAGACTCAACAAAAGCATTTAGACAGACAGACAGACAGCTCAGATTTAGATTCCTTGACAGAGACAGGCAAGGCAGACAATTCGAAATCAGACACATTAATTGAAATCAGACGGACAGACAGTTCACAATCAGCCACCATGGCTGGTTCAGAACAGGGCGAGAGTTCAGAGATGGCCTCCTCAGCTGGTTCAGATCCAGACAAAAGTTCACAAATGGTCTCCGTGGCCGGTTCGGGACAAGGCAAGAGTTCAGAGAGAGCCTCCTCGGCCGGCTCAGAACAGGACAAAAGTTCATAAGTTGCTTCGGTAGCCGTGACGGGACAAGCAGAGAGTTCACAGACGGCCTCCATAGCCGTAACGGGACAGGGCGAGAGTTCACAGACGGTCTCCATAGCCATGACAGGACAGGCAGAGAGCTCAAAGATTGATACCACTGACACCTCTGGAGGTTCTGCAGCAGATGCTGCCACCTCTGGAGGTTCTACAGCAGTACCATCAGGAAACAGGGAGAGTTCAGCAACGGTTCCTTCGACCGAAACATGACAGGCAGAAAGTGCACCGCCGCTTCGGGCGGTTCTGCAGCATCAGCCACCACCTCTGGAGAAACTGCAGTGGGCGTCGCCGTCTCTAGAGTTTCAGTGGTGGTGTATGCAGCCCAAGTACACCATAAAGCGACCCCCATTGTGGGAAGCGCTACAGACAGGGGAATTAATTCAGGAACAGGAGGGCTTGAGTGAGTGGGTTTGGGGATACCAGCTGCGCGTGCTGACAACAGTGGTGGGGGGTCCTCCACGCTGGATGTCAGTCGGGAATTCTGATTAACTGACCTCGGAGATCTGGGTGCAACAGATAGGAGGTGACCAGACTCTGGACGAACAGCTGAGATGCGACTTGACTCTGGACGAGCAGCTGATACACGACTTGACTCTGGGCAGTCAGCTGTGACGTGATGAGACTCTGGAAGATCAGCTGAGACAGGACAAGACTCTGGGAGATCAGCTGAGACATGACGAGACTCTGGGAGATCAGCTGAGACGTGACGTGACTCTGGACGATCAGCTGAGACGTGACGTGACTCTGGACGAGCAGCTGAGATATGACGTGACTCTGGGAGATCAGCTGAGACGTGACGTGACTCTAGGCAATCAGCTGAGACGTGACGTGACTCTGGAAGATCAGCTGAGACATGATGTGACTCTAGGAGATCAGCTGAGACGTGACGAGACTCTGGGAGATCAGCTGAGACATGACGTGACTCTGGACAATGAGCTGAGACGTGACGTGACTCTGGATGATCAGCTGAGATATGACATGACTCTGGGAGATCAGCTGAGACGTCACGTGACTCTAGGCAATCAGCTGAGATGTGACATGACTCTGGGAGATCAGCTGAGATGTGACGTGACTCTGGGAGATCAGCTGAGACGTGACGTGACTGGGAGATCAGCTGAGACGTGACATGACTCTGGGAGATCAGCTGAGACGTGACGTGACTCGACTCTGGGAGATCAGCTGAGACGTGACGTGACTCTGGAAGATCAGCTGAGACGTGACGTGACTCATGAAGTTCAGCGTTGACTTGACTGGACTCATGAAGATCAACTGTGACATGATTGGATTCATGACGATCAACTGTGACTTGACTGGACTCATGATGATCAACTGTGACTTGATTGGATTCATGAAGATCAGCTGTGATTTGACTGGATTCTGGCAGATCAGACGAGACATACACAGGCTCTGATGCAGCAGCCGCGATGTTAATGGGTTCTGAGGCGGCAGCCGCGACATGAATGGAGACTGAAATAACAACCGCGACATGTTTAGGATCAGGAACGATGGTAGTGTCGACACAATACTTTGTTGTCGCTGCCATTTTGTGAGTTCACTCCGTGGCCGCCATTACACAAGCGGACGCAGAGACACGTTCCTCCGCGACAGGCAAAGATCACCTCCCACAGTGAACGCCGAACCAACAGTCAATAAAGCATAGTCCATAAACTGACTGAGAGATGAACGGGGACCCTCACGGATTAGTTGTGATTTGAGCGGCTGATTTGTGCCTTCACAAAAGAAGTCTATGAGCACACAGTCCGGCAGATCAGAAAAATATGCGAGATCTAAATACTCTTGTGCATAATCCTCGAGTGATCGCAAGCCCTGCTCGAGGGTTAATAACAGTCTTGCAGTGTCCATACCTGGCCATTATCCACATGAAAAGCTGCTGGATCCTTGTGTGGCCAAGTATTCTGTTATGGGACCGACGAGACAAGAGACACGTGGATCCATATGCAAGGCTTTTTTTTTTTAAAGACGTGGTCACAGAAAAGCAAGCGCCAAACAATAGCAAACAGGTGTATCAAGGGCAAGAGACAAGAGTAGTCCAGAAAACAAACGAGGGTCAATCAACGGCGAACGTAATCCAACAGGGCTTGACAAGAGGGGTAATCTGATAAACACAAACAATAGTCCAGGCAGGGGCAAACAGACTCCAAACGACAAGACGATAGGGCAATCCAAAATACACAGGCAAAGATCTTAACACGGGAAAACAGGCGAGGCAAGACTAGACTAAACTAGAAACTATGAATTAGAAACCGGTTCCGTAATGCAGCTATCACAGGGTGAGCGATAAACGCTGAACAATACTCGGCAATAAGAGAGAGGAAGTCCATGGCTTAAGTAGGGTGTGTGATTGGTTACAGCTGTGGTTGAAATCAGTGCAATGGATGATGCGTATGAATGTAGTCCAGGGTATAGTGTAACAGTCTGTGTAGTGTGAGAGTCAATATGATGGAAGGGCGACCTCTGGTGACAACTGTACAGAAAGCCACAGACCAGATTTGTGACAATTGGCTGCACTTACAAAGCACATATTCTGCATGACCATATTCTACATCCCTAATCCTACCCAATACCTAAACTTAACAACTACCTTACTAATTAATAAGCAACAAATTAGGAGTTTATTGAGGCAAAAGTCATAGTTAATGGTTTGTTAATATGGAGAATTGAACCTAAATTGTAACCAAATATTGTGGTTAGAATGAATTTATTATTTTTTATTTTTGTGACTAAACTAATAACAGATAACTATATTAAAACACCAGCTGCTTGCATTATGAGTATGCTTTTGCACTGGAACTTCAGTCTCACAACACCAGTCTATTGTTTTCTGTAGGCCATGCACAAAAACCAACAATCAATCAAATCTTTCCAGCACATTAAACACTGTTGTGATTCCTGTGTAAGTGATTGCAGACTCAGTTCATTATAAAATCATTGTAAAAACACCTTTTCTTGGTACATTTGCCACCCCGATGCCCTAAGCACAAAAACAAAACTCCAGTCTCAGCTCATGATTCCAGCAGCCTAGGTGTTAAGGTGCAGTGGATGGGGAAATAAAGATGTCCCCAATCTTTTAAACGCAGTCTCAAGACTAATCTAACACAGGAATAATTAATGCGGGCCACATTTAGAAACATTTTGCAAACTAAACATTTGCTTTTGTTTAATATTTGTAGCAGCAGACTTTTTCAGTCTGGCATTCTATTAAAACATCAAAAGACAAGGGTATTTACATACAGTGGATTACTGGTTGACTTAAAACAAATCCTGTGATGGGTTGACACACAGGGGGTGTTCATATAAATAGCACACTTCTGAAGCATCACAATGCATCTCCAAAATCTGAAGCGATACTTAACATGGCTTCTCTTTTTACTGAACACCAAGCACGAGAACTCGAACCGCTGAAGATCAAGTGGCTCTTTATGAATTTATGAGACTGCCTAACAAGGTCAACCACAAGGGTGGGAACCACAAAGACACCTCACATCAGAAATTTATTGAAACATAAAGACAAAATATGATTGACATGAGTGGTGATCAGAGAGACTGTGATTGCTCTTTTTATAGGACACCTGTGTTATGAGAGATGTCTTTTATGTGGCATAGAAAAGGGACAATTTCTGAGCAGAGGGTTGAGAGAGCGTATTTTGGTGCAAATAGAGAAAATGAAGATGGTCCTTCACAAAATCACATCAAGTGATTCATGAATTAAACAGTAAATTAAACCCCGTCTCAAATAACATTAATTAAAAACAATGTGTTGATTAATGCACATTTCCAGAAGCCTTAGAACAATATCTAGTCAAGAAAATCAAAAATTCAATTTCTTCGGGGATCGTTTCATTTTTACAGATTCTCGCATAATTTATGAGGAAATAGAAAATATTAACTTTGCATATTGCTCACGGGCAAATCTGTTGTAAATCTCATACATATTTTCAGCTTGTTCTAGTGAAGACTCGACAGTTTTCTATAATAACCAGCAGTGATGGCAACACTTTGTCATGAATCACATAGATTAGAGCTGCTTCATACTAACAAATACCAAACACTGTTATTCAGTCTGACCTGGAGTGAAATTGTCACAATTATATACAGTGGGTACGGAAAGTATTCAGACCCCCTTCACTTTTTTCAATTTTGTTATGTTGCAGTCTGACACTACAATTGTTTAAATTCTTCTTTTTTTTTCTCATTACTCTACACTCTGTCCTTTATAATGACAAAGTGAAAACAGAATTTTAGAAATGTTTGTAAATTTATTAAAAAGAAAAAACTGAAATATCACATTTACATAAGTATTCAGACCCTTTACTCAGTACTTAGTTGAAGCACCTTTGGCAGCAATTACAGCCTTGAGTCTTTTTGGGTATGACGCAACAAGCTTTTCACAACTGGATTGGGGGAATTTCTGCCATTCTTCTTTGCAAATCCTCTCAAGCTCGGTCAGGTTGGATGGGGACCGTCTGTTGACAGCCTTTTTCAGGTCTCTCCAGAGATGTTCGATAGGGTTCAAGTCAGGGCTCTGGCTGGGTCACTCTAGGACATTCACAGAGTTGTCCCTAAGCCACTCTTGTGTTGCCTTGGCTGTGTGCTTAGGGTCATTGTCATGTTAGAAGGTGAACCTTCGGCCCAGTCTGAGGTTTTGAATGCCCTGGACTGGGTTTTCATTAAGGCTATCTCAATATTTTGGTGCATTGAGCTTTTCTTCTACTCTGATGAGTTCCTCAGTCCCTGCCGCTGAAAAACAGCCCAACAGCATGAGGCTGCTACCACCAAACTTTACTTTTGGGATGGTACTCTGCAGGTGATGAGAAGAGCCGGTTTCCTTCAAACATGATGCTTAGAATTGAGGTTCATCAGACCAGGTAATCTTGTTTCTCAGAGTCTGAGGGTCCTTTAGGTGCTTTATTGCAAATTCCAAGTGTGTTTTCATGTGTCTTCACTGAGGAGAGGATTGAGTTTGGCCACACTGCCATAAAGCCCAGATTGGTGGAGTGTTGCAGTGATGTTTGTCCTTCTGTAGGTTTCTCCCATCTGCATATATGATCATGGAGCTCAACTAGAGTGACCACCAGGTTCTTGGTCACCAGTCTAGACAAGCCCCTTCTCCATCAATTGCTCAGTTTGGCTGGGGACCAGCTCTTGGAAGAGTCCTGGTTGTGCCAAACTTCTTCCATTTGAGAATTATGGAAGCCACTGTGCTCTTGAGAACCTTCAGTGCAGCAGAATTTTTTTTGTAGCCTTCCTCAGATCTGTGCCTCAATACAATCCTGTGTCTGAGCTCTGCAGGCAGTTCCTTTGACCTCGTGGCTTGGTTTTCGCTCTGATATGCATTGTCAGCTGTGAGGCCTTTTACAGAGAGGTGTGTGCCTTTCCAAATCATGTCCAATCAATTTAATTTACCACAGGTGGATTCCAATCAAGGTGTAGAAACATCTCTGCAATGATCAAGAGACATGGGAGGCACCTGAGCAAAATTTCAAGTGTTGTTGCAAAGGGTCTGAATACGTATGTAAATGTGATATTTCAGTTTTTTCTTTTTAATAAATTTACAGACATTTCTAAAATTCTGTTTTCACTTCATCATTATGAGGTACAGAGTGTAGATTAATGAGAAAAAAAATGAAAATAAACAATTGTAGTATCAGGCTGCAACATAACAAAATTGAAAAAAGTGAAGGGGGTCTGAATACTTTCCGTACCCACTGTATATATATGACCACAGCAACATGTGACAGTCCATTTTATATAAATATCAAACCTGCTAGTATTCAGCAACCCTGATGAAGTATGAACTACAATGATACACAGATGGCAGCCAGTTCTACCAGGAGTCATTTAAATACAACAATAATTTTGAATAGGTGTAAGAAGCCAATTTAAATATAATAATAATAATAATCTATATTTTCATACAAGATTACTTTTTAATAATTACAGTTACTACAATAATATTTATTATTATTATTATTATTATTATTATTATTAACAATAATAATAATAATAATAATAATAATAAAATATAATATACAATCAATCTTACCAGAGGCTATTTAATAATAATAATAATAATAATCCTCTACTAAATTTCCATACAATATTACTTTTTAATAATTACAATACTACAATAATATTTATTATTATTATTAGTAATAATATTATTAAAATATAATATATGATAAATCTTAGAAGTACTGAGAGCAGAGTCCGTTTAACAATTTTAACAGTCGTATCATTTTAAAACAAAATTATGGGTGCAAGAAGCCAATCCTACCAGAGGTTATTTAATAATAATAATAATAATAATAATAATAATAATAATAATAATTATTATTATTATTATTATTATTGTTATTGTTATTGTTATTATTATTATTATTATTATTATTATTATTATTAAAATATAATATACAATAAATCTACAAAATCTACAAAATTATGAGTGCAAGAAACTCTGACTAACGTTATAAGTGGAAAAAAATGCTATATAATAAGAAAATTTTGGCGTATGGCACCTTTAAATATGACATTGCATTTTCTTGCTGCCTCTAATTCCATTGTTCTGTGTGTTTAAACAGTGTCAATTATCAAAGAGCCCAGAAAGATTCAGTTCTTGATTATCACATTTTCTCATTCACGTCTTTTTAAATTAAAATTCTAATTAAAATATACACTGTGTACACACTGTGTTCCACTTCAAGCTACAGCAAACAGCAGAAAACCACAACACCGACTCTGTTGGCTGGCGGAACCGTAGCGTAAATGTATTTTGACATGATCCGCTTGTTTCCGCCCACTCAAGTGGTTTTTTAGAGGAGTAATTTTACTCTTCCTCGAGCGGATCGGTTGTGATGGAACATTGACTGTACTGTTCTCAATACACACTCTTCTAATAGCACACAACACACTACTGCTTCTACAGTTTATAGACGAGACAATGCAAGGTTCGAGCCACACTTCACAGCAATGCGAGGTGAAGTCATTTTCACTAACTGCACACTCTGACTTTGAAGCAGCGTAATAACCCAACAGGCTCCAGTCTTAATAATGATGCAGTGGCATTTTACGTTGAAGACTGCGGGAGAGCGAGATCTCTGTGAGCAGACGCTTACATCTCGCCTGTTGTGATTAATTGTATCCCTTCTGGTGGGATTCCTGTTGGCTGTTGTTTCTAAATTGCTGACACACACAGAATCTATCTCCATTATTGACTGAAGAGTCTCCTCTAGAGGGCATGATGGGAGCTCCTGCATTTGTCTCCAGCTCTCGCTTGCTGTAATTTGCTCTTCCAACGACCACCTGATTATGACACGTAATTGTATGAGGATTAAGAAAAAGTGTTGTGGGTGTCTAGGGAACAACACATTTGATAAGATTTGAGATAACACAATTTTCCACCAACGACAACACAATGACACACTGCTCCAATGACATAACCACTAGAAATCTGGTTGAATATATACTATTTACATTGAATGGAATCAATATGGTTACTTTATGTAAGAAGCTAGGAGGTCAGCTGAACCATTGTCTTGCATTTTAAAGTGATGGTAAAGCAAGTGACTGTTTCGCCAGGCTTAAGTAAATCGCAAGAGATTCTTGAACTTTGGATATTGTAACTTGACTAACTTGGAATGCATTTATTCTATTAAGGGTGAAGAGGCTACATCAGCTTCATTTAGTGCAGGGTTTCAAAACAGCCTTCAGCTGTATTTTGTCATGGGAAGCACTTCATATCAGAGCCAGGCATTACCGTTACTGCTGAATAAACATCACTGAGGGGATGTACAGTATCACACACTGTACAGCAGTGCATATAGCACTGAATACCATTCATATTCATAAGCTGCAAGTTCAGGATGCTGTGAATGCATAAACAAACATTGGGTGCTATTTTCACTTTTGTATGTATGTGTCTTCCTGTTTTTATTAGAGAGATTAAGATGTAGGTTTAGAATTAGATTAACTATCAACAACAAATAAAACTGTCAAGAATTTCTTGGAAAAAAAAATGACAGGAAAAAAACATTTTGGTAGATAATGGATGAACTTGTGGGAGGACAAAGATAGATACTGAGCTCAAAAGATGATTTCATTTGAACAATTTTTTGACTCATGTTTCAGCAACCTTGAGACTCCCTGTAAAATTGTTTTCTTAATCAATATTTTTGCATTGTTTTCCAATAAAAAAATATCTAAACATCATTACAAAAGACAAAAATGTAAAAACAGAATTACCAGACAATTAAAGTTTTCTTTTAATTATTTTTTTCTTTCTCCACTAGCAAATAGTTTTCTTGTTTTAATCATAAATCTAACAAGACTTATAAAGTTAATAAAGTTTATGCAAAAAGCTAAATGCCAATGGGGGTAAGAATAATAAAAATTAATTTCAAAAGCAGTTTAGATGTTTTTTACTGGACAACCATACAAAAAAGCATTGTTATGATCTGTTCCTGCTAAATTAAAACTCTCCATCACATTATGTGCACACTATATTCACTGAGCGCAATAGTCCATATTCTAAAATCCTGTAAATCAGTTTGTTATTTGTGCACCGCTTTTAAAAACCATGTATTTGTTGGGTTATACTCCAGTTTCCAAACACATTTCAAGCATCATTTTTTGCTTTGAGAGAGAGTTGCAGAGAGTGGGCTGTAATTGGAGGCTGTGTAGACTGTAGACACAAAGCCTGGAGAGAGAAGAATCCCTGAAGACCCAAGTAAACGATAAGTTGACTGGGACAAGGCCGATTTAGGTGCTAGATGAGAAACTCAGCCTTACACTCTCGGTTTATGCATCAGGGATCTCTAAGTGTCTCATGCGAGGTTTTGTACCAAAGTGATCTGCATTACAATTTCGCCTCTATAAGCACTAGCCCCCCGGCCGGCAATGGGAGAGGATGTAGTTGAATTAAGACAAGAGTGGAGAGGGAGATCACACACACTTACACGCAGGGCTGAGTTAAAAGCTGGTTTCCATCTGCTTTGTGCCTGTGGATTTGGGGCAGGGAGTAGAAGCAGGGAGAAGAATTCTCTTGTAAAGACTACGATCAAATGCCCTTGACTTGCAACTGCAATTCCTACAGGGAAGTTGCACTGACAAGGTAAAAAGTAAGAAAGAGACAAAAAAAGAAGAGAAAGGGTGTGGGACTACGCTGACAAGCAGTCAGAGGAGATGTGCCTTCGTTTGAC
Organism: Spinibarbus caldwelli; assembly: GCA_039654775.1. Lineage (NCBI taxonomy): Eukaryota > Metazoa > Chordata > Actinopteri > Cypriniformes > Cyprinidae > Spinibarbus > Spinibarbus caldwelli. The sequence goes on from CM077232.1 coordinate 22,732,661, forward strand.
AGCTGCTAATTTTCCTAAGGTTGCCCTCCTATTGTGAGGGAGGGAGAGATGTGATAATTATCATCTGCAATCAACTGAGGTTATGAAGGGAACAGCGTATGTTTTTCTTTGGCTTTTCAGAGACATGACACGGAGCTTGGATAAATCACAGGGAGCATGCAGCAATTAGACGGACGTTTTTCTGCTTGATGAAGCTGAGCTTGATAAGCCTTTCCCAAATGTCTCAAAAAAGAAAAAAAAAAAAATGCAGCTGTAGTCAGGTGCTGTGAGGGAAGAAGACCCGTCAAAAATAGGAAACACGCTCAAAGACATGATTCAAACTACACGATACCCTTTCATCCCTAACAGATAATATTCGGCTTGTATTGATCCATTGCACGCTGAATATTGATCTACGGTGTGCACGGGAAATCAAAGTCAGCTCATGCATAAATATTAATTTCATGCATGCATATTCATCTTAAGCATACTTATTCATAAATAATTACATGCAGGTATTGTCATTATTATTGCTCCACATTCGAGCTGAGATGCAATATGAACCAAAAATGATTTTCCAGATCTGAAAAGTAAACCAAATGTTTGGCTGCGAAGCAAAAAGGAAATGGCATATGCAGAACTCATCTTAAAATCAACATGAGTAGTTCTTGCACAATAACAAAAAAAAAAAAAAAAAAAACATGCACAGTGAGTCTGTAGCACATTTTCATTCAGTGGCACGCTTTTATAAACTGCAATAGAATGTGAGCTGGAACAAACACGATTAAAAGCAACCCACAGACGACAGTGACGATGAAAGATGACTAATTTGCTAATTCCCTCATTGGCATGATGGTGTGCTGGGAGTGTGAAGTGCAGGACTTACAGGTCTGAGTGTTTCTGCAGCTTTCAAGCTGCAAGCTCGTAAATAAGGCCATTACTGGTGTCTCATTTCATTTTAAGTGTTTTTTTCTACTACATGTAGGTTTGAATTTCACACTTTCACTGTCAAGATGTCACAATCAGATTCTGCTCGTTTTCTTAATCACTATTGGTTAGTTTCAGTCAAGGAGGTTTAACATATCTGGAGAAACTCAGTTAGCATTCCCATTCATCTCAGCTGGAAAGTTGGCCAAAAGCTTTGGAGTTTTGCTTTAGGAACTCCCTGTGCTCATCGAAATATCACTGCACCCAAGTATCGCTCATCATCTGTATTAAACATCAAACACGAGGAGAGACTGAATGTGGAAGTGTAGAATTAGATCTTATGTGACAAACCTCTCAGGTTCTACAAGGATAACCATAAAAGCATGCATACAGAGAGAACTTTTCTGATTGGCTGTGTTTTGGGATTGACTCACATTACGTCCCTTTTTTCACGTTTGGTAAAAAGGCAAAAATGAGGCTCTGTTATACTATAATACAATGAAATATTAGTTGTTGCTTTCAAATACACAACTGCTCAAAGTTTGGGTTTAGGGTTTTTGATGTTTTGATGATATTTTTTGAAGACTGCTGCACTTATTTGATCAAAAATACAACAATACTGTAATATATTAGTATAATTTTAAATAATCTATGTCATTTATATTTATCTATAATCTATACATTTATCTATGTAAATGTATTTTAAAATGTAATTTATGCCTGCGATGGCAAACCTGAATTTTCAGCACCCATTACTCCAGGCTTCAGTGTAACATGATCCTTTAGAAATCATTTTAATATACTGATTTGCTGCTCAAAGAACATTTCTTATTATTATCAATGTTGAAAACAGTTGTGTTGCATCATATCTTTGTGGAAAACAGTACCATTTTTTACACATACACTTTTCTTTGATGAATATGAAGTTCAAATGAACAGCATTAATTTGAAATAGAAATCTTTTGTAAAATTAAAAATGTCTTTACTGTCACTTTTGTTCAATTTAATGCATCCTCACTGAATTTTTAATTAAAACCAAAAAAAAAAAAAAAATCTTATTGATCTTACTTTGAAGTGTGCATATTGCTTTCTGTTTAATTTATTTAGATGGCCATCAATGGACAGAGGTAATTTTTGTAAACCAGATGGTGTAGATAGAGCATCTACCAGCAGAATCTAACATGGCCAATGCTAACCAGCCAGACCTTGACCTCTTGTTTTCAATCACATCAGGTGAAGTTTTCACTGCATGTGATTGTGGGTGTATTTGAACCACATCTAAGCTGTAATATGACTTTCTGTTAACTCCCTCTACTTCAATAAACTTTTCAATCATTGAAGCTATGTGATGTCTTTCCTGTGAGCTTTGAATCCACTGTGATTCTCACTCTGTGACGGTCGATGACGACTGAACACATGAAGCCAAGCAGCCACCTTTCATCCCTCATATCACGCTATGTTGTTTAGTGTAGCATGTGTGCATGCGAGCCACACTAATGCACGATGTGACGGGGTTTAATCTAAGCTTGGCCTCCGCAGTTGCTCTGTAATGAATGGGTAGCCTCAGTTTGATAGCTGCTAGCGCTGCCTATGCATCAGCGTTCTGCTTCAAATGAGCAGCATCTTCGAAGTCTCATCTCCAGCACCTCAATCGATAATAATAAGAGAGACTCTGCCGAAATGAGACAGGCTGTAATTAATCCTTCCAATCGCACCAGCCGGCCTCTGCCAGCCACTTCTGTCTTAATAATGTCGAAAGGCCTCATGACCCAGTCACTGAAACAACCATTTAATCACAGCGTGACACAGAGAAACGGGCCAGGAGACACATACGCCACACATATCACATATAGGCCAAGGAGAAAACACAAAGGTCTGAAGAGTCCTCAGAAAATGCTTTCAGTCTATTAACTCTGCAAGCAAGACTGAGCTTCAGGTCCTGTTAAAGAACAAGAGAATCAAAACATGTGAATCAAACTATTCAGTCTGAATGTTCCTGGACTGTAGGAATGAGTGACTTCCAAGGTTACAAAGTAATAATGTCTGACAGCAGAAAGCATCTTTCTCCATTGATGGCCATTCAAAAGTATCCATGTGTTCTTACTTTTTTGGTAGCAAAATTTAAATGATAAATATTTCATTTTAGTATACCAGATGTTTACCGGTGCCTGATTTCTTTACGAAGGGCTCTTAAAAGCGTGAAATGGATTTTGGAAATGGAAATGACTTTGGAAATGACTATTTTTTCCTGTCTGTTGCTTTTCACGACAAATCTCAGGATGGGTTTGGGACTGTGTATATTCTTATGCTGCCATCTGCCAATCATGCCATTTATGATGGAGTTCGATTGGATCAAAACAACCTAGCAACAAAAACAGTGCTCATGATGGCAGATTTCAACCCTTTTATTATTATTATAAATTTTATTGTAATAATAACATATCACAGTATTACTGATTTACTGTGTTTTTGCTAAAATAAATGCAGCCTTGGTGGACATAAGAGACTTATTTCAAAAATATAAAAAATAAATCTTACCAACCCCAAACATTTGAACGATAGTGTACTTCATGGGTGTCCTGTGCTGGCTAAGCAAGTGACATTGAGATGAACAGGAATGCTAATGATAGCTTTCTCTGGATCTATCTTCCATACAGCATGGGGAACACCATTTGACTTTAAAGACAAGTGTTGGTCAAATCAGATGTACTGACAACACACAAACACCAGGCACAAATAAACTTCAAAGCACAAAAAGAATGCCTTGGCTTTGATGACATGGTATGTGATTACCACCCCCCAAGAACTGGAGCAGAGACCGAAAAGAACAAAAATGAGGGGGGAAAAAATGTAAAATAATTCTAATGACCTACTTCTACTCTCTTCCCCCAGAGCTCTCTTCCAGGGAGCTGTATGCAGGATTATAATAACAGGGCTCTAGGTACAGAAGAGCACAGGACTGAGAAGGAAAACGCAAAACAACTTGAAGATCAGTGGGCTGAGATCAATGGGAGCTGATATTTCTGTTGGCATCATTATCTCGGCATCACATTTAATATCTGAAGAGGGTTTGCATGCTAATTTGTAAATTATGAGCTCCTGGTACAAGGACTGATGACGGATTGGACGGGTTTGTTGATAACAGTCTTGTAGTTGACGCTTGTAATGTAGATTATATATAAAACAGTTTCCTTACAACTTGCATTAGGGTAAAGCAGTGTAAATAATTAATTCTACTAGCACTAGATGAACTCAAGTTCATTTTGCTATATCTGTACAAACATATGTGCTATAAAAAAATAAATGTGAATTAGACTACACCTGATTAGTTTTGTTGGTATAAATTAATGTATATTGGTTGGTTCAGTGATGTTGAACAATACTGTGATGTTGAATAAAACCAGTAATTTAGATGTTAAGATTTGTAGGTTAACATTTTTTTTTTTGTGTATGAAATATATGTGCAGATCATAAAGGGTCACTGAAAAATGGAGGTTCAAATAATTAGATGGCGGATCCAGATCCGGCTTGTTCCACCATAAATTTAGCAATGCTTTGAGGGAGTCCACTCTCATCATAAAATGATTCTGACAAAATGATTCACGAACTACATTTCCATATACTAAATGTTCTGATATTCTAACTCCACTCTGCAATATGCACAGGAAAATCTGTTTGATTAATTCATAAATATTTCCAGTAAAAGCGGACATCCAGAAAGATTTTGTTTGAGAATGGATATGGAATAGATTATGCCATTGGCATTGCATTACAAGCTGTCACAGCACATGGATTACCCATAAAACAGTTTGATTCATTCAGTGATGAATGATCAAAGATGCAGTAATGAAAGTGTCTCAGATAGCCTCTGCAAACAATTACTGTGACACAGGCTTGACAGGTGTGATTTAGCTGTGATGGCATTATATGGTAACTCATAACCTTTGTAGGCCTCATAAAGACTGAGATTTCATCTTTGTAGCTGATTTGAGAACACAGAATAAGAGAGGCTAAAATGTAAAAGGTTAATATATTCTACATTTGTTTTGTGAAATATGCAGATATACCACAAAAAAAGATAAATATACACATTTTAAAAACACCCAACAGCATGACCACATCATTGATAACTAATTTATTTATGACAAATTATTGGTAATTAAATGAATAACATTTAATCATGGTCATAGTTCAATACAATTATTATTTAAGAAATTAATAAAATTTGAAAAAAAATAGTATTGTATTAATATAAAAATTATATTAAATTGATAGAAAAATTTTATAATATTTTTTATATTATAATATAAATGAACAGTATAATAAAAACATTATTTAATAGCATAAAATTCAGTGTTTTTTTTAGATGCATTTTGAAAGAAAAAAACAATATTATGAATGTTTAAAATTATAATAATTATCATGTTATTATTCTATTATTAATAATTGTGTTTAATAATTTTCATAGGAATCAGACTTATTTTGTTTTTGGTTGTTTAACATTTTTGTTTTAAACGCTTTCAAATATGGACAGCTTTTTTCTTTGTCTGGTTTTGCTGTTCGTTCCATAAAAATTCTGTCCCCATCAGTAAGCAAGTGTCACGCTGTAGAGTAATTATGGCTGGCTTCCCTTTCAGCTGCGAGGCAGGTTCTCTCAAAGGCAGTCCCCACCAAGTTTCTATAAAAAGTAAATTATACTTCAGGAGTATCATTAGAGGGCAAAATTACTGAAACAATAATTTCAATGGCAACAAAAAATATTATCTCGCCCAAATAATGAGAATGCACTATGCAGGCCATAGAAGCTAGGATAATGTGCAAAGATAATTAATAAAGTGCATAAGCATTACATTACAGCAGCCAAAATCCACGTTAGTAACAGCATGTGCTCCTCTGTTCCATTTCCTGTGCCAGGGTAATGTAGATAATCTACAATCAAATCTCAACGAAGGGCCACGCTAACCTTTGAAAGAAATCAACCAGACATGAATTATTCTGATTGTCAAATGAATCAATTAGCCAAGCTGGAAGCCTCATTTTCCTCTCTGCAGCTTTCACGGCAACTTGAGAATGAACACGTGTGTCAACGCTTTAAGGAGAACCCCGTTCAAACTGACAAAAGCCTGTGTATTCTCCTTTTACTATAACTGATTGCAAGCTATCTCCCTTTGTTTGCAAGTGAGAGGCAATTAAACAAGTGGGTGCTTTTCTTTTCGCACAGTGTGATGGAAATTGTAGAAGATGGAATAATTCTCGGTAGTTAATAAAATGACTGTCATACACTGGAACAATGGTTACAGGACCCACTGTCATCCGCAGTTCGGATTCAGAGAGAAATTTCATGCTCCTATTCATTCTTTTAATCCTCACTGTCTCCATCTCTTGGGGAAGCGTTTGCTTTATCAAAACCAGGCTTAAGACAAGCAACCATGGAAACAGAAAAAGAACCCCGTCTTTCCACACAAGACCTGCGTTCACGTAAAGCGCCAAAGAAAGCGTTTGGAGTGGTATTTTTGAACTCTGTGTAGATTTGATCAGAGATGTGATAATGTGTCTTCTGTGTCGTCTCTCATCTAAAGTCTGCTTGAGCTCCACGTCGCAACCCTCAGCTACGCCAACATAATGCACCGCCAAGATTTGCCACTGGAAAACAGATGAGCTTAGATAATTGCTAGTGAAAATAATTCTCTTAAAATTAGTTTTGGAGATTTCGGAAAGAAATCAACCACTAAAGTTTGTCTAGCTGCCTTTGTTATCTGAAGAGATGTTGCTTGATCTTAATGTCAACCCTCTCATAAATAGTGATTGTGATCTTAGTTTTTGTGTTTTGTGGCTGCAGTAAGAGATCAGAGATATTTCACTGTGAATCCTCCCTTTACCAGCCTTTAAAAAACTCATTACATCTAAAAAGTTTACTAACTCTCTCATCTGAACAGTTTGTGTTGCAAGGAAACAACCTGAAGTCCTAAAATCTGCCTCAGTCAAATTCAGTAGGTATGCAAGCAATTAAAATAATGCCATTGCAAACTAAGAAATAAAATACAGGTTGTCTTTTTTTTCCAGTAAATTCATACATATCCTTTATGTATAATGCATTTTAGAAGTATAGTAGTCAACATTTGAAGTGCATCAAAAAAGTTGTCCTAAGACAAGAAAGGGTATTGTTTTGGTTTTAGGAAAACTTTGATGAAAGGTTTTGATCCACTTTAAATGTTGACTACTGTAGTTTTAATGCATTGATTATGCCATATAATACACCTTATAATGCACTGTACAATCTCATGAATAATTGTAACCACAGTTAATACATTGTAACACTTATCAATTCATTGTTTCACTATGCATTTTAAATTCTGTTATAATTATTTACAACACGATATAATGTATTACAACGCACATTAGGAATAATTATAATGCATTATACCCTTTAATAATCCTTTATAATGCATTATACATAAAGTGCTACCAAATTATCTGTTCATCATTAAAAGAAGAAATTTAATTATGAAGTGAAATTGCATGATCTTTTAAAGAATATGTTTTCAGAGAATATATCCTGATTTTTTTTTCTACACCACTAAATGTTGTTAGATTGAAGCTTAAAACAATGGGGAAAAACAATTTGCCAAACTTATTTTCTCTGCTATATTCTCTAAAAACAACTTTTAATATTCAAATAATACATTACTATAATATCATTTATAATATAATTTACTGTATAATTAATATGATTTGGCTTCACAATTAAATCTATGTTGCTTTAAAGATATTTTACTGGAAAACAAGAAAATTGAGTGCAGAATAGTACACAAAGAGAAAAAAAAAATCTCTGCAATAAGGAATCTTCAAAGTATGCTCTAATAAAAACAATTTAAAGGTACACTGGATATTTATTCATCTTGCGCCACGCTGGAAATTATTTATCATTGGGAAGCCATCACTGGAAATTAGTTAAAATTCTAACATGTAAACGACATCACAAGCAGAACAACATTCTCCATGACACCCTGATCCTTAGCAACAACAGAATCGTTCCAGATGTTCGGAGATGTTCACTCCAGGACTGAATGATGATTATGAATGCTCACAGCCTAGTTTACACACAAAGCGCCTGGGCTCCCCTCGTTCAGCTCTCTCTTATCAAGTTAATGAAATAGCACTGCTAGGGGGAATTTGATTAAGGTTGCAGACTTTTAATCACGGAGGAATCTGAGATTTTTTGGGGGGAGGGGGTGGGTTATATAGAGGTCTCAGTGGTACACGAACAACAACAGAGCGAATAAAAGCCGACTGATAAGTCCCAAGGACAACGGGAGTCAGGTGTCAGGAGCTATAAACATTGCGGCCCAGGCGCTAGCTGCGCACAGTCTGTTGTTTGGGATCCTGTCGTGGGTTATTAGCAGCAGTGGGGGCAATGTTCACTGGGAGAGTCCACGATCAGGCAGCTGCGCGCAGGCGGTCAGGGGAGGAAGATGAAGCATCTGGGCCGGAGGTCTCTGAGGACATGGGGTACATCTGTACATCACTGATATCCCATGCTGCTCTACTGACAACACTGACTCAATCCGTCCATCTGAGCAACCACAATCGCAGCCCATGTAAAAAGACATTACTCTGATATATAAGAGTAATGATTTTTGGACTTTAGTGTGATAGGTGCTTTGATCTGTGCTCCATTGTTATCCATGTAATTGTGTTTGATACTTCACAATCTACACCAAACAAAAGCAAATTATTTAAATTAATATATACAAAAACTGTTTTAAAATTAAAGCGAGAGATCATGTAAAAAAAAATGAAAATAATTTTATCGTTTATTCACTGACTTGCTTTCTTTTGTGGAACATTAAAAAATACTTAAAAAAATGCTTAAAATTATTAATAAAATTCAGTGGGGTCAATGGGGTTGTTGGACCTCATTGATCTTCAGAATACAATCAAAAATTTAATGCATGATTTTGGGAGAAAATTGAGAAGAGAAAAGAAAAGAAAAGAAAAGAAAAGAAAAGAAAAGAAAAGAAAAGAAAAGAAAAGAAAAGTGAATGTTATCTAAAATGTGATTTAAAAATATAAATAAATAAATAAATAAAAGTTCCAGGTTTGCTGTGCTTGTTTGCAGGGATACACAATTTAGTGATTTTTTTCTGATTATATATCAATATGACTATAAAATAATAATACTATGTTAATCTTATAGTTCTTATTCAATAAAAATATTAAACAAAATAAGAAATATTTCTAGTGTAATATGTACTAGTGCAAATATTACTATGTAAATTTGTTTACTGTAAAATAAAAAATTGAGCATTTAAAAAATAGCATTAACATAACATTTACAGTACCTTAATTTCATTTTGTTTTAGACTCTTTAGACTTTTAGACATTAAATAAATAAATAAATAAAAATAAATTTTAAAAAAACACAAACCAAACAAAAAACACTGGATCATGAGCTGCACACAGTGCTGCACTTCACTCTGAAAAACGCAACGCATACTGTATATTTATCTTCTTAAAGCCTTTGCAATTCGACGGTTGCACTAAGCCATATCACAGTTTTGGATTTCATGTAATAAATCGTGGAGCTTAAAATGTTCTTCAAAATATTCTTTTGCATTTTGCAGAATAAAGAAACTCAAAGAGGCTTGGAAGAACATGAGGATGAGTAAATGCTGACAGACACATTGGGTGAACTATCCCTTTAAGTCATAAGATAGGTACATATGTTGAGGTTAGGTGACAGTGCAATAGCAGCCTTTAAGCCCAAACAAAGTTAAAGGCACACAACTGACTGTGAAATGTCTAAAAAGCTATGGCTTTGCACATAAAAGTGTTGGCCCCTTTTGACTTTCAGTCCTCGGTTCATTTTGAAATGTCAACTCTGTTTTGACTGCCACAATCACAGGAAGTGATACAGGCATCTCTGCTGTTCCAATGGGAAATAAAAGATGAAAGCTCTCAAAATCTCCTTTTAATATGACCTTTACTGACCTCAGAAACGGGTTAAGATGCGAGTGCAGGCGATGAACTGTTTTAGAGGGTTTAGGAGAATGAAACTCAATTTCATACGGCTGTGAGAAGCTGTAAGAATTGTAAGTGGATTTATAGGAAACGCCACCACAGTTAACGAGAACAGCGTATGCATAGCAATGTAGTCACACAAAAAAAATAAAGCACAATGGCAGGTGCACTGACACATAATAGATGTTCTAACAGTTTTTTTTTTTTTTTTTTATCATGGTTCTATCAAATCTAAGACACTTTTATAGACTCACTGTTATGCAGTCTTATGCCAAGTTCATTTTACAGCAGTCGACATTGCTTCTTGTCATATTTGTACAGGAACATTTCTGTACTTCACAAAAGATAAAAAGCCATCGATTCTTGTGATTTATCATCGTAGCAGATGTTTCCTGCTGTTAATGTTAAACTAAATTCACCTGCAGTGAGGAAGAAATTGTACCTGATGTTGAAATAAAAGACATAGCTTATGAAATTTCAAGCATATCAAGTCTGTACCTGATGAACTCTCATTTTACTTCTCTTTCTTAACGGTCAAAAGGGGATGGTTCACCCAAAACCAACAATTCTGTCATCATTTACTTACCCTCATATCATTCCAAACCTGTATGACTTTCTTTCTTCTGCAGAACACAAAAGAAGATATTTTGAAAAATGCTGGGTTTTTTTGTCGATACAATGAGAGTCAACACTGGATTATGAAGACAAAAAATAAATAAATAATTGAGCCAAATCTTCTATATTCAGAACAATGTCAGTCAAACAGGTTTGGAACATCATGAAAGTGAGTAAATGACAGAATTTGCACTGCTCAATCCAACACAGCTCAACCAATGACATTTAGTTGGGGGTGGGACCAATTATTTTTGCAAGTTCATTGCAAGTGACAAGAAAGCAATCAATGAAAATGTGCTTTTCTATCAGTGCATGTGGAAAAACTGGCATCGGATACTGGAGAGACGTTCGTTCCACTTCACGCTGGGCACCATGACAATGAATTTATTCACATGATGTACACAGTCTGATGGAGTGAAAAGGTACAGTATGTAAGCAACTAATTATTCATCTGTTGCTGAAACGTTACTAGAATCGAAGGTCTTGACTGATCAGACAGCAACTGTGAAACAGCATGTTCAGATTTAGAATCAAATGATATTCAACATGAATTTCTCACTGGCCATCTCAAAAACATGAGAATAAATTCAGAGTGACGCTTGTAAACTGGGCTTTCCATTTCAGTCAGGGAGCGTTTGCTTTCAAACCCCCCTCTAAACACAAATTCTTTCTTGGTTAATGCTTAAATATTAATACGGCACTGCATGTAAAAGATGCTAGAGCTGGAGAATGAATTTAGTTTATAGTTCCATATTCCTTACACGCAGCCAAACTGATCAAAGGAGGGGGTTTTTTCAGCCACTTTGAAATAGCGTCTGCGATCTCGAGTTGAAAAATGAACCAATGGCAGTACTGCAAACCCAAACAGAACCACAGGCCAGATCTGAAAGGTCAGTGTAATTGCAGTTTTACAGACTATTCATTGAGTTACACACAGCGATGGACGGCTTTGGTGTTGTTGCTGTCAACAGTTTTGATAGCATTTCTGAACAAAGATTTCGTTTTGTGGGGGAGTTGTTGTTATAGTGCGAGTTATAGAAGTGGTTTTGGGATCTAAGCGCACAGGAATTCCCCATCTACTCCCCTGAGTCCTGCGCTATAGGGGCTAGAACAGCAGCATTCTCTCTTAATCTGATCTCATTTTGCTTTATGGATTTTTTTTCTTATCCCCTCTGATGCTTACATTAGTGAGGGCCGCTGCTCTTGTGTGAGCTGAGGCCATATCATGATTGGGTTTTTACAAGATGCTCCAAGCCATTTGAATCTGGCTTGTAATAGTTTTTTTTATGACCATCCTCTCCTTCTCTCTGTCAAATTTGTGTGTGTGTGTGTGTGTGTGTGTGTTTTTATAGCTTATCTAATTATGTTTCAGGTCTGGGCCTGGAACAATATTATATCATAGCCCCCCCCCACACACATACTTAACATTTTGCTAAGGCAAGATTGCGTAATAAGCAGTGGTGAGATCAAGACGTCTAAAATGCAAAGTATCAATCAGCAGGACGTACTAATTAAAAAGCCATCAGGGGACCACAGTCAATCTACACCGTGTCACAATTCATAAATCGGCATATTATTTTTATGTTGAAAACATGCGTCTTCTATGGGAAGGTGGAGACGTGCCCCCACTACTTTTTTTCCATGACGATAAATCTAATATAAAGGAAGAGTCTCCATTTGTCGAGCAGGAGTTTTCATTTCAGTTCATTCGTGTGTGTTACAATGAGTGAACCTGGATATGTTTTAAATGTTTTGTTGATTAGTTGCAGTCGTTATCAGGAAAGCATACGGAAGGCAATGCAACAATATGTTCTCTCCAGCACACAGTTCTCTATCTATCACTTGTCAATGGCTTGCTACACATATGAAATGACAAAAACAATTTGCAAACAAATGCATTCCCACAACTGATGCACATCTATTAACAAAGACGTACAACTGTTTTATCCAATCTACAGCAGGTACATTGGAAAAACATGCCTCTATCTATATTTTACCTCAAAACCATAGTGCATGATTAGTAAACCAATACATTTAGACATTTGCATCACATAACCAGCTCTATATGTTTGGATTTTCTGCTGTAGCAAACTTGTCTGGTAGCTCACCTGGTACAGCATTGCACATGTAATACGGAGGGCTCGAGTATGAGTCCCATGAAACACGAGTCACGCTAAAGGAGCTCAAAGACTTGTAGAAGCAAGCTAAAATGGCAAATGCATTTTTATCTCACATTTGCTTTTGTTAGTGTAGCATAGGTGGTACATTATTTTCAGACATGACAGCTTTAACCTTTAGTGCCACTCACTGGACATTTTGTTTTCGAACTGCCGTGATACATACAACAAAACAAGCTAATCAAATGTTGCCAGATTCATGTATATCTGTTTCAACTAAGACTGGACATGCTTTTAGCGCCACTCACTGGACATTTCACTTTGTAAGTTTTGCAAAACGTGCAAGAAACAATTTTGCCACAGGCATGTTTTTCCAATGAGCCTGGGTTGTTTTTGTCATAAAATGTTTGTTTACATTTCAATTTCACTTGTAAATGAGCAAATACTCTACTACAAACCTGAAGACTGATACGTAATATTCATAGGCCTAACTATTAATAATGAGCCTTTGTCATTTTGTGATGTCACAAGCAGCACGTCTGTAACCCCTCCCAGGGGATCATTACAGTTTAAAGTCATGTAATCTGGAATCTCTCAGTGCCGTACATTACAGAATGAAGGTGAGCAAGCCTCTCGTCACTTGGGTTTCAAGATATAATGGTGTCAGATGACTTAAGTAGATGGTGGAGCAGCAGGATTTGATTGTGCTCCTGTGTCACTGCTGTAACGATGATCTAAAATTAATGTAAATTAAAACAATAAGACCCAAGAGGCCTTCCATTACAGTGATTTTACAGTGCCAAGGTTAAAAGTTGCTCTTAGGCACAACGTGGAGGATGGCACAAGAATGTGATAAAAGACATCAATGTTCAATAAATAATTGTGTTTACTAATGCTTATAACAACAATGGCAATGGTGGAAAGGTAGAAATTTAGGTAGAAATGTGGGTTACAGATTTAAAATGTAATAAGTAGTGTAACTATTTCAGTTACTTTATTAAAGAAATGCAACTGATTACATTTGACTACTTTAACTTTCTAACCAATGTTTTCAACTGTTAATCATTTTGAAACATTTAAAGCAGGCAGGGTTAACCTTACAGTAATATTTAACACTGATTACTGTCAGACTTTCAAAATACTGCATCACTTGAATTAAAATTATAATAATTTAATTTTAAAGCGCAACGATCACAAAATCAGACTTTAGCACCTCTTTTTACTTTGAGACCGTTCTGAGGTTAAATACAGATTTAAAATCATAAAATATAGTTTAATAGCTATGATGCTGTTTTTGAAATCAAATCTTTGCATAGCTATGATAGGAAACACTGGCATCTAACAATGCCTTGGGAAAAAAATAATGTTAAAAAATATAAACCCAAATAGAAAATAAAACAGTTATCGAATAAGCATGTGTCCTAAACTCCTGAAACACTGATATCAGTCAATGCAGTTTGGGAAAGAAATCAATTAAATCTGTGTTTGTGTGAGAAAATGTTCAGATGTAACCCCCTTTGTAATCATTTACATTTTTATAAGTAGCTGTAACTGAATTACACATTTTTCGCAGTAACTGTAACAGATTACAGTTATATTTATTTTGTAATTAAATTAGGTAACTCCGTTATATGTAACTAGTTACTCCCCAACACTGAACAACAGATTAAAAATTCTTAAAAATACAAATTTTGTCTACTTTTTTCTACTATAGACTATTCATGATTTCCAAGTAACTTTAACTAAAAGGGATGGACTTGTTAATAAATATAGAAACAGAAGTGTTATGACAGGTGTGCATATCTGCTACATTACAAGGAGTGTGACTTATCCAATTTATCGGAATTTAGAACATTTATATTTAAATAGGCTGTTTCAAGGCACATACACAATTTTTCTTATTATCAAAGGTTTACACATACTGTAAAGTCATTGCCTTCAGCAGTGACTATTCTAAGCTGTATCGTCAGCAGCAAAAGACAAGGAATATGTACATATATATATATATATCTTCAATAAAGACAGATGCTTTTTGCCTGCAGACTGTGTAGTTAGAAGCAAACAGGGCCATGCTAACTAGAAAATCCAACATGAACAACGTAAAAAAAATACCGAGCACACCTTTACTTCTGTGGATTCTGTCTAATGCATTTCCAAAATAATTGTTTACTCATTTGTCTGTTTACTTGTGTAATATTCTTATAAGATTATCCTTAGCTTGTGTGGGTGGGTTAGCGTGATTTAGTTGTTCCTCTTAGCTTGTTTCCATGCTGACTGATAATGACTTCTTGTCTCCATCCCTGAGCGTCTGCATTCCTCTCTCTCAATCCCTCTGCACTCCAACTCTGCTCATCTAGAACCATATTCTCCACACCCCCCCAATTAAGGGTCTCTGTAACAGACCCTCTGGAGGACGAGATGTGGAGGCATACACAATGACTAGCCACACCCAGAACACAGAGACACGCACACATATATGCAAAAGGCCCTGCGAAGCAACCCACACACGGTCATGCAACAGATATTCCTATGCAGCAAAAAAAGGAAAATACTCCAATCATAAGCCTCAAACAGCATGAAGCACATTCACAAGAGTGAGGAAAGATTAAATGCTGGAGGACTGAGCACTAAAAATATATTAATGCCTTTGTAACTAACCTACTCTGCTCCGTTGCAAGTCAACAGGGACCGCATTACAAGCGCCGTCATTCTATAAAGGATAGCAATCAAAAGAACTCTGAATGTGAGGTTGCCATAGCAGAGAGAGGGAGTGTATTTCTGTCTTGTGATGTGGCAGAGAGGATCAGAGTGAATACTTCAGTTCTGGCATATTTAATATGGTCATAGTCGCTCTGCCCTGCCTCTATGGAGACGCACTACAAAGATCCAGCAATGTATGGGTGTAACAGAATCGGAGTCGCAGATAAAGAGATAGCTGATTGAAAGGGAGATGAGCGAGTGGCTGTTGTTGGCCCAGATAGCAGCAAAACAAAAGAGATAATTGGATAAAAGCAAGTTTTGGTAGGGTTACCGTATCTAATCTGTCCAGGACTGCTAGTGTGTGACGGTGGCGTGGGATGTTCCCCAAAGCCCTTTCTGTGAGATAGAGGCACTCTAATTCACTGTGCTGTGAACTCTCCACAGCTTGCTCGACAAGAATGTGTGACATTTGAAGAGAGAGTGAGAATCTGAAGAAAAGAAAAAAAAAGAAAAAATGAGCAAAGGGACCGGTACTCTACTAATTGGTAGTTTTACTCCGTACTGCAGCAGCACTGTTCAGATTGCATCATATTGTGCATTTAAATGTAATAAAAATCAGCTCATTCTAAAAAAAACACAATGGAAGTCAGACACATTTTTTTGACTGATTCTGGTCCATACAAGTAGAACTGCAAGATTTGGGAGGGGAAAAAAAGAGATTTAAAATGCAATTTAGTATAAAATTGTGGCGCTTGTTTATAGGGCTGCACAATTAAAAAGAAAAAGAAAAAGATTATCAATATGACTATGAAACACTACTACTACTAAACTGTTATTATTACTCCTAAATTAACTTAATAAGTTAATAAAACTAAATTAAAAATGTCAGAAAATGCAATTATTATTTAACAATATGACAATAATAGTGATAATATTGTTAATAATTACGTATCTGACAATAATTACTCATAAATAATTTATATATTTTAAACTATAATAAATGTAAATAATAATTAATTATTTAACATTTCACAGTAAAATAAAAAATGCCAAAAATATAATTATCAATATTATTGTATAAAATAATATAAAATAATAACTAGAAAATAATAATAATTATTTATCATTATTATTATTGTCATCATCATTATTATTACTCCTAAATAAAAGTATTAAACGAAGAAATACTGCAAAGATGAATGAGCTGCTAGAGTGTAAAAGAACACAGTGCCATGCTTCACTCTGAGAAACACAATGCATACAGTATATATCTGGATCACAAAATATGTAGACAAAATGCATACCTCATTCACAGAATGCACATTTCATGGACAAAAGGAATTTTGTGATATGTTGAATCATGAAACGCAACGCACAAAAAAAAAAAAAAATTATTAAGGATAAATTGCATTTAATAATTCACAAAACTTTAGTTAAACAAATTGTTGTTTGTCAATATGCAAATGTTCTGTCTTTCTGTGTGCATATTGCATGAAAAAAACTGCATTTTGTCATTAAATTCTGAAATTTTATGTCAGATAATTCATTCAGTCCACAAAATTAGTCAGATCAGATTAGGCTGATCAAATATACTGTATGTAGATTATTTTAGTGCAATTAATTTTTTAACGTTGAGCTGCTCATATGCTCACTGCCTGCTTCATGCACACAATGAGGCATGCTGGGACGCTGCTGAAATGAGATGATAAAGCACCACGACTGGGCCACACGCTGAGGGTGTCTCCTGCCTTCTGGAGCTGCACCGTACCTCCCAGTGCGGTTGAGCCTATAGAAATCTGTCATCCCTCCGCTGAGCCGACAGAGGGTCACATTTCAACATGAACAATGTTACTCATTTATAAAGTAATGAGAAATGAATAAGTAAATGAATGGATGTACCTTGATGTAGCAAGAAAGTCAGTCTTGACATCCATCGGATATGTTAGACCTGACAGAAAGCCAACCGCTAGTGAGGATGAACAATGGAGCAAAGGTCAAGCAAGGTGATTTTTAATGGAAAGCCAGCCAGCATGGAGACAATATGCCAATCTGGTGCTAGTTGTGACAAAATGAATTCCCATCACAAAAGAAATCAATACTCATTGTAGCCTCCTTCCTCTTACACAGCCATTTGTCTTTTGAACAGAACCCTGTCACTTCTTCTGGCCGTCTGCAAATTATTCACACTTATTCAGTGAATCTTAAATTCCCAAGGTGCCTGCACAGGCTTCTAACTCCTTCGAGTCCAGTTTAATCAGTAAATTGTGTCTTTTTCGCTCTGTACTACCAGACAGTAGAAGAGGGGCTAGTATTGTACCCAGGAGAATCTATCAACTGGAGGAGGATTGCTTTTCCCCCTCACGTATCAAGAAGTATATAATACACATTATTTAGATACAGGACAGTGGATGTGAAATGAAAGGAGCGAACTGTTAGGTTGCAGACTCCACGCTGGATCTTGGGAAACCCATTTCTCTTCCATATCAGACCTTCAGCTGACACTAGCTGAACAACAGCTGCAGATATTGCACTCTGCAATTTTATTTCACGACATGTCTGATTGAGGGGTTGGCAGCAAACAAGAAGCCCGCCAAGAGAGGGCATTTCTGTCTCCCTGCGGATGTCTGCCTGAAAATAACCTCAAAAAGAGTGTGATATGACACGCTTGTATACAAATATTTAATTGGTAATCCAAACAGTTAAAGATTTAGTTCAGAAAAATGAAAATTCTGTCATCATTTACTCACCCTCATGTTGTTTCAAACCCATATGGGTTTCTTTCTCTCATCAGACACAAAAAGATAAATTGTGAATAATGTACTGGTTGCTCTTAACAGTAACAATGAATAGGGGCTGTAGCTTTACAAAAAGATGGGAAAACACCATAAAAGTAGCAGACGATTCTACAGACAATTTGAGTGCTATATGAAGGCTGAAATTAAAGCCATTATTTTGTGATAATCTTCCACTCCAGTGGTTATTCACTGATGTGACCGGAACATTCAGTCAGTGAGCTGATCATTTAGTCAGTGAAATAACCATTCAGACCTGTTTTGTGAACTGGATTAATCAACTCACTGAAAAGATCTGACTCAAAAGAACAGTTATTGGCTATGTCTCTCATGAAGTAAAAGATGAGCTCTGATAGTTGTCCAGATTTCAGTCAATAATGAATATCCATAAAGCTATTGTTTGGCTTCAGAAGACTTCAGCATGAAATTAAATACAGCCTATCTATTTTCTACATGCATCTCTACATGCATTTCTACATGGGTTTCCTTCATACGGATTAATTAATAAAAGTAAATAGACAGAATTTTCATTTATAAGTAAACTACCCCATAAAATCCATTGGTATAATGATTTTGCACACTATTCTCCACTTAGGATTCACTAGTTTACCTTCAGAGAATCAGGTTGTTATTAAGTAGCCCTCTTAATCAGTCATCAGCCAAGTGTCTTTCCCTCTTAAATGAGAGCACAAATGCCACCAATTTCTGTAGAGAAAAATAACTGCGGTTGCAAATGTCACAAGACCCAAAATCAACAGTAATAAGCGCTTTGATCAATAATAGATCACGCTGTCAGGTACAAACACGTTCTGCATTAATTAGCTGCACGCGTGGCGGAGGCTGACTCAGGCTCGTGTGCTACACCTCTGGACATGAAAACAAATCCAATAGACCCGATCCGATGGAAATGAGGGCTTTGATTAGCCTATGACATCTGAGAGGAGAAATACATTAAGTTGGAGGCCACTGCTCCGGTGTATATCTGTCTGGGATCAGCAGTGTGAGAGAATTGTCTCTGAATTGCTGATGTGCGCAGGGTGTGATCGTATCATGAAAAAGCAGGAGAAAGATTTGACACAGGTAAAGGACAGAAAAGTCAATTATGTGATCTTTGATCCTGTATTCAACATATTAACCCTATAGTGTAGCTAAATTTCCCTTCCTATAATGCATAAATAGAATCCACAGGATTGATAATTAGATGCATATTAATTATAACTACTTGTTTTGTAAATGAACATCAATTTTAATGATAATTTAGATTGGGGTCAGGTTTTGTCTACGCTGTTGGGACCAAATGTCCCCACAAGGATAGTAAAACCTTAAATCACTAACATTATGGGGGCAGCCAATGGTGCCCATGAGAAATACAGCTCAATAAACATACTAAATAATGGCTTAATGAAAATCTAAAAACAAAGACAGGTTTATATTAAGCCCCCAGCAATATAGAAAAATAAATATATGCATATGTGTGTATCTAACTCCATGTTGCTCCAGGAGGACTGTCGCTGTTATAAAGTACATCACTTGGGATAAAAGCATCTGCTGAATGACAGATTGCCATTTAATTTCTTACTAAATCTGGACATGACACACTGCCTATATGTAATCACATATATAGATGCAGATGGAAAATGGTAAAACGGGGGCACATATGTAAACAAGTAGCATTAAATGAATATGTCTGGTTCTAAGCAAGTTAACCTCAGCTCAGCTACATGGCATTTGTGGCAACATTTAAGAGCAGAAAATATATTTTATTTAAAATAATAAAACAATAACTCATGCCTCGTGTTTAAAAAAAAAAAGAGGTTACAGTGAGGCACTTAAAATGGAAGTGAAAGGATTTAAAAGCAGAAGCTTATAATTTAATAAAGCACTAACATTAATTCTTCTGTTAAATGTTGTGTATTATTTGAGTTATAAAACAGTTGTTTTAGAAGTTATGCTGTCATGGCAACAAGTAAAGTTTGTAAAATGAAATGTAACTTCACAAAGAAAAGGTTAATGAGTCTAAATGTGGCTATACTACTGAAACAGTGAGTAACATATAGCATATTGGGCTCATTCACTTCCATTGTAAGCGCCTCATTATAACCCAGATTTTTGCTTTATTAAAAGAAAAGGAGGGACAAGTCAAAATAATTTATGTGGTAATCAACATTAATACATTTAATACATTCCTTTAATATTTAATTCTCTCTTTCTGTCTCTATATATACATATATACATACACACAATTCATCAGACGCACCACATATTGTATGCATTATGGTGAATCACTGATTTTTTTCTTATCCAAACTAAAATTTCAGTTGGTAGTCTGCAGTTCAGGAGCACACAGTCTCATAATACCACAACCTGTTCAACAGCCTCCTTTATTACCCCAGCTCTATTTTTATGTGCGTGGGTTTTAAGTCAGTTCATAGCCTCAATGCCTCTGTTTATTACTACTGCTCTTCAAAGATGAATTGCATTAGCGACGAGCACACTCAGCCCGATACAATAACCAAGCACTACCTGGACAGGCGCCAGAACGGTTCTAACATTAGCTACACATCGCATATGTCAGAGTCAGTGCGTGATCGGCTCTCTGAGTCTGAGATTGGGGCAATCCAGAACGGCAAATCAAATCAGCTTTTACAGGGGACGGCTGTAAGTGCTAGAGAAACACTGACCACACATTAATTATTAAAAACGGAGATATCAAGCTTATAAATGTACACTGCAGATACACCTCTACGGCGGCGAGGAGATGCTATCTGAACCTCACAAATAGGGCCCTTAAGTGCCCCTGAACCTGAGATAAATTTGGGCAATCGAAGAGCTTGTACACACAGCACAGCAAGATACTGAAAGATTGCACGTCTCCATTAAACTGCAGCTACTTGTGCACAGGTTATTTTGAGGCAAACAATCGAGGCTGGATAGTGAGCAATGTGAAAGCGAACATCGCCCCGCTTTGCGGTGACAGCTGTAGTCATTGTGCCATTTAAAGCAAGAGCACGGGAGCAGAGTGTTCAGGCGAACGCGCCAATATTTACAAAAGCATTGTGCAAGCACAATGGCTGACACAATGCCTCTGGACCGCAATGAAGAGGTGAAAATCCCTTCAAAGCTTCCAAGTCAATAATTGTTTGCTTAATAATATAGATAAAACAACGTTTTGTTTCCTTTTGTTTGCAAAAATGACCCTTTCGTCTCACCGGGGTCCATTGTCGACGAGCACGGAGCAGGGAATCATGCCTCTGGCAGCGATGTAGAATCCCAATACATGTTCCCTCTGTCATGCATTTCAAAAAGAAACTTAATTAGTCTTCCAGCTTTTAAGACGCTCTGGCTAATGAATTTCATTAAACAAGAAAGTGGCCTGATATGTGGGCACTACTCTGACAGATGAGAGGAGGGGAGTGGGTGGAGAGGGAGGCTAGCTGCGTGGGTAGTCCAACAAAGATACAGCCTCCAGCAAAGACTTTATAAAACACACAAAGATGCCCTGCAAAGCTACTCATTATGTAGGCAATGACAGCCATCATACTGCTGGGAACGTACGTTCTCTTGCATCCCAACAGGATTGGTTTAATGAAGCAGGTTCGGAATCGTAGGAGAACTGTGAGGAAAGTCTTTGGGGTCGCAGAAATGCTTCTGCCTTCTGCGAGTCTGATCTCTCTGCTGATCCTGCGAGAACATGAGCCAACTCCTGGCACCTGCCCAGGCCCTGAGCTGAACCCGACCCTTCCCCTGGGTCCTAGCCCACTCTCTCCCCTTCTGTAATTTTAGTCCACTACTCTACAAGCGCAGTGGAGCTTTTGAGCTGAGCCACTACACAGATAAACACTGCAGCAAGGAAACTCAAACAATGTATTGAATGTATCCCAACACATCGCAAGGTGGTCTGCACTTTCAAACCCAGCACTGCGGTAAAGTACTCAATTTATGAGCGGGGTTGCTGGAATCAAGAGTGCATTTTAAATCAATTTTGAATATTATTAAAGGGAAACTTCACCCAAATGTGTAAATTTTGTCATCATTTGCTCACCCTCATGCCGACTCATTTTGTGAAACTACAAAAGAAGATATTTCTTTTGTGTTTTTGTCCATACAGTAAAAGGCAGTGGGTTTCAAAAGTTTGCAGCTCCAAAAAGGACATAAAGATAGAGTGAATTTAAGCCACGAGACTCGACTTATATATTCCATTCCTTCTGAAGCAGCATGCTCAATTTGTGTCATGAACAGAAATTTAATCCCCTCAAATCAAATCAAAACATTGATCTCTGCCATATTTAATGTAGTCTGTGTATTCATGCATTGATCAATGTTTTGATTTAATTTGGAATTAAATAAAGACCTAAATTCAATCTGTTTATCATACACTCTCAAAAAAATGTGTCACTCTTGATGTGATGCTTTATTTACCCCTACATAACTATCTTATTTATCCCTAAAAGGCTCAAGCAGTAACTTGACGTTTCATATTATTACTTTAAGGTACTGATATACATGGTTTAAGGGGTAGATGAGGTACAAAGTTGTCCCTTTAAGGCAGTGGTAATGGTAGAGCTTTATCACTGTCCCAGTAGCTCCCAAAAATAATATAAAAATAAGTACAAAAAATACATTACATTTCTCAGTTTTTGTAATGCATTTTTTGTACTTATTTTTCTGCTATTTTCAGGATCTACTGGGACAGTGATAAAGAAAAATACTGCATATCATGCCTGGCCAGAGAAAATATAAAAATGAATATAGCACTGAAGAGAAGTGACTTCAGAAAGGTTTAGATGACAATGGCACTTCTCCTCCTTTTAACTCTGTATAAACAAGGAAATGCTGCGGTAAGCAAGGAAACGCTGCATTGCTGCTGTTCCATAAGTGACACCTGCAGTCAGAGAGTGAATTTGCGTTCTCATTCAGTCCGTCTGCTGTTTTTTTTTCATGCAGATATATTTTATGTAGCATAATTTCACAAAAGCTAAAATCAGATCATTCTGTTTTAGCTTTAAATCTTGAAACCTAATTAAAATCAAGGTCACACTTTATATTAGGTAGCCTTAACTACTATGTATGTACATCAAAAAATAAGTACAATGTACTTATTGTGTTCATATTGTATTGCAAAACACTTTTGCTGCTATTGAGGTGGGATATGGGTAAGGTTAGGGACAGGTTTGCTGGTATGGGTAAGTTAAAGGGTGGGTTAAGGTGTAAGGGATGGGTCAACAGTGTAATTATAAATGTAATTACAGAAATTAATTACAGCTGTAACTACATATATGTATTTTTAAAAATATGAGTACAATGTAAAAACATGTATGTACACAATAAGTGCATTGTATCAAATGATTAATTTAAATGTAAGTACATAGTAGTTAAGGCCACCTAATATGAAGTGGGACCAAAATCAAAAACTGCTAACGTAAAGTGTGTAACATCTTTCTTTGTATTGTGATTAAGATGTCTCTAATTTTAAATGGCTAAAGATATTTTTGTTTAAGGCCAGTTTGCTTGTTACAGAGCAAATAAAAAAATTAATGAATTTGTTAAAAAATCAGTTTTGGAAACAGACATGAAAAATCATGATCGGTGCATCACTAATAAAAATACTAAATAAAAGGCCTCAAATTGGAAGTATAATCTGGGCTGTCTTTTTCTATCAAATCTTAAATGTGCAGATCTTGTCTTTCATAAGGGCTGAGGTCAGGGATCTTGGTTTTAAAAAGGTTGGTGACCACTGCTTTAAGGGGACTGCCCCAGTGACGATCAGTTATACCCCTAAAGGTATAATTTCTGCACATTTTTCCTGGCAGTACACAAAGTTTATACAAGTATACAAAGTCTTCCTTCAGTATAGCAAGTATACTTCAGAGGACTTGGAGCTGAATGGATTAATTCCATGCTACCTTTATGTCCTTTTTGGAGCTTAAAAGTGTTGGACCCCTTTGACTTTTGTTAAATGGACAAAAACAGCTGATAAATTCTTTGAAATATCTTCCTTTGTGTTCCAGAGAATAAAAAGTGAATAACATGAGGCTGAGTAAATGATGAACTATCCTATTAAAGCAAACTCAAGGTGGTCTGCTCTTGCAAACCCAGCGCTGCGGTGAAGCAGTCAATTCATGAGGTGGATATTGAGAGTTGCAGGACCTAAAAATGCATTTTAAATCAGTTCTGAATATGTATTAAGGTGAAAGAGGCTGCAGGTATAGAAACGGGGTCAAATTCACCATTCATCCAGAATAGAAAAGGAAATGGGAAATTATAAGGGAGATAATGTTTTCACACAAGTGGAAACATTCTAATAAAGAGGATAAGTGTTTGAAATGACATTTACGCTCTCAACCGCAGCGCCACACACACAGAAACTCTGCACGCAGAAATCGAAACACACAAACAAATACGCGCACACACACACACACACACACACATACAGAACCTGCTCCATAAAGCTGTCTCTTTGAGCTCTGCTGCTTTAATTTACACAGCCAGAACCAACTCTATCTCTCTTCACGCTGACCATGCACATTCCCCGGGATCCTTCCACTGCCATTACCGCTTCTGTTGTTTCAAGCAGAGATTAAATATGAGGCCAGAGGAAGATAAATTCTGAGGATCTGCTGGGCTGCCAGACCAAAAAAAAATCAATGCTTTTTCTATGGGAGAATTCTAATGAAGGTACGGAGGTACTAGCCTTACAAATCACCGGCAGGTTTAGAGATATCTGAAGCTCTATGTGATCTTCACAACCCTTTGTGTAAAGCTAAAGAAAGACCTAATCGAAGGTGTTACACAAAATAAAGAATCCTCTCGCGCTAATACATCAAACGGACACTTTTAAGGCATCTGTTCGCGCTATTTGCATTAGGTGAGTAACGTATGTCGACACGAGATGCTGAATTAATGGTCAGAGCTGAAATATGTGAGGGTTTGTTGTCATCAGTCTCTTCTGGCACGGTGAGCATCTCACTCACAAATACAGCTCCTCAATCTTATTTCTCAGCTCTCAGATAGATCTATCTTCAGATTTAAAGCCCCGCTCGGGTATCGGAATAGAGAGTCAGCGTGATATTGATTATTGGGCTGGTGTTGACAGCATTGTCTACAATAAAAATGCTTGAGAAGAAAGTTTAGAGTGAGATTGGTGATGTCATTAGAAAGAAGAGATTACAGGGGTCATTCAGAGGTTGCTTTGGGGACTGTCCTAGAATGCCATCAGGAGGGAGAGAGGGATTATGGGATAGCATGCACACACACACCATCCTTTAGTCAGCCTCAGAGGCTAAAAGAGATTCTGCAGTACTTCAGTGTCCCAAATCAGAGAGACCTTTCAGCTGTGCCTGATGCAACTTGTGCCTCTGCGGTGTGAAATATGCACATATTAAAACTTGATCTTTCAGACTGTCTCTCAGCCTGTGTGATATGATAAAAAAGGGCTTGTACACAATAACAGCTATTCTTTTCAACCAGATTTCAAATGCTTTGGAGTTTATGGCTGAAACCTTGTCACAGCGTTCTCTTATTTGGCGCTGTGTGTACATTTGTTTGTTAAACTTTCATCTCACCATGCACACTGCAAGACAAGCGGTCTCGCACCAGAGCGCAGGGGCAGAATGCCGTGAAATTGCTGTGATCGTGTGCACGTGCAGTATATGAAGTGAAACACCACAGGCTTTAAATGCCTGACAGGCAACGATGAAGTTTGTTTCCTTCGGTCACAAATCAACCGGTTTTCTGAACCGAACCTCAACAAGGATCGCTTTGTTATCTGCTTAGGTGTTTATTAAAGCTTTGAAACAGGGATTTAAATGTCAATAATCGCCATGGCTACCACATGAAAGGCTGGTGGTTTTCTCTTCTCTGAAGTCCAGATCATAGCTTCTGCAGAATGAGAAGACGTGATCATGGGGAACAGATCTAAAATGATCAACCAAAAGCGGATTTCAAACATTACTAAATATTGTAACTTAATAAGGTACACTGTGGTTCAAAGGTTTGGGGTCAGTAAGATCTTTTTATACCTTTTATTAATACTTTTATTCAACAAGGATGAATTAAATTGATCCAAAGTGACAGTAAAGATGTTTACATTTTTACAAAAGTCTGCTATTTAAAATAAATGATGTTCTCTGAAATTTTCTATTCATCAAAGAATCCTGAATTTTTAATTCTAAGTTTCCACAAAAATAAATACTTTAATTAATTAATTAATTAATCAATTTAAAAAAAAATAAAAATAAAAAATAAGCAGAAAAACTGTTTTCAACATTGATGATATGTTTCATGAGCACCAAATCAGCATACTAAATTATTTCTGTAGGAATGGCTGCTGAAAATTCAGCTTTGCCATCACAAGAATACATTATATTTTAAAATATTCAAATAGAAAAGTTATTTTAAATTATAAAAATATTTCACGATATTACTCTTTTTTACTGTATTTTGATTAAATAAATGCAGCTTTTGTGAGCACCAGAGACTTCTTTTAAATACATCTTCAAAATTTTTTTCTTACCAACCCCAAACTTTTGAATGGTAGTGTAAGGAGTGCAAAAAGAGAGCACACATACATTTTCCAATAATAATAATAAAAATAATAAACATTTCTTATACAATAAAAAAATAATGATTTAGATAGAAATTTGTTCTGTTTGGGTTACAACACAATAGTTTGTAAAGACAGCAGTGTGCATTATTTGAATGTGATATAAATAATAAATTGTTATAAATTGAACACAGTCTTATCATTACTGTAGTATCATTGATTTCAGATTTATCATCCTTAAAAAGCAAATTCTCGTTGTGGACATTTTATGTGTCTGTCAGACAGCTGCTTCTTGTCTAAGTGGGTGGTCACTAAGTCTTGGCCAGAATAATTGGCCAAAATTGCAAAGTGGCCCAGACTTTATTGTAAGAAATCTGGCTCTACAAAAATAATAATTTCACACAACCTGTCTTTCATTCAAGCAAACAGATAGAATGAAAACGATCTTAATTTTTAGAGCCTCTAAAACTGCATTGTAGAGCATAATTGCAGTACAATGTACGAGCTCTTTCCCCATAATTCTGTTTTTGAAAGCAATAATTCTTGATCCATAGTCACGTACAAGATCAAAGTTATAAAATTTGCATATATGATTAGTAACCTGTCTTACATATTTTTATATACAGAAAAGCAGATACATATAAACCCATTTAAAAACAAATGATATCATCTAGTCATTTCATCAGTGATTTCAAAACCTTTTTGAACGCTGTTACAGTTTACTAACACTATCTGAGATTTATTCAAAATAACACTGCCCAAATCGGACAGGCCAAGGCTAAAATGTCAGGTAGCGTGAGTTTTTGTCTCTGATATCTCATCATCTTTAAACACACAGTAGACCGCCGTCAATTAGCTCACATTCTGATCATTAGAAACTGCTCACGTGCAGAGTTCAGTCTCCCAGCAAACCATGGCCAGAGATTTTAAATGTGTTTGGACCACAAACACATTGACGTGCACAAATACACACAAGAGAATTGAGAAAACAAGGCACAGACACAAGTACACAACCAGGTTCACACACACACACACACACACACACACACACACATTGCAGTTCAATATTCAGTGGCTAAATAAATGTATCAAACAGGAAAATGTTTCAAAATTGTAGCCAGCAAAATATAATCAGCATTTTGTAGTGAATGTTTATGGTGATTAGGTAGTTCTGATGGATCTATTTCCTACAGTTATTTTGTACACTTAAACATAAATCAGTCTGATATGAAGCTCAAGTGGCAGTGTCTGACCCTGACTCAACCTCCCGGATCTAAATGATTGCAGATTAAGAGGCGGCTGGCAGGAGACAGCATAGCCACTGCCGCCCAGCCTGACTCCATTTTGCCCAGAGACGAAGGTGATGACACTTGAATAATTAACAACCACAAATAGAGACTTTAAGCCGTTCTTTCTCTCTGGAGTAGAGGAAGAGAACATAACATTGTTAAACAGGAAAGCCAGTCTTAGAAATACCTGCATACTTTCTAGGCAGGAGGATCAGCGTTATTATAGTTTTATTATTATCTTATTTAATTTTATAATAATAATATTATTTTTTAATTGTCTATTTTGTAATATTTTTTTTTATATTTTTGTGTTTTTTCACAAGTTTCATAATTTTAGAATAATTTGTTTTCTTTTTTTTTGGTGCTATACAAGGATACTAATATAGCACCCTTTTTTCTTACAATGATGCATCTGAAACTGCACCATACTTGAAAAAAATGCAATCTATTGTAAGTTTAAGGTAAAAGTTTTATTCACTCAAATTTACAACAACAGCACACCACATTACTTGCTGACAATGAATGTGCTATAAATGTGTCCGTGCTATATTTTACAGTAAACTGTAACTACCATCACTCTGGCATCGCTGGGACTTTTATGATTCAGCAGCACGGACTGGACCTGCTCAGATTTTCTGTCAATCTCAGATGGTTTGTACTGGATAACATCTAGTCGCTGGATTTTACCACAGTTCATGTCACTGAAACATTGAGTTTAGAGATTGTTTGGATCATCTGTGGCATTATCTGCTGCAGACACTTTGGTACGTGCTTACTTATTGTTGTGGTGTCTTCAATTTCAGATATACCTGACCCAAAACATCACACCCCTTGTACTCTCTTTCTCTCTAATTGGGTAGTTTTTATTTATTTTTTTTTTTTTTTTGACAGAATGAACATGTGAGTGATTCATTTAGCAGGGTGATCTCATTCCCTGTTTACACATACACTACCTGTAATGGCAATTACATCCGAGCAATTTTCCAGTAAAAACATTTACATGGCTACAAAAGGTTTATTTTTCAAATTAATGATGTTTTGAACTTTCTATTCATTGAAGAATCACAAAAAGTATCACAGTTTCCATAAAAAATATTAAGCAGCACAACTGTTTTCCACACTGACAATAATTAGAAATGTTTCCTGAGCATATTAGAATGATTTTTGAAGAGTGTTACACTGAAGACTGGAGTAATGCTGCTGAAAATTCAGCGTTGCATCACCCAAAAAAAAAAAAAAAGTAAAAAAAAAATTATATATATATATATATATATATATATATATATATATATATATATATATATATATATATATATATATACATACATATATATATAATAGAAAAAAATCATTGTTTTTCATTTTTAATTAAATAAAAAGTTTTTTAAATATCGACCTCAAATTTCTAAATGGTAGTTTATGTTTATTTACTTGTTGGATAGACTCAGAAATGTATAGTATCACTATATAGATTCATTTAAAATGTAAACCCTTTCATACCTCAGCTTTTGTGGGGACTGATGCAGGTGAACTCAGCATTACACTGGACTCTCACTCTTACAGTACTCTTCTGTGCAAGAAACTTTATATGATAATGACCTTTAAAAATGGCATTTATTTGTAAAATTAATTCTGATGGGACTAAAAGTAATTTGCACTTTGTATTGCTGAATTTAATTATCATCAAAGCTCAGTTCAAGCTCAAAGCTCAAAGTATGAAGTACATTTGGAACAGTGTTAAATTTATAGTATGATATTACCATCTTAACATCATGTCACTCATCTGATTTGTGTGCAAGTACAGGCACAATTATTCAGACTTCTCTTTAGAAATCACCCAGAATGAAATATTAAATGTCAAATTAGGTAAGGGAGACAAAAAGAAAATTGTGTTAAATTTTTAGTATTTCATTTAGTCATTTATATTTACATGTAGACATCTCATTTATTAAAAATACAATAATATTAATTCATAATTTCCACGAATTATTGGAAGCTGTCAGAACATAAATATCATACAGTTTAGTGTCTCTCCAAATGTACGGAAATCTACTGTATGTGCACTAGAACCACACTCTAAGTACGAATACTAATGAATATTAATGAGATCAGGTTGGATTTAGAAAGGAAGAGAAAAAAAGTGTTACAAGGTAGAGTGAGAGGAAGTGAGAAAAAGCGAGAGAATGAAAAAGCAGTATGAGAGCAGAGCAGAAGGTAATCGACTTGAGTCAAAGACAAAAGGTCTAGCGTTCAGCACTCTAATAATATCATTGCTTGCTGAAGTATCTGAATACTACACAGATAAAGGGAGAGATGGAGAAAGGTAGGAGGTTCAGTGAACACCTACACACTTAAATCAGAGCTCATCAGAAATACTGTGGTCACCTGGAGGACTCCTCACAGCCCCTTTCCCTGCATTTCCATCTGTCCACAATCGCAAACATGGCCCATCGGCCGTCGTCTCCCTGCGATCGGCTCTGGTAAAGCGGGAGGTGGGCAGCAGTGAAGCTCAATGAGCTGAGGGTCTGCCGCTGTGTTACTCAGTGTTTACAAGCTTGCTCGGGCTGCTGCGAATTTTTTTGAAAAGGAGGAAAAGAAGCGCTTCACTTCTATCGAGCATCAAATCAAGTGAGACGAGGCAGCTGGGATGCTCTGCATTATAATATCACTCAAAGGAATGGGGAACATTAAAAGGCTCTCAGCACTCATATTGCGGTGAGTGGCTATGAGCAACGATGGGGACTCGTTCAATTACTGGCACAACCACAGGCCTCTCTTTCCCAGCGCTGCACCTGTACCTTCCCATACCTACTGCATTCATTTTGCTGCATATTTCATTTATATTATATAGCATAAACACACAAGCATATAGAGTGTTAAAGGGACAGATCACATAAAAATGAAAATGGTCATCATTTACTCATTCTCATGTCATTTCAAACCTGCATGCTGTTATTGTTTGTAGAACACAAAAGGAGATTTTTTTTTTTTTTTTTAGTTTATATTTAAAGTCTTCTGGCATAATTACAAAAAAAAAAAAAAAAAATTGCAGTTCAAATATTTTTCATATCCTTAAGGGCAAACAGCATTGGATCTCATGACCAAATATAATGAAATGAAACCAGAGATGCTGCAATGATAAATGAATCAATGAATATAGACTTACATTTTATTGTACTGCTTACACAAAGCTATCATGTAGCAGAAGACTAGACTATATAGCAAGAAGACTTTTATGGTCTTTTTGCAACTCAGACAGCAATAAACAACCCAAGTTTTATGGTTTAATTCCCTGGGAATGCATGAATTGTTCAAATGTACACTACCAATCAAAAGTCTGGTCTATACATTTATTTATTTATTTATTTTTATTTTTTTAAGAGAAGTCTCTTACAGTATGCTCACTAAGACTACATTTATTTGCTGAAAATACAGTAAAAAATGGCAATTTTGTGTAATTTTATTACAATTTAAAATAACTATTTTCTATTTTAATATATATCTTAAAATGTAATTTATTGCTGAAATGGCAAAGCTGAATTTTCAGCCGTAACAATCTTTAGTGTCACATGATCCCTCAGAAATCATTTTAATATGATGACAGTGATACTAATGAATATTTTTGTGGAAACTGTGATGCACCCCCACCCCTCAGAACTCTTTGATGAATAGAAAAAAAGTGTTTCAATCCAAAACTTTTGTCCAAATCATTATGTCTTTACTGTCACTTTTGATCCCTTTCATGCATTTTTGCTGAAGTTAAAAGTATTATGTATTAAAAAGTAGGTAACACTTTAGTATAGGGACCAATTCTCACTATTAACTAGGTGCTTATTAGCATGCCTATGATTAACATATTGAATATTTATTAGTTCTTATAAAGCACATATTCTGCATGAGCATATTCTACATCCCTAATCCATACTCAATATGTAAATTTAACTACTAACTATTAACAAACAGCAAATTAGGAGTTTATTGAGGCAAAAGTCGTAGTTAATGGTTTGTTAATAGCAAGAGCTGTACCTTAAAATAAGTGACCAAAACGGATTTAGAAAGTACAATTTTGTATATGGCAGTGTATGTATAATGCATATAAACGTATAAAAGTGTCTGCCAAATGCATAAAAGTTAAAAAGTTAAAACGTCAAAATGTTTATTCTACATTTTTAAAGCTAGTGGTCACTATAAAATGTCTTTATATGGAAAACAGCTACATAAACATTCATCAAGAACTCTTCTTTTGCGATCCACCGAAAAAATAACAGCATACTGTACAGGTTTGGATCAACATACAGGTAAGTACAGTAAATAATGAACACTTCTGGGTGAACTATTTCTTTAGGAGTCATATGCTTTCAGTGGACATGTCAGAGGCAATGGTATAGCAGTATCTGTCCCTTAGGAGGCAGGAACGCTGTAAGGAACGCTGTAAGGAAGCCTCTCTATATGCTGCCCTTCAGTTGTACAAGACCAGAGCTCAGGGCTGGCAGGGTATTTTTACACCACTGCTTACGAGTGCAAAACCCTCCCGACGCGTACAAAAATGCCTTGCAAAGTTCAAGCGATTATATAGAGGCGAGCGCTTCGGAGCAAGAGATTGGTCTCAGCGCGTTAGGTGCTTATTCTGCATTGAAACAGCGGGTAAATTATAGATCCTTGTGGCCGGCAACTTAAATATTTATGAGGGTAAGACAACAACAATGGGTTGACGGCACAGATCGCCGTGAACGTTTCATCTCCGAATATCAGGTGAGCCGAATACAGGAAGGAGAAAGGGTAAAGCTGCCATGCTACTGTGTAATTGTGCTATTATACCTCAGCAGCAAGCCTACAGTGAAACCCCGCTGTGCCTTTGTGCCTTCTAAGTACACAGTTTATTCAATGGGGTATTTTCTGTGAATCAGTGTGAAAATGGGTTCACCGTCAGTAGAAAACATGGGATTAGCACTTTTATAAGGGCCCCTGGAATCTGCACCGTGCCTCTTTTGTGCAGAGAGGAGGAGAACAACACAACCAGGACAAGAGATTTGATTTGTCACAGTGAATACCTCCAAAACACACACACACGCACACTCACAAAGAAACAAACACCGTGTCTGCAGGGTTCAGAGAGAATGATTCCATTGTTATAAAGTTAACAGCACTGTGAAATGAAATTGATGCAGCACTAGCAGGCAAAACGCCACATTCAGGGTATTTAAATGAACCTGGCATTTATGAGTAACAGAAGGCCATGAATGGAGTGAATTTTAATCAGACGAGCGCGAGCGTGCCACACATTTGTCTCGGGTGTGTGTAAAGTTAACTACATCTGTCTGCGTTCGGCAGTGATGACAAGCCTTGGGTTCTCCCCGTCTGTAAATAATGCATGTTGCACAGTGTGATATCTAAACGCTCGTTTCTCCCTCGCACCTGGATGGGGCTGCACAGTAAAACACGGTGAAAGGTTACAGAGACTAATCGTCCGAGCCACTACATTAATTACCCCACAGCAGAGCTTGTGCAACGGGGGCCTGGTCACTGCTAGAGCTGGATTTCTGCTGTAATTCTCAATTAGGAAGGAACTCGGAGCACGTCTGCACACACATACGCATTGTGTTCCCACAATGCAAATTGTCGGGCTGGCTCTCCCAGCAGGGAATGACAAAGGGTAAGAGGAACATAATAACATTTTGCCCTTTTCAATCCCTCTCCTCCCACTGTTTTAGTCTCTTTCTCTCTCGCTCTCTGCGATTAAGCTAGTCTGCTGCTGCCTCGGCTGTTGCACACAGGCGATGGTGATTAGGGCTTCACAGACTTTGGATGGTGGCATGAAGAAAGAGCATGCTACACGAGACAAACAGGAATATCAGAGCGACAATGGCGATTTAATTCTATGCATGTCACGTTAACAACATCCAATCTACACAATCGCCCAGAACCCCTGCGCAATCAGCACAAGAGCTGATTATAACACCTGTTCACGCTGCCATGCATCTGCCAATAGAGGCACTGTGGCCATACATACTGTATAGATATTCAGCGTAAGGATCCTTTCCCAGAGCACAGTGGTGTCTGAAAGGGGCATCACTGAGTGGAAATGGATGCTCACATCACAGCTCAGCGGGGAGATGAGCTGACTTAGCAGTGACTGTGACGAAATCAATACCAGCGTTGAAATAACCCCGTTGATATGCATATTCATGAAAACTAAAGCAAGGGGCAAAATTCCACTCAGGCGCTGGTGTTCACTCAGTGTCTGACTTTATAAAAGTCCACTGACATGGCACCGCTCCAATCAAGTACTCATTCAGTTTAACACCACAGGATGATGTTTTTACTGCCTTATCGCACCTGGACAAGACAAAACAAAACAAACAAAAAAACAAAACAAAAAACAACATCGAAAAACAAAACAAAGCACACCAAAACAAAACAAAAAAACAATGTGCAAAAAAAAAGAAAAAAGCAACAAACCAGAACAAAACAAAATAAAACAAAAATGGTATTGTTGGAGTTTCAGTTTAAGATAAATAATCAAGTTATCTGTTTATTCAACGGTATAGGCTTCACATTGTAAGAGACTTTATGACACTTAAAATATACACAATAAAACAATAAATATATACATAATATTTTTTTAATTAAAACTTAATAAAATGATTTAAGAAATTACAGACCGTATACAATATACGATATGAAGTTATTTCTTTGCTTCTGTTCCATAATTTAATGTAACAAATGACAAAAGAACAATCTACTTGATGCAAAAAGAAACATAATATATACTGTTATGGTATAATAATAATAATAATAATAATAATAATAATAATGTAAGTTATAAAAAAGTGAGTGTCATTTAATTTTGTAATTGTTTTAAATTTCCAAACAGTGTTAAAGATTCTGTTTCATGCATTGTTCCAATCTCTTCTCCACAAATGTCGCAAGTAAAACACACTCAGTGTCAAAGTCATTGTTATTGGCCGTTCAATAAGCGAGATATGCACAACTTGTCTTGTTTTCATTTTCCTCTCAATATTATCAACAGGTTGACTCTTTTGAACCAAGCCCTCCAATGTACAGAGAAAGCCGGGAGAGCAATTTCCTCTAATTACAAAGATGGACTTTACTGAGTGTTTCTGAATTTCATAGCAGAAAAGTCCATCATATCATAAGAGTGACTATAAGCACTCACACTCTCACAGTTATATCGTTATTATCCTTCCTACTCTCCTTTCCTCTGCGTCTGAGCCACGCTGAACAAATGTTTTACAGCACAAAGCTTTTCTTCTGGACTAAAATATCACTGCACCAGGAAAAGGAGCCAGATGGCACCGCACCAGCGCTGGGATAAGCACAGCTTTCTTAGTCTGCCTTTCATACCCATACATCTGAGAGAGTGTGTGCAAGAGTATATGAGATTTACAGCTGCTCTATGCAGTGGCGGGAGTAATGAACGAAATTTACTGTTACAGAGCGGCGGCAGTGATGCACACAATGCTCCACCGCAATTTTACAGTCACTGACACCAAATTCTCCCCGCGACAGAGTGGGAGATGTGTCGGATCTGATAATTGCATTGAGATCGAGCCGACAACGGCCACCGAAACCTCATTCTACTTTTCGTCCGTGCTCCAGAAACAATCTGTTGCTGCATTCACAGCTACGCCACCCAAACGTTCCCTCAGTATTAGCCTTTCAGCTGGAGGCGGGAGGCAGATGAGCAGCATTGGCGCTTGATCCCAAGCCAAGAGCTTCAATATTTCATCTCCAATCATTTTTGATTCTTTTGAAAGAAGAAGGCTGCTGTCAAGAAATCTCTGTTGATGACACGGGCAGGCTTGAGAAGGGAGCAGTGAAAAAGAGTATGAAATTTCACTTCCACATTTAAAAGCTTTGAAAGATGCTTCCTTTCAGGAGCCGAGCGCTTTAATTAAATTACACTGTACGGCTGCATCATTCATCGCATTACTTTGTATTTATAATCCTGCTTAACTCGCCAACGAATTGAAAAACAATCTTCAAACTGCTCTTAGAGTAATTATGAAAAATAATATTTTACTAACGCTGATTTTGTTTTAAAATTCCCCATTGCGCTGCCCTAGATATGCCGGGTTTAGAGAGTTTGTGCAGAAATAGAGGCAGTTTGGTGGGAGCAAAAACAGGAGGATTATTTCTACGGCAAGACCAGAAAAGTACGGTTAGACTAAATCCCAGGCCATGACTGTGAGTAGAGAGTAATTTGATCCCTATCCATCTGTTAGGAATTTAGTTATGGTCACAGACTAGAGCCCAACTCACTTTCTCCATCTGGAACTTTCCTCATAAACAGGAAGTATTGAACATGAAGTCATTTCGCAACACTTTTCCAGAAGGATTACTGCTTGGCCAGCTTCACATTAGTGTTCCTGTTACACTGCGATTACTGGGAATCCTTACAAGCATTACAATTACAATCTGATCCATGTAAACTGAAAAAATGGTAACGTCTTGGTAATTAATTGGTCTTATTCAAGTCAAAAATATTATTTAACCTCACTGAATCAACCTAAATGCATTTTTATTTAAATCTCATTCTAATCAGGTAGACAATCGCAGGTTTTTGCAGTGTATAAATACAGATTGGTTTTACTATAGCAATCACAGTATTCATTATTTATACTCATCTGTAGAGTGTTACCACAGTACTGAAAAGTTTCCAGAAGCAACATTACTGATGCAAAGCACATGATCAAACACACACTGTTAAGGGAGATGGGGTAGTTACCAAGTTTTTGCTGCCGTTCTTGCAGAGGGGACCTCGGAAAACTCCCTTGATGTTTCGAAAGTGTCCATTGCTGAGGTGTGTGGAGCTGATGACAATGTAGTAACACGCCATGGGGGACCCGAAGCTTCCATGCACAGAGTCCAGCCAAGAGAGAGCGAAACAAGTCCACCCAACAAGCCTTTTCTTCTGTTTCTCTGTTTCAGATGAAAGGCACAGACTCACTCAGTCAGGAACGGAGCGAGCTTGTTCCCTCATCCTCTCGGATGCTCAAACATCAGTCATTTCTACAGTCACTTTGTGGGCTTTTTCTAACGTGCCACTGCTTCTTATAGTAGCCTCCAGCAATGCGTTATCCCACTCTCTCCTCTTCCGTGCAACGGCAAAGAGAGTAAGGCAGAGATGCTCTTTCCTCTTCCTCAGTCTCGGCTCTCTGCGCTGGGCTGAAGTGTGTCTGGGCTGAGTCTCCTGCTCGTTGCGCAAGTGATACACGCTAGTGAGAGAGCTCCGCTGGGTCTGGCAAAGGAAAGCATGGTGTTATAGCGCGCCGTGCGTTGCCGGTCCAATGAACGGGGCCAATGGCGAACAAGCCCCTGGTCTGATGGTGAGGACTAGGATGAGAATTGCATCTGTCACATGCTGGTCTTCCAGATCCACTGAGTCAGCCTCTACTCTCTCTAGCCAACCAGGATTCAGCATCTTTTTCCTCTCACACACCCCCTCTCTCTCCCTCATTAGTCCTCTCTCTCTCTCTTGCTCGTGAGCGTGTTCGTTCTCAGGAAGGAGCTGAGGCAGCAGTCAGGAGCAGGTAAAGGCAGACTGAGGCGCTGGGAGAGACGCGTTGGTATGTGTTACATCCACTATCATCCATCTTTTATCAGGTTAATGTGTTCGAGAACTGCTATAAAAAGATTTATATGTTCTACGGACACAGATACCTGCAAATCAAAAGTCCCAGGTGGTGCAGTTTACAGGCATTGGGTATTTCCTAAGGAGGAAGTGTAGAAATCCATAAAGCCATTGCTATAATGGTAATTTACATGCTGATATGACAGAACTGAAGATTCATGACTTCTTTATGAAGAAAATTGCATTATAGATGCTAACTGAAGAAAGATCAAACAGCAATTTTTAACTCATTTTATTTTAATGAAGACTGGAAAAAGCAAGCTTCAAAACAGAGCCACGCTTGAGAACTGGGAATCCTGTGTTAGAGTTCTCTGGATGCATTGCGT
This sequence comes from Spinibarbus caldwelli, assembly GCA_039654775.1. NCBI lineage: Eukaryota > Metazoa > Chordata > Actinopteri > Cypriniformes > Cyprinidae > Spinibarbus > Spinibarbus caldwelli. The sequence continues at coordinate 22,770,624 of CM077232.1, forward strand.
TCCTATTTAAGGACTACACTGACTGCAGCACTAAACAGAAAGAAAGAAAGAACCGTATGAGCTTCTACAGAGCATGTGGCTGCATGAAACATGCCAGAGAGAGAGAGTTCCTTTCCCACCCCCCAATTTTAGGAGAGCAATAATGCCTCGTAACTAAGCAACGCAGTTTCTGAATCAATTCTAAATTGCATACAGTAGGAGAGGCAGATGTAAGGGGCAAGACGAGTGGGTGCGCACATGTACAAATGTGTACAAATGTGTCTTTCAATATGTTAAGAGACATTCGAACTGTTAACTTTGCAATAATTCTAAAAAAAATAAAACGATAAGAAAATATGTCATTCGTGCATTATATTAATGAAACCTACCGCGACAGGAAGACGTCTTGGCATGTTTGAGACTGCAGCATAATTGAGCGGAGTGGAAGACAGATATCTTGGAAAGCGCTGTGACCAACTGCCAATTAAAATGAACCATCAGGGGCTGATTTCAAATGGGAGAACAAATGCTTTTATTCATTTCAGTGTGTTTGAACCTGCTCTCGAAAATTATTCTTTCAGTATAGAGGGAGTCTAGATATCATTTTGAAAATTGGTCCTAGTTTACTTTGAAACTGTGCCGATACAGTATTTTTGCTGGAATTATAATTCATAATCATGTAGTAATATTTTATTTAATTTTTTGAGACTTATATACTTCAGAATATGCCATTAAATTTTGGAAAAAAAAAAACAACAAAACTGTACACAAAGGCCATACTTGCTATAAAAGAACTGCTCATTGGTTACATTTCCAGCAAAAGAAAACATTAATTAAATTCATCAATACCTGCACCTGTAAAAAAACAAAAATGAAAACTTTTTAGATTTGCAAAAGATGGATGATTTTGAGATGGCCTACAAAATGCTTAAACAAATCATCATTCATTATTTATCTAAATGCATTTATTGACCGCTAAATCATTAGGTTTGTAATGAGTGTGGTGTGGACCATTTCGCTGAGAGAAAACATCAAATGCATTTCCGATAAAGAAGCATCTCTTCCCTTTAACCAGCCGATAACTGCGACCACAAGAAGACCGTTATTAGTAAACTAATGGAAACAATGTCGCATGAACCGCTTTACCTTGCAGCAACAGCCCAGCCTGTGTAGAATAATATCACTGAATAATAACTGCAACCATAAGGAAGAGGAGGAAGAAAGTTTTCCTCAGAACTGCTATAGTTTGACCTGTCAGCTGTCAGGGAGATTTGTTCCAAGTGAAAAGCTCCACTTCGCTGGTGCTATCGGTGTGGTCATGCAGCATACAGTGGTATTCAGTTAAGGGCATGCACATAAGGCAGATTGGGCCCCTGTTTCCATCTGTCTTTCTGTCAGTACTCGTTGAGCTGCCCACCAACCTCTGCAGTTCAAGACAATGCGCAACCACTAAAGGCTTTAGAAATAACTTACGTGTGGGTGGTTCGATTCTTCTCAGAAAACAATGATAATATATTCTGCAATCAGCAGACTTATGATGACTATATCTTGGAAAGCAGGACGTGCCTGTTCATTATCAACAACCTGCAGTAAAAGGTGCTGTCGTTTTTGAACATCAACTATACATACAGACGCAATCCAAAGTAATTTCTCTCAGTTACTCCTCAACAAAGACACAGCTACACTGCCAAATCTTGTAACTACAGCGCTGTTTCATGGTCTGATGATAAAGCGCAGTTGTTGGAAAGGACAGGCTTTGTTCTTTATAATAATGGCATTCAGAACTGAACAATGAGCCGAGTGCACAAACACAAAATTAGCTTTGACTGATTGCTACCTGTGCGATCGCCTCGGCGTTGCCTCCCACCCAACATGCATGACATTTCATAAACCGGAAAATTACAAAACCCCATTATTCTTCTATAATATGCAGCCATGCATGCAACAACTTTCATTTCTCTTATGCGTTAGCACAGCAGTTCCAGGAATTGTGAACATGGCAATTAAACAGATCTGCTGTCATCGTCCCCTGCGTGGTTCAGATGTAGTAGGAAAGTTTTTGCCAGCATGACAGAAAACTTTCAACATAAGTGGTGTTAGAAGAATAGAATTTCTGCTGAGAGGTTCATATTCTGAATTCTAATAGACCTGAGGGACGAAATGTACATGGACGTGGATTAAACCAGAGATGTCACTCTATTCTATTTATAGTCACCACATAACAAAAATGCCGTTTAAAATTCACTAAAAGATTTTTTATTACAACCTCTATGTAAAATAAAGCTAATGCATGTAAAATAAGTGCTGCATTCCAGTGAAGAGGTGATTAGTTCTGATTCGTTCACTGATCCTTTCTGCAGGTTAAACCAATAGGACAGTATGTGGCGACGTGATTTATGCCTTTATTTTGATGCCATGATTACGCACAAGTGAATCACAGAATCATTCACTCAACTGTTTTATTCACAACCAAAGTAACTCATAAAGTTGCATGTAACAGAAGTAGCGACAGATCTTTTCTTCCGTATTGTAACATACATCTGAATGTAACAGATTATCTAAAAAGAAAAAAAAATGTAGGACCGTGACTTGGTTTTATCCATCAGTTGTTTATTGGAAGGAAGCAATTCTGAAAGTGAGCTTGCAGTTGATTTTAAAAAAGGGGGTGGGCGATTAGATAAATAATCAGAGAATTTACAAACTAATTAAACATATACATTAGGGATGCACAATATTGTCGGAATAATATCGGAATCGGCCAATAATGGCTTAAAATGTAAACATCAGCATGAAAAATAATGATGATATGTCTTTTCAATAAGATGAATAACTCAAATGTGCTCAGGGTGTGCTGGTGATGGTGATTAAATTCACTGCTTTGGATCGTCGCATTCAATGAAAGTAAAATACACAAATAACATTAAGATTGTGTTTCTGATTAAATAAAGCAGTAATTGATGTCATAAAATCATGAGTATGCTTTGATTTAAAGGTCAGAAGCTATAGCTTACTGTACATGAATAAAAATCACAAACACTTGTAAATTAAAAAATTGTACATATACAAATTTATTCATTAATATGAAATATGTTTTTATTTTTAAACGGATTATGAAACTTAAATATAAGGAGCTCTAAAAGATTTTCTGAATTTTTACAGCTCTTTTGCTTTAAACCATCTATAAATGTTAAATCTTCAAATAAAATGTTAAGGTTTTCAATGCATCTGTCCGGAGGAAAGATCCATTTTCAACTTTCAGTGTAGGCTACTCTCATTATAAAAGCAAAACTTCATTATTGTTTATTTAATCCTAACAAGTAATTTTTTGTTAAAAACTAACCAAAATGAAAAATAATTTATTTATAATCTCTGCACAGGAAAGACTTGGTGTTGTTTCCAAACAAAAGGAAATATATCGGCATCAGCAATGGCTAAAATTAGTTAAAAAAAATATCGGCACATCGGATATTGGCAAAAATCCAATATTGTGCATCCCTAATATACATGGATGAATCGCTCACAATAAGATCATTTTAGAACATTGATATGGTGAATTTCATGCTGGCTTTTAATATCCTTTATTAAAATATGTGTGCATAAATTTCAAAAGAGACTCAACTTTTTTTCTATGACACCGATTCATTCACAAATGAAACACGTGCAGGTTTCAAGCACATCCCTAGTAACGTACATATATTGCTGTAATATTTATGGTGTGCAGTGTACAGAGCGTAATGTAGTGCGTATGCAACTATGCTAACATCTAAATATATAGACTCAGAGCTAAAAATGTATAACCGTGGGGTATTTTCTCCCTTCGAACTGAACAGCAGCTTCACCATGTTGTTTCGCTACAGTCGCTCATGTTGGCAAAGGGAGAGAAGTGAATCTAAAAGGATAACACACAGAGAGCTTTGTTAAACAAGGGAACTTTTTGGCAACAACCACACAGCTCCGACAGATTTAAAGCTCTGAGCTCAAGAGTACATATGGAGCAATGAGCCGACCGCTGCTTGGGGAAAACTACTCAAACTTCACCCAGCTGACAGGAGAAAAGACCATGTCAGAGGGTCTGACCAGCTGGAAGATTCTGCCCCGCTTAATCTCAGACATATTTGCAGAAAGTCTCTCAAGGTGCTGGGTTATAAAGATCTTAGTGTAAGAGCAACTAAAAAAAACCCTGTAGCCGCTTTAGAACGAGGCGTTCTATTAGTTAGTTGAACAGCATTATCCAATAATAGCTTTGAAGAGTGAAACTATAACTCGTTTTCTAGCACATCCGGATTGCAAAATGTATTTTAGACTGTGTGGCAGATAAGAAGTGAAGCTTTCCTCTTGGTGTACCATATGGACATCAGACTGTGGCGTTCTGAACCGTAGCCTGCTCCCAAATTAATTAAGTCGTTAATTTGTAGCACAAGGGAACATTTGAAACTTGTTTAACTCATGTCACAGTCTGTCGTATTCAAGTTTATTTGAACATGTCTGTCATGATGTCACCCTAATGCTATCATGCAAGCCTGACATAATGGGTCGTGACAGCCTGTGAAACGCCGTCTTAATAGAGCCGCTTACGGAAGGTCAGCTGAACCTTTGATGAAACCCTGAGAAACATAGTTCAAAGGGAAACGGCTTTGATGCCGCATACGTCTGTAGCCGCATTAAGATTTGTGAAAATAACTATGACGGTGGCTAAAGCGAAAATCACAGAGACAAACTAATTAGTTAAATGGATGGGTCCACATCTGAGGTGAAGTCATATCGGAAAATTGTCATTTCTAACCCAGTTTTACAGTCAGTGCGTAAATGGACTTCTGTGTTGCAGTTGCAGCTAAAATTCAATAACCGCACAGTAATCACTTTACCCTTTAGAAAATTATTGATCTGGACACAGTCGTCTCTGCCTGACTTGATATCAGAGTCTGATATTCCTATGGGTGCTAATCTAGCATCACCGAAGCCGCTCTCGCCTCACTTCTGAGCAGAAAAGTTGACGGGCCTCAGAGACGAGCAGTTTATTAGCACAGCTTCCACGGCAACTACAAAGGTGGATACTAAAAATACTCAGCAGTGGCTGTACAAAGTGTACACCCCTCCTGCATGCAAGAAATCTGTAAATGACACTTCATAGCACTGAGGATCTTCTCTGACGATGGAGTGATTCAGGCATGATGGCATGAAGAATGACAACTAGTGGCTTCAAGTGTCTTCCTCACACAATCGCTGATATTGTGGTGGTTTCTACTTCTCTATTCTTCTCGACACAAGTTGATATGCGTGCAAGCTGTATGGTGCTCTCTACTGACCTGGGTGATGTCAACTGCCACCTTCAGAATTACTAGCACACTGCCTGCTATTTGAGAGTATGTGAAAAAGCATTGTGCATTACGCATAATCTAAATATCTCAATGTATGCTGCGTGGTTGTTACATGACCACATTATTATTCGACATTTGTGGAAATGTCTTTATAAATATCTTAACTTCTGGCAATTGAATCAGATGAGTCAGGAAACTATTATTAAAGATAGACTGATATTGCTTCTTGTTAATTCCTCTCAATGGAAATGGAAGGTCCAAACTGTTCTATGCACACAAAAAAATATACATTCTGTATATACACACTGCAGCACATACTGCAAATTAATTTATTTTTCAAAACATCGCATATACCTCCCCAACACAATATTGTGCTACCTGATCTCATGACAAAAACATACCAAGATGCGAAATACATACCAATAAGTACATATCACTTCAGTTTCCAGCAGAAATTAACACTAGAGGCGGTAAAGCAGTGAGCATTTGTAATCGTTTTCATAAACAGTTATGATTACAGCTCCATATGTTTTGCTTTCCAGACGTAAAAAGCTTGTTCGGTAGCTCAGCCGGCACGGAATTGGACTTAGGATGTGGAATCCTTGGGTATGAATTCTGTCAAAAACATCCCAGCAGGCACCGGACATCTATATAACGTCAGGCTGACGTTGGACATGATGTCGGACAGACGTTGCATTTTGGTTGAAAATGAAAATTGGGTTGACGTCAGTATTTGACATCAAATTGACGTTGACTTAACGTTGGATTTTGGTTACACAACCTAAAAACAACCAAATATCAACATCAGCTGACGTCAGTATTGGACATCAATTTAACATTGACATTGAATTTTGGTCACCTGATGTCGCAACCAAAATTTAACCAAATATCAACATCTTATGACGTTGTATGCCTGCTGGGATGACTCACGATGAAAGAGCTGAAAGATGAGAGATCGAAAAACAAGCTAAAACTGCATGCTTGTGATTCCGTTTTTACATCACATTCACTTTTGTTCATACTATCGGGTAGGTTTAGGTGTAGTACAGATGGTACGTTATTTTAAAACGTCACGGAGCATTAGAGTTATAGCGCCACTCAACGGACATTTCAAATCAGAACTGCAGTGACATATACAAAACCAACATCACATAAAACGTACCATATGTACGTTCATCTGTTCCAGCGAAAAAAACACTCTTTCAGCGCCACTCAGTGGACATTTCACATCAAATATATCACAAAACGTACATGGCGGTACGTATTTCGCATCTTACGAAAAAGTTCCCAGAGGTATGTTTTTCGTCATGAGACCAGTTTGCTATTGTTCATGTGTTTTTGAGAGTTTGGTTGCAGTCAGACCATTTTTCTGTGCTTCATTTATGGCTGAATTTATTGTTTAAACACTTTAGATGTGAGTAAGCACCTCTTTACATTCTCGGCATGATTGTAGCTTAGATGACTAATGATTGAGTCAGTACATCCAAACACATCAGAACTGACAGCAGAATTTATTGAAATGTATGCAGTATAGGTTGTTTTCCTCATTAATAAAGTTTGATACATGAAGAAATGGATAGTGCTTTTGACATTATACAACTAAAATGGCATGCACTTGAATAAGACAGACTCTAATCATATCAGTGGTCTATATTTACATAAAACTTATCTATATGGGAGGTTTCGCTCTTACGAGTCTCAATTTTTTGAAATAACAATATTACTACTACTAATAATAAAAGTCGTAATAATAGGATTACTTTATATAGCACTTTTCCTGTGTTCAGGGTGTTGTACAAAACATAAGTATATCAAAACAAGCAAATAGCAACACATCTGAAGTATAAAAGCAAAAATTATATATCTTTAAATATATTTAGTTTAAAGGGGTCCTATTATGCTTTTTCACTTTTTGAATTTTAGTCAGTGTGTATGTTTGGGCATAAAAAGATCTACAAAGTTACAAATCTCAAAGTGCACTCCAAAGCGAGATATTTAGTTTTAAAAAAATTCTTTACAAGAACTTCAACGAACGGCTCGTTTGGACTACAAAGTTGTTTTCCTGTATTTGTGACATCACAAAGCGGTCAATTATAATATCATTAAAATAAATCCTGCCTCCGGAAATTCAAATGGTTGGCAGGTGGGGAGAACGCTTGGTTGAATACTGCACATTTCAAAATCGAAACCCGGTGCGGGTGTTTTTATATCACTGTATTTCTGAAGGAAACCAACTGTTTTCAGAAAATTTTGGATGTCATTTTCATTTCATCTTGCATGTAATGTCTGATAAAGCAATGTTTGTGAACTGAGCGCTGCTTTGTGTATAGCGTTACCGGGGAAACTTCGCTCTCTACCACTCCAACAGCACCTCCTGCTGGCAGAGAATTAATTTGCATATATATGCCGCCACAAATAGTGTAACTCTGTGGGACCAAAATGTATAGAAGACCAAGAGGCGAAACTCTGATGTGTTTTGGGTAACAGCCACTGGTGGCGCTTCGGTAGCGCGCCCGCCATTTTGGACTGAAAATTCCAACTGGACAACAGCACAGATACACAGAAATAGATCAAATAACAATGAAAGAGAGGTCAAAGTGGAATAAAAGAATGCAATGTAGGGCAATCCACTGCAAAAACAATCAGTGTGACAGTAAAAATCTTGCCTTTCATCATTTTTTCAAAGACCCTGACAGGTGAATATTAACAAAAGTGTAAAAAATATTGTGTGTTTTGAAGTGGGACGTAGTGCTGTCTTATGCACCTGCTAAATTTAACTGTTTTTAGTCTAGTAAACTTAAATCCTTTTAGGAACTGCAGGCCCTAGCCATAGAAACCATAATAATGATTTATATGGATGACACTAAGTTATAATGAGCTTATGCAACTTTACACATTTACAATTACTTACTATATTATTATTACTCCATTAGGTCTGTAATATATATTGTACGTTTTAATCCCCTAGAGCACACTACAAACAGGCACGTAGCCAGCTATGAGGCCACCGAGGTCCGGACCTCGGTAAATATTTCATGTTCAAAAATAAAATTTGTTCTCTGAATGACTAATTTGCTGTTAAAATCCTCATATGAATGTCTGCATGACATGTATAATTCAGTTTAGACAGTTTGCAAGAATTTTAGCGTCCGTGGAATGAAAATGATCGCTGCGAGACGCTGGCGGAGTGAACTTCAGAGCTGTGAGTGAGAATGCGGGCGCAGCCTTCGTGTTGCCAGATCCAGTAATTATAAGCATTTTAGACTTGCGTTTTCCACTTAATTTGACACTTTATAAAGTTGATAAAGTAAGAAGTTGTAGTTTAGGGTCAGAGATATCTTTATCTTATCTTGTTTGCAAAATATTAGAAATAGTTTCGGTTTATTTTTATTTAGGCAATTTTCGTGTGTAATAGCAATATCTGGCAACACCGCATCGCCGGCACTCAAACTGACATTAATGAAAAAAGCCCATGGACAGGTTATTGCTGACAGGATACGACATTTGGTAAGGAAAACGCAAAATTATCATGATATTATCTGTCAGAAACGTTATCAACGTTGTCAAAAACAATATTTAACACTACTACACATATCTGTAGTTACATAATGAAATGAACACAAACACTAGCCATGCAGAAGACTATGCTCTGTTATTCAGTATAGTAGTTAAATTTTCACAAATCATGTTATAAACATTTGTTGCATGAATAATAAACAACTGATAAAATTATCCACCCCTAACAAGGCTATAGTTAGTATTTACAAATTTTGATGCAATAAATAGGGTATGATTTAAAAATGATCATTTTTAAATCATAAAAATGATTTAAACCCCTTTGCTTCACTAGGCTTTTTTTTTTTTTTTTTTTCAAATTTAACTTCACAAACGTGTGCATTTTACTATTATATCCTTACGTCTTAAACATAACATTGTGGGTGGATGCACTTGTGCATAGTTTTTCAGGTAGCTTTGCAGGTAGGTCACTTGAAGCATCTTGGAGACGTGCCACAATTCTTCTGGATTTAGTTTGTCTCAGTTGGTTCTGTTTCTTCATGTCATTCCAGACGGACTGGATGATGATCAGATCAGATCTCTGTTTGGAGCACTGGCTGTTGTCAGACTCCTTGTGCAAACATCTCACTGGATTATTACAATTAATAGCAAAGTTTGGAAATGTAAACTGATATTTCCTACTGACACACTACAGCAAAATATAGAAATAACTGACTTAAAGCCATTTTTAGCTGGTGAAAATACTAGTGTTCTAATCATTTTGGCCACCACTGTAGAAAGTGTGCATTGTAGAAGTGTCCATATGATTATTACCTCAGTTCACTCGACTTTAAAGCTGTGTACACAAAACAATGTGACAAAAATGCCAATGTAGCATTTTGTCACATTCCTTGATGGAAAAAAGAAGCTTGTTACTGGGAATATAACATAATATTTTCAACACAGCTGAGCTACTGGCATGTTACTAAAAATGCAGTTACAGTAAGTATCATTGGCACTTTACTTAGTTATTCCCAACACTGGTGTCAAACATACTGTGAACAAATGACATTATATTAGGTTTCTGTGATTCAGAAATAAATTACATAAAGAATGTAAACAACAGTGGTTGAAAGACATAAAAACTATTGGAAAATGCACAAGTGAATAGAAACAGAATTCCTGCAGTGGAATGCCTTTTTTTTGTGCCGCCTCTCTTATATTCGAGTGATATTATCCTTATCATAGTAGACAAGCTGCATTAGCATACATATTGTGCCTCCATTCAAAGTCTCTGGGGAGAGCAAACATGTATGTTAAAAATACATCACCTCAATATGAATCAGTCCCTGGCCTCATGTCGAGACTCCTGAATCTAGAGGAAGTAGAGTCATCCTCTTAACATACAGGCAGTGACACTGATTAGCTCAGAAACATTTTCATAAAAAAAATGAACACAGGCCAGATCTGCACATAAATTACAGTGAAAGGGTGGTGCTATTTTGCTAAGGTGAATAAAAGTGATTTATAATTTGTTTTAAAATCTCACATTCATTGCTGCAGGAATATTCATCTGGGGGAAAAAAGCAGATGTATAATCTCTATCAATATTCAGAGTGAGTATGTCAGGGTAACAGATTAATGTTTTGCTACTTGAACAAGAAAAACAAATCAATTGTGACGCTGAAGCATAATAAAGTGAGCGAGGGAGACACCAAAAATTAATCAACAATATTGATTGTCTAAAAACCATTTCACATTCACAGCAACACACAAGCAGACAGTCTGATGAATATCTTGCCATAAGAATTTAAAGTATATTTAAATGATATTACAACAATTATATACATATTAGAATGAATAAACAAATATTAAAATAAATATTTAAATAATGTTTAATTAATATTCTGCCTTCATTTACTATAAGTATATTTAAATTATATTACAATACTTACATAAATATTATAAAATAAATATTAAAATAAATAATTTTTAATGAAACTCTTGCCTTAATTGTAAGTATATTTAAATTATAATAATGAATAATAATTATATAAATGTTAAAAATAAAATAAATAAACGTGATAGAACGAATTTACGTTATAATAGTCTATTACTGTTTATTTTGTGAGAACATCGTTTAAAAGGACCCCCTTTCCTTCCTCAGTTGGATAAGCAAGATTCCCCATGAAGATGTTTAAGGGTATATTTTAAATTGCTTGTATTTTTAATCAACATTTTCAAGTATTCCCATTTCCAGTTCCTCGGGTGCTTTGTCAGCAATTATAGAGGTGAAACTAGTATGGAGAAACCCCAACACTTCCTTGTCCTCTAGGGATGGGTTTTGTTCTGCATGCACTAGTTTTGTCATTGTTTAATATCCATTCACCATGAGCAAAGCCAGCATAGGAAACATGCCAACTGCCATGTTCCTCTGGAAAACCCTAAATCCTTTCAAGTGGTTTAAAATTCAAATTGCACCAAATCATTCATTACATGCGCGTGATTTAGTGAATACTCCCAGAAAGCATTTTTAGAAGCAAATGAGACAAATGTGATGTAAGACGCAGTAACCCAATACAAAGCTAAAATATTTTTATGTGTTTTGTTTACTGAACATTGTCACATTATTTGGCGGATTCTGCAGCACATTTCAGAGTTTCGCCTCAGCTATCTAAATTATGCATGGAAGAGTGAAATAAATAAAATGTTCCTTTTTTAACAACCCATTAAAAATCAGAAATTGCACCAGCACAGTAAGTCAAACTTACTCAAAACTCAGCTCTTATCACATGTTGCCAATTAATAACATCTGTGCTCATAAGTAAACCTACTTATCTCTGCTGGGATTTAGCCCGTAACAGTTTACTGGCTGTTATTCAGACTTTTTACCATGAGTTCAGGGTTAAAAGCATCCTTTTCCTCTGAGGCAGCAGGGATTTGTATCGTTTCTGCATCAACAGGGACTATATGATAGCATCTCCCCCAGAGCTCTGCCCTATCTTAGTTCATCTCATCCATCTACCACGGAAGGGAGTGCTGATCCTCCCGGCTGGAGCGTTTGGAGGTGTTCATGCACAGCTGTGGGTAATGGAATATTTGCACCTCCAAAAAACAAACATACTGACCACAGACATGTACAACACCCCCTGGGCTAAACAGCAAAAAACAAACCACTTTAAGAGCTTTCAACAAACACTAAGGGGATTTGGTAGCATCTATCAGTGACAAATATACTGCTGACAGATTTAACTTCCTTGTATTGTTAATGTCTCTCTCAAGGTGCAATGTCTTTCTTCTCAGATTATGATGGATCAATATCAGTTGATAGGAGATTTATGTTTAGTGATGTCTAAATATACTTTTTGTTGTGAAAGTGCTGTTTTCTGTAATTGCAGGGTTCCTGTGTGTCTGCTGTAGAAGCAAAGGCGCTGTGCTGTCTTTAAAATGCCTCTCATTGATGTAAGATCTAAATACTTCATGTAGCCTATATATAATCATGGTTAGTTTTCATCTCTTGCCAACAAGACTGTTTTGGTACCCATTCAAAGGACTGGCAGCTGTTTCAATAAATAAATAATTCAGGTGATTTATAAATCAATAATTAATTATGGTTGATAACCAATACATCGCTAATGTTTTTCCTGTAGCTCAAATAGTAGAGCATGGCGCTAGCAACGCCAAGGTTATGGGTTCAATTCCCTGGGAAAGCAAGAGCTGATAAAAATGTAAAACTGTAACTTGAATGCAATGTAAGTCGTTTTGGATAAAAGCGTCTGCTAAATGCATAAATGTAAATGTAATGTTAAAATTTGATATTTCAACTTAAATTATGTTAAACTTACTTTTAAAAAATCTAAATCAATCTATGTAACGTCTAAAAAAAAAGTTGAACTTGCTCAACTTATTTTGGTGAGTTAATGTAAAAACATAAGCTGCCATGACATACTGATGATATGATTTTTTACAGTGATTTTTAAATATTCACTTTTCTTAACAGGATACTTCACCCAAAAATAAAGTAAAGTAAAGTAAAGTAAAATAAATAAAATAAAATAAAATAAAATAAAATAAAATAAAATAAAATAAAATAATGCATTGCATGGACTACAAAAAAAAATACTGAGTCATTTCTCTAAATATATTCTTTTATGTTTAGCATAAGAAACTAAGTCACACAGGTTTGGAACAACATGAGGTTGAGTAAAAGACGACAGAATTTTCATTTTATTTGTGTGATTTGTTCTTTTAAGTCAGTGTTCAACAACAGCAAAGGTAATCTAAGTGGAAAAAAAAGGATAAATGAATTAAATATTAAAAACAGATGTGCATGTATATACTGTAAGAAGGATCAATAACCAATATTGTGCAGATATGTTGTGTACTCTACAAAACATCTAAAACAACCTTAACCTATCGGCTTGCTAAGTGTACAATATCCTGGGTCAGTGCTATAATGCTACTAGAAATCTCTTCAATGAATGTTAATGAAGTGTGGGTAGAGATCAGAGCAGGAAACCCAGATTGAAACTGAAGAGAAAGTGATATGTGATCTGTGGAATGGTTGAGATTCTGTATTACCATTGTGCCCATGTGCAATGCACTTAACCGCAGGTTACTCCAGGGGTTCTGCTCCCTGTCAAGTGTACTGTAAATTGCATTGGATAAAAAGCATCTGCACATAATCTAATAATAACCTTTCTATATTGCTGACAGAGTCCAGTAATAAGAGTGGAGAAATTCTGTAAATATGCAAATAAAGGAGATTTTTGAATAGGCTATAGTTGTCATGTTGTAACCCAAGCAGCACACTAAATCGAACGGTCGTGATCCCAGAAGAGGATATGACAGAGAGGAATATATCAAGTGACAGGAAGTGATAAAATAACTATATTAAAGATGAAAGAGCTCCAACTGCAAGTCTTTTCAAGCTCTGCTCTTAAATGAAACACCACAAGCTATGAATATAGCACATATGTGTGAGTCAATAAAATGAATTGACTGGAGAGTAAAAGCACTTAGAAGAATTCAATATGCAAGATGGTCAACTGTGTGTACTACAGTGGCACATATAATTTCACAACCCAATTCAAATAGCACTTATATTATGATCTTTCACTTCTCTTCATCAGAAGGAAATAAATACAGTGAAGCTATGGAATCCATGCACTGCATAAAACATTTCTCTTATCTCTAGGCTATTTCTATTCAGTTCACGAGTAAACATATCTAAACATTGTTTAAACAAGACTGATTACACAACTCTGGAATACCGGATTCTGATGGGTCAATCACAGAATGATTTAGGGCTCCAATATTTATACAATTTATATATAAAAAGTCAACTCAAATTTATATTTCATGTCCATGTATTTATCTATTTTGTAAGTAAGAATTCAGTAAATAACCCCCCTGTGAGGATACAAAACCCCACTGTTTCTCATTACCCTGACTGTACATTATCCCATTTTACGTTGAGCAAAATTGTGTATGATTATAAGAACTACGTAAGATAATAACTTGATTCAGAGATCATTGAAGTAAATCTTAGTTTTTATCCCACTGGCATTTTTTTCCCACTTGTTTCAAGCATAAACCTCACTACAAAAATTTGCCAGTGGGGCTTTTAATTCAAAACATATTCTTATACATATTATACTCTCTGAAAACAAGTATTATCATATGCAATTTTCCTTCAAGTAATGAATCTTGTTTTAAAGAAGTTTGGATATTTGTACTGAAAAAAAAAAACAAGCCAAAAATACTGAAATGGTTTGTCACAGCGGTGTTTTTCCCCCCGTTCGGTCCAGTTGACTAGTTCTAACATACCAAATGGTAATTGTACAGACCTGTGTCGGTACAAAAATAGCAGCACTCATAAGCTCAGAGCAAATCAGCCCTTTATGAATATACTGTGAGCTGTGGCACCGATTACACCAGGCAGCTAAGTAAAGCGGCAATTACCTGACATCCCCAAGGGATCTGGAAAAATACCCACTTGCGAACGTGACACAACAAATCCATTTCATAATTGTCATTGTATCTGTTCATATGACGATTACCACCACGTTAATGAAATCATCATCACTAAATGATCTCAATGGGCACAACTGCTACACTGATGGGGGACTTGTGCCATATGCCTGACGGCAATAAATTCTCCAGCAAAAACATGCTTGGGGAAAAAAAAGATATACTTTGCCTGCTTATGCAACAATATGTGTCTACTGATGTACAGCCGGTGCATGAAGTGGGACGGTACTCACAGGAGCAGAATACCAGCGATTCTGGGCTACTCTGTTCAGTACCAGTAATTATTCTTAGATACCACCAGCTCTCATAAACTGTCGGCATTCTCTTCTGTTCTTGCTTGACAAGACAGTCTGCCCTCTTGCTCCCACTAGACAAAGACTGTTAGTCACACAAGCCAGAGATTTAACTTTCATCGCTAATGTTGGTGCATATTGTAGCTTAATCTAGGGAAGATCTATCCATTCACAGCCTGGAGGTAATGAATAGGGGCCTATATATTAAACTATAATGGTCGATCTATAGGGATTTTTGATGGCCGATGATATCTTAAAGAGCAAGGTGGTCGAAGGCCAATATATTTAATATCACAGCAGATAGTTTAAAGATGAATAACGCACTGCAAAATTTGAAAAAGTAATTTAAACTTGATAGGAAAAAAACAGTAAAATAAATATATTCATACTTTAGATAGCAACTTTATTTGCTTTTAAATATATATATATGTATGTCTGTAGTATAAATAATTAAATAATATTTTCCCACTTCAAGCTCTGCGTACAGCCATGTAGTGAGGAAGAATGATTGTACAAATATCCGTTGAGTGGTTACTGCGACTGGAATATGATTTTGTGGAATATCTACTTCAAATGTCATTTCATTAAGCGCAGATGCAGTTCTTCTCGTGATTTTCAATATAGCATCTAGGATTTGGGGCTCAATAGATAATTTAAAAAGAGCCAGCGACATAAGCAGAGGTCACAGGAGACTGATGGTGCAGTAATGGGGGAGGCAGAGAGAGAAAGACACAGGGAATCAGATGGCAGCGTGTTCAGGACTGAGTGCCTTCCTTGGTATTGACAGCAGATCAATGCCTGTGGTCGTGTATCGAGGGTATGTGCTGATATAAACAATACAGCCAAATGCTGCGGTGAAGGTGACTGTTTGAAGATGACCCTGATCCTGCTGGAAAGCATCCCCCTCTTGTGCCCTTTGTGCTCAGCGAGCATGAGATATCACATTCAAACACAGAAAGGAGGCGTCAGCCTTCAATCCCGCTACAAAATCAAGAGGAGGAGAGAAAAAGAAATCAATGCAAGACAACCTGGAAGAAAACAGGAAGCTACTCACTATCTTTCCCTGATGCAAACAGTACCTAAAGTGATAGCCAGTGCTTGGGCTGCAGTCCCAAGCTCAGACAGACTGATCAATGATTGGTGTCCCGTATTAACTCCGGGACCCACGTTTCTTCTGCCAGACTGAACACGATACTCTGGGGTCAAAGAGTTTCATCTTACAATTCATCTAGCAACAATGAAAATGTTTGATCGTGAGAATCCATCTCCGGTCTAGATGTGGGCATCCACAGAAACTTTTTCTCACAGAAGGTTTCTTGACGGTTCCTTTCAGTCCATTTACTACAAGAAAATGTGTCGATTTTTCACGGTTCATCGTGGGTGTCGCGTGGTTTGTTAAATTCTTGGTACATGGCAAATAGGCGTACACAGATTTTTAAGAAATTGTACCGATAACCAATTTTTAAGTCACAATGTAGCAAAAGTAGCAGCAGAACTCAGTCACACCTTATTTTAAGGTCCGATTCTTGCTATTAACAAACCATTAACTATGACATTTCCCTCAACAGTACTAATTTGCTGCTTATTATTAGTAAGGTAATTGTTAAGTTTAGGTATTGGGATTAGGGATGTAGAATATGGCAATACAGAGTGTGGTTTATAAGTACTAATAAACAGCCAATATGCTAATACATGCAAATAAGCAACTAGTTAATAGTGAGAATTGGTCCCATGCACAGAAACCTTGCACACTGAGTCCGATGCGTATTTAATCTGTTGTGGGGAAAAATCCTCAAAACAATACAAAATGGAGTCTTCAAGCAGTGAGGATGATTTTGTTGTCCACTCTCTTCTTACAAAGAGAAAAAGAAAGAGGAAATATTGGGTCCATCTAATTCTGATATACAGTATAGAGAGAAAGGAGAGTTCCACCTCCTTATTAAGGAGCTGCGGGATTATCACGGGCGATTCAAAGTTTACTTCAGGATGTCAGTGGCTCAGTTTGATGCTAGCAATACTGGAGCCACATATTAAAAAGATGACCAATTTCTGTGAAGTCAGTGTGCAAGGACCTTTACAATGCTTTGTGCTGCGAGACGAAGTGGATCAACTTGTCAGACGCCATTCTGGACTTTGGCGTTCGCTTGTACAGTGGCTCTGAATTGTCAAAACACCTCTCAAAATGCTTGCTACAGATGCGGAAAAACAGAAAATCAAACCTAATCCCGATTTTTTTTTAAGATGGACCAAAGTTTCAGAGGCAGTGTGTAAACATGATTGACACAACGTGAGGTTGTATTTATTTTTTAACGTGCAGAAATTTCGGACGAAAATTTTGGACTCAGTGTGCAATGACCTTTACTCAGAATTCTTCTTGGGAATTCTTTCATCATTTCTGTCACTCATGCTTATGCAGTGGTTTGCATGGAGGGGCAGGGGCATAGGGGGCTTGAGCCCTTGCGCCTTTCATTGCTAACGCTAAAGTGCCCTTTGGATCCTACTGAGGTGCCCCTGAAACTTGATTTCTACCAAAGACTATAGATATACAAAGATGGTTCACTCCTATTACTTATGAATGGGAGAAACTACAACATGCAATATGAAGGAATATGTCCTGCCTTCCAAATGAAAGAGCCAGTCACTGATTGGTAAAGTCAATGCGTCACTGCAGCAACCATAGAAAAATTAGACTCGCACTTGTGACTGCACATGCGCATTGGCCGGTCTAGCCAGAAAAATACACTTTTCTAACACTATTTGAGCATAAGGAAAAGCATTTATGGGGCAGTTCATGTAATTTAATTATAAGTTCAGCAAGGCCATTTTTTGAGATTTCAGTATTCCCCCATTCATTCAGATAGGACTTGGTCTTGGATATCCGAAATAGCTGCCCGGAGGAGTTGCAAATATAGCCACATAGTGAACAGACTTTCATTGTTTCTACAAAGGGGGACCCTTGTGGATCCTTCTGACTTTCATTGTATGGACAAAAATGTTCTTCAAAAGCCTTTTGTGTTCCACAAACTGTTTGTATCAATGCAGCACAGTTACGCATAATGTTCTTTTGGGCACTTTACAATTCATACACATTTAATATTTATGTTCTCAGAAGTGTCATTAGACCTCAGATGAACTGCATTCCTAAGCGTGGGTGGCAAACCAAGACTTGTATTAAACAACACGATTCATATGGATTTCTTTTACGATGTCTTTATTAGCAGTTTGAAGCATCATAGTTTTTATGGAATGGGCTTTCAGTGGAGAGAAGGAAATTTCTCAGGATTCATTACAAAAATCATACAGGTTTGGAATGACATGGGTGAGTTAACAATGACAGAATTTTTGAAAAAACTACCCCTTTACAGGTACAATAGCAAAAATCATGTTTAATCAGAGTAAGAAACTGAACTAGAGTATGACTGTTTAGTACCTTGACTATAATTACAAGTTCACGCCAAAGGAAAACAAGTAGAAAAAGCATAGAATATCTTCTCTTTGAAAAAAGATGACAAATTCGTGGGACATTTTGGAAACACCCCCAAACTAGGCAAAAAGGCTATTAATTATTCTTAGGCCTATAGATTCTTGGCTTCAACATTTCTCAAGAACTAAATAATCCTCTTTACATTAGCAATGCATATCAAATAAAATAACTGTCAAACTGTTTAGAAATATTGGAAAGAGAAACAATGGGTTCAAATTGAACATCTAATTCAACTGTGCCAAAGGCACGCCCAGGCCACACAGCCATTGGCATGTAAAGAGGCTGCAGACTTACGAGGTGGCAGCGACCCATCCTTGGTAATGGAGGAAGACACAGCCAGCCAGTGTGCACTAGACAGATGGTTCCCCTCCCAGAATACATCTCATTTAATGATCTCATTCTAGTGGGTGTCATGCTCTCCAGCTTTGCTGTTGCTGGCAATTCTCAGCCTGAGTGGAATCATCTATGTATCATATAATTATAACGACCTGCGTCCGGCCCCGCGTTGTCACGCTGGATCTCATGAAAGTAAATGGAGCTTTATGGCGATAATGCTAGAGTGAACATATTCCTCGTCTCCCTCGCTGCCGAGCACTAAAATGTTTTGCCCGTGGTTAACCATCATAAAAACAGAAGAATAAAGTATGGGATGAGGAAAAATAATAGCTTGATACACTTATGTAGCTCCCTTCTTAAACAAAGTAATTACACACTCCAGTCGGCATGCTGTTGAAATGAGTGTATGAGTGAAACAGTGTACATACCTCTCCATAATACATATTTGCATAGAGAAAATATCATTGGCCATCAACAAAGGTGGACTCGGCGGGCTTTTAAGTCCTGTTTGCTCAAGAAATGCTATTTGCCGTTTGATTTCTCCATTTTTTCCGAACGCCAAGATGCCTCCCCCACCCCAGGCCCACCGTCTTCTCCTGCAAAATGCATCAGCCTTCCTATTTGTCTTGGTAATAGGTCTAGGTAAAGCTTTTACTCTCAACACAAATTACCACTATAATATGCTCTGTTAATCTATCTAGTCAGGCCTCAAATTTAAAAAGGGACATTTCGCTGAATGGAGGAATTTTCAATTGCAGGCAGATATAAGATTATTCGCTTCTTGATGGCCTGATGTGCTCTTTTTTCCATTCGGATTTTGGCTCGGTAATGGGCTTGTGTGGATATTTCATTCACCACACTCTATGCAGCTGACTGCTGAATAGGCAGGAAATGGATGTGATTTTATGGCAATTGACTGAATCAATAATCTCCATTTGTGGCTGCGCATTGTTGTGGTACGTCTTACTGCAAATGAAACCTTTATGAGAAGACAACTGAATAATAGCTGCTTTCTCAAAAGCAGCACTGTAAAACCTCTTTTTAACCTTCTTTCGACATGCAGCAAGTTTCACAAGCACACTTTATATCATGCAAATAGATATAACAAGAGGTTTCTACAAAACTGCATTCATTTACATATGCATTTGTGCTAGAGAGGGAAATGGGCACATTTGCATTGCGTGTATACCATTCTGTTTCATCCCTAATTCTTCAAATCCCTTCATAAACAGGATACTTGTAACTCCTAATCCACATCGTACAGGAATCCCAGCAAAGAGCACTAATCTTAAATGCAACAAAGGCTGACTACAAAGCCCTTTCATTTTGCAAGCACTGCATTAGTCTTCCAGTACATGAGGTGGACAAAATGCTTTTTAATGTACACCACCATTTAAAAGTTTGGGGTCAGTATGATTTACTTTTTTTAATTATGTTAAATGTCTCTTTTGCTCACCAAGGCTGCATTTATGTGATTAAAAATACAGCAAAAACAGTAATATTGTGAAATACTACCATTTCAAACTGTTTTCTATTTTAACATATTTAACAAATGTATTTATTTTTTTTCTATGATGGCAAAGCTGAATTGTCATTACTCCAGTCTTCAGTGTCACATGATTCTTCAGAAATCATTCTAATATGTTGACTTGCTGCTCAAAAATCATTTCACTTTATTATTAATGTTGAAAACAGTTGTGCTGCTTAATATTTTTGGCAAAACCATGACAATTTAATCAGGATTCTTTGATGAATATAAAGTTCAAAAGCACAGAATTTATTAGACATTAACATTATAAATGTCTTTACTGCTGTCACTTTTCAATTTATTAATTTCTTAAAATAAAAAAAGTGTACATATTCCTAGCTGGAACAATATTCGTTGAAATATAATAAGCAAAACAAAGGGTGCCTAGAGCACTATTTAGGATTTAACACCACCAACTTCCGAGTAATATCATTGTGTTTTTGTGTCATTTGAAGGACTCGAAGCCCCAGGAGAAATTCCATTGGCATTTAAAAGGGAAAGTTTTAAAAAATCTATATAATCATATGTGGTTCTATACAGCGAATAACCCATACACTGCAAAGTCAGATATGCTGCTCCAGTGTGGTGTGTAATATATGCAGGGGTTACACAGAGGAAGCTATGGAGCTAAATAGGAAATGATGGTGGTACTGTGGAACATCAATCAGCGTTCCTCCGCCAAGAGTGCAGATGCTGCATCTTCGGTGTGGCCGACTACAGTGATGAGAACAACTTTTGTGCTGTGAGCTGACAGGTAAGACTGAGCGCATGCAAAAGTGTCAGGAAAGAGAGGGAGAGAGAACGAGTGACAGAAACAAAGACTGAAGGCCCGTGAAAGACTGTCTCTGTACATCATCAGCAAGCTTCATTTCCAGCACTTTGCTGGCGAGACGCGTGAAGCTGTCAGCAATCTTTACAAATAAGAGTGCGTTCCGAATCAAGATTGGACCACTTGGGCCCCTGGGCCCTCAGGACTGAGGGAGGGGGAAAAGAAAGATAGTCTGAGCAAAGAACAAGTGAGAACAGACAGGCTACGCCGCAGCAGGGTGAATTGGAAGCGAGATAGCTCCTGGACATACTTTCAGGCTTCTAAGAGGCAGTTTTTATGCTATATTGATTTTCAAATGCTTTTCTTGCTGTCTTTTTTAGCCGAGTTCCAAATAGTAGTGCGTTTTACCCATTGACCACCAGGGTTTGATCAGCTCTCTGGTTTGAAATGCACCGGGCCTTATAGATCTCACCGATCTATGCTTCACAACACCAGTGATGATCTGCAACACCAGTCTGTTCACTCATGCTAAGTTAAGTGTTTTAGGCATTTTGAGGTATCGATAAAACACGTAAAAATGTGAATAAGTTCTCCAGCAGGATCCAATATTAAAGCACACAGATCTATTGGCATCAGGCCTTTCCTCAAGTACAAAAAGATTGAGTCGTAATCTGAAATGTGCATGAATTATTTTGCTCCATTAACCTCCTATCTTGACTCAGACAGAGTGATGTTCGGCAGATCACCATTTTCACTAGACAACAGAGAACATGCTCTTCCACCAGCTTGTTCCCAGGGGGTAAAGAGCCAGATACCCTACTGTTTGATCATAGTTAAGATGTCATCCAGACTGTAAAGCAGTCTGATCCATTACACTTCCTCCAGATATAAAACAGCCTGATGAAATACTTAATGTCTGCGACTTGCATTGTCTCCATCTTCTTTTTCATTAAAATGATCTATTTTTACTTTCTTCGCCATTCAATAACCTGGTATCAATGCACTGTCTCCCCAATGACATTTCCCTCAGTAAAATCTGAAAAACTGTTGAGAAAGCCAGTGTACTATGAATGCTCATTGCTCTTTTATTGATCCCATCTTGCCCAGGCTCATGCAGATTCGAGCCCGGCTTTCTCCCTGCAGCAACCAAAGGAGTTATACTTTTTGCCACTGCCGATTTTGTCCCCACCGCTTTATGAAATAGCTTGCAGCAAGGATGTGTCTAATGCAGAGGAAACATCTACAATTGTCGAGGTTTTCCATTTAGTTTTTGTATGTTATAACGACTGTCATCCACCGCTGGAATCAGCTATTCTGCAGCTCGCAATCCGTTTGAAAGAAACCACATAACAAAATGCAAAAGAATGTGTCCCTGCTCCAAATATACTAACAGCTGCAGTGCTGATAACTCTAGGGTTAATTAGAACTCATATCTTCTCATTCTCAACCACAATCACGCATTTAATATCAAGCTGCTAATCTATGCATTTATCCACTGACCTACAAAATCTTGAGACTCACAGTGGCAGAAAGATTTCATGAATATTTAAATAAAATATTTAAATATATTTTAAGAATAATAAAATTATGTCAGTTTTTTGTCAGCAAGAATGATTGCTTCCTCAAATCACTCTGTAACTTCCCTTCAGAAAAAAAAATGTCAAAAAATTAACTGAATGTGCTACTGAAATTTTACAGTAATGGGTAACACTTTAGTATAGGGACCAATTCTCACTATTAGCTAGTTGCTTATTAGCATGCCTATTAATAACATATTGGCTGTTAATTAGTACTTATATAAAGCACATATTCTGCATGACCATATTCTACATCCCTAATCCTACCCAATACCTAAACTTAACAACTACCTTACTAACTATTAATAAGCAGCAAATTAGGAGTTTTGAGGCAAAATTTGTAGTTAATGGTTTGTTAATAGCAAGAATTGGACCTTAAAATAAAGTGTGACCCAGTAATGTTCTATATGTTAAAATTAGTGAATAAACAAATATAAATCAACAATATTTATATTATATTATGAAATTTATATAAAAAAAATTGAAAATCCTGATAATCTATCTATCAATGATATGAAAATAAAATATTATTCATTACAGTCCAGTTTTGACTTGAAAATAAGCAAATCCTTTGCTACAGACCAGAGATCTACAACAGATCTCGGGATCTCAGGATCTTTTTATTTATTCAAAACACTAAAATATAATCCTTATCTACTAAACTGTGCATAATCTAATGAATATTCATGAGCTAAACTGTTGTGATGTCACAACCAGCACATGTGTCCTGCCTCACAACTGTTCTTGACTACTTTTTAAAACCAAGTGACACCCAAGTTAGGAACTATGACAGAACTTGCCACAACAGCAGCTGTTCCCTTGTACAATGGCTGTATAAATAAACAGAAGGTCACCGGTGGTGAGATAAATTTTGTATCTGCTGTAATACAGGAAAGCTCTTCACCCTAATCTAGCAGACAGAGCAATCACAACAGTTCAGTAGACAATCCTCTCCAAATAAATGCTGCATGAGTGTGTCTGGGCTGTGGAGGAACTGTTCTGGTTTTGAATATCCATCCACAAGAACACGTATTATTTTCAGCCTCTCACACACCACTGCATGACAGGCGCGCTGCTGCGCTACAATTCTGAAGGCAGTTCATGAAAATTGACTGCAATGTGCTCCTTTTCACTTCAGTTCAACTCAGTAGAGGAGGTGAAGCACTTTAAATTCATGTGAAGGGCAGTCACTCTCCTGGTGTGTGGTATAAAATTGCATAACAGTAATTTTTCAGGTGCCATCGCTTGGAAACAGAAATGAGGGCCGGTCACGTGATCTATCAGCAGCTGGTGGATCCTCCCTCACACTCTCGCCACTCCACGCGCAGCCATCAGTGCCATATAAATCACCTCTGAGACACCAGGCCGTTTTTCATTTCTAGCAAAGTGGCCATGTTGTAGTAAACTCCAAGCATGAGCAATTTGCACACCAGAATATGAGTTTGTGTCGTTCGCGAACGGAGTGATTAAGTGAGCGAAAGACTGCCCATCTTTCACTGAGCGGTGCACATCAACTTCGGCGGATCTGCAGGGCCCGGGAAAGAGGAGGCAAGGACCTTTGGAGAATTCCAGGCGAGGTTAAATGCATTTTAATGGGTCTCATTCACGCTGTACTTCAAAAGAACGTCATTTCAGGAGCGGAACCGCTGGCCAGTGCTGGCTGAAGGCGAGGTGCTCAATTTCGTCTGAGTAGCCAAACGATTTGGTCTAATTATGCTCGTTGCAGTAGAGCACTTGAGAAAACTCAGTGGGGCTTCTACACACATTTCAACACCAGAAACACCTTGAGATTTAGATGTGAGAAAGACTGCACCAGTCTTCTCACCAGGGAGTCCAACTACGCTAATCAACATGTTGCTAGCGTGAAATACGCTATCTGCATTCAACAGATACACTTTAACTCCTCATTTTGTAGGGTCAGTACAGTACTTTTCCACTCTTCTGCAATATGGGCATGTCAGTTATACTGTGCCTCACTGTAACCAATTCTAAAATTATATCCATAAAATGTTACAGTGCTATTAGCAACAGTGGTAATGCTTATGAGATGAAACACAGCACGATAGCATCTGAAGAGATATGCTGACTAAAAGTTCAGCCTGTACTTAAAGCCACCACAAATGCCTTACTTCAAAAAGTGTCTTCATATCCTTCGAAACAGATATTTTAATAACCTATACAGTTAAATTGCTAAATAAAAATGCACTAAACGGGTAATGTTCTGTTAGAAAATTACCAGTACATTTTCTATTTTTCTACATAATTTTTAGTGTAATGATTTATAAAAGACTGTTTCTAAAGCAGTGTATATTTTAATAAATAAATAATATTAATAAAGATGATGTTTTAGAAGCTGCCAATACGTTCATATTGTCTGTTTCAACGCATAAAAAAACAACATACAAAAAAAAAAAAAACATATAAATAACTACAGATACTAATGAGCGTGCCCAACTGTTAAAAGCATAGTTTAGCCAAAAATGAAAATTCTGTCATTAATTACTCACCCTCATGTCGTTCCAAACCCGTAAGACCTTTGTTCATCTTCAGAACACAAATTAAGACATTTTTGATGAAATCCGGGAGTTTTTGGACCCTGCATAGACAGCAACGGAAATGACACATTGAAGGCTTAGAAGGTAGTAAGGACATCAATAAAATAGTCCATGTGACATCAGTGGTTCAACCATAATGTTATGAAGCTAAAGGGAATACTTTTTGTGCACAAAGAAAAAAAAATAACAACTGCATAAATAACGAATAAAAATAATGAAAAATAACGAATGTGTCATAGTACTCTTGTGAATGGCGGCGGAGACTGACCCGGAAGAGAAGAAATCGTTGATTAAAGTTGTTATTTTTGTTTTCTTAGCACACAAAAAGTATTCTCATATAGCTTCATAACATTACAGTTGAACCACATTACAGTCACATGGACTATTTTAACGGCGTCCTTACTACCTTTCTGGACCTAGAACATGGTAGTTGCGTTGCTGTCTATGCAGGGTCAGAGAGCTCTTGGATTTCATCAAAAATATCTTAATTTGTGTCCTGAAGATGAACGAATGTCTTACAGGTTTAGAATGACATGAGGGTGAGTAATTAATGACAGAATTTTCATTTTTGGGTGAACTATCCCTTTAATTGAAGGCATACAGTGGAATAAAATACTTTCAATTTTATCAGTGAAAACATGAAATATATGTTACTCAGCTCTATCAATACCCTCATCTATGCCCATGCTTCAGATTACGTGAATGTCAGTTTGCAATGTTCTGCACGACTATGAACAGTTGTTCTCTCTCCATGCACTCATTGCACAATAACCCTGCAATGATATCAAATCCATTTGAGTTCAAAACTGAAGCAGTTAATTTTCCCGTGCATGTGCTAATTATCGGGAGGTGGGCACTCTGTGCTGCAGCAGACACATCATTAAGTTTTAACAGGACCAAAGGTTATCCAGCCTCCAGCGATTCAGACAGATTGGCAAGGTGTGGACACTTAAAACACATCCATTCGAGATGAAGTTTACACCGAGCGCCTCCCCCTGCTTCTCGGTAGAGTGCTAATGAAGTCTCTATTTAGTGAGATCATCTATTTCAGTGACACCTGCTAAAACAGCCTGTTGCTTTTGTGCCTCAAAGCAACAGCTCAGGGCGGCAATTCCTGATATGACCCACAGAGGGCCAGCTCCTGTCCTGTTTTAATTAATAAAAGCCATTGATTGATGGTAATGATCAATAGTTAACACACATCTTTGATTTTACGGCTTCAGTAAATGAAGAGTCACTGATAAAACTTAATATGATGGATTTCTTAAGTGGGTGAGGCAGTGGAGCAAGTTTGACTCATCATTCTGAGAAAAACATTTTGATTGCATTCAAATGTGAACTACTGGATTCCCTCATTTCGTTCTGTGCTATTAGCTGCTGCCTGCTAAGAGCAACTGCTGAAATTCAACATTCAGCACAGAAGTGTCATGCCTACGTGCCCCCTCCTATTTTTGAGTCAAGTAGAATTTCAATGTAACCTCCAAAAAATGTACTGTACGTTTGACAATCCATGATTATTGTAGATAATCATGAAGAAAAAAAAAAAGTCTGACAGAAATCACACTTTCATATGTATAAATTTGGTCAGTACTCTTTAATACTTTAAATTGACAATTTGTTTAGACACTTATCTCCACCAAGGATGCATTTATTTGATTAAAGCTACAGTAAAAGTGTAATGTTATGAAATATGTTTACTATTTAAAATAACTGTTTTCTATTTTTATATATTTTATAATGTAATTTATTCCTGTTAAGGTAAAGCTGAATTTTACTAATTAATTTTACATTACTCCAGTTCTCTGTTTCATGATCCTTTAGAAATTATTATTATCAATGTCGAAAAAGAAATCTCTTGTAACATTATAAATGTCTTTACTGTCACTTTTGATTAATTTAGTGCATCCCTGCTAAATTAAAATATTAATTTCTTTCAAAATAAATAAATAAAATATAAGACATTAATGACTTTTGAATTATAGTGTATAAACATAACATAATGCATTGAACATAATGCAATATATGTATTGAACATAATGCAATATATAATATAAAATAATATAAGGACCATGACGCCCCTGATTCATTATGAACATGTACGTCTCAAAGGAAGGGACAAAAAAAAAAAAAAAAAAAAAACTCTGTTGAAAAAGCTCTATGCGAGACCCACTGGTCAGAAGTATTTATTGCAATGTTAAGAGGCATCTCAGATTGACTGCTGTGATCTGGGGGTGAAGTGAAAGATCTTTATAAATTCCTGAATTTATTTCTAATTTTTTAATCAATAAACAACATTCACAACATTCCCTCAACTGCTGCTTTCTGTTTTATCTCTACTCCCCCCTCTGACACAAAAGAGAAGAGAGTCACAGTGTAGGCGGCAAAACAACATCAAATCTGGTGCAGTGCCAGGATCTGTCTTTATACCGGCACCCATGAAAGCAGACTGAGGCACAGAGGCTCAGACCAGAGGCTATCTATCTGACTTTGGTGTGATCAAAAAACTCTTAAGTACATGCATAAAAGCATACATTGATTTTCAAACACTCTGATACAAGCATAAAGGAAACAGTTGTAAAGAAAAATCTATGAAATATGCAGCACGGCACACACGAAACTCTCTTTCTTTGATAGTTGTAGACCTTCATCAGAAAGCAACAGGAAGCCCCGATTGGCTGTGCTTGCATGTACCCATCTCTAATTGATGCTCTGAGACTCTGAGAGAACTTAATTTTGGGATTACCCAGAGCATAACATTGACTTAAACAAGAAGCAGGAAGATAGGTTAATGTTACCTAAAGCCGCCTGATGTTTTTAAAAGATGCATCGTCCAAATGTTGGTCACTGCATGCTTCTGTTGATTTTCTGCTCTAATGATTTTTTCATGAGTCTTTGAAGCTATTTTTGAACCTCACTTTGAAATCCTGCACTCCAATCAAGATCCACAAGTGCTTAATGCATAATGGGCTTCATTAAAAGAGGAATTTGATGACAGAGAAGTTTCCACTGAGCATGCTCAGTGGGGCTCTTCTCAATTACAGACTCACTTTACAAGTACAGTGTTAAACAAAACAGTCTAGCTAATAGAATTATAAGCAATGAGTAGTACTATAGAGGGATAGAGACCCAAAAATGAAAATTCTACCATCATTTACTCCCCTGTACGACAGATTTTTTTTTCTTCCATATTGTGACCTACATCCGAGTGAAATGGATTATTAAAAACATTTTTTTTTTTAAAAAGTCAAGGGCGGGGATTCTATTCATGTGTTGTTTATGGGATGGAGGCAGATCTGAATACAAGCTTACATTATATTATAAGAAAGGGGCAGAACTAAATGGTGAGGTCCAGCATATGTCACTAGAGAGATGTTTGACAATTCACCAAAAGATTAAGTTGATATTTTGATTAACAATTATTGTGAACTCATGATTTTTCTAGAGTAAATTTTGCTACTGAATTATCCACTAACCTAGTTTATAACAGTATTTTTGTCATAGATTATAATTACATATTCATTCATTTGTTGTTTTTCTTTACAGTAAAGTTGTCTATATTTAGTAGATTGTGTGTGAAACACAAAAGAGTGATGAGCAGGTAAACACACACTGAGGTATAGAAATTCTACACTGATTTTAAAAAAACTGCGCTGGTATCGGATCGATATCACTATCGGCAGATACTCAGAATTTTTGGTATCGGATCCGTATCGGTTCTGAAAAAGTGGTATCGAGCCTATTTATTTATTTATAAGTACTAATAAACAGCCAATATGTTAACAATAGGCATGCTAATAAGCAAGTTAATAGTGAGAATTGGTCCCTATACTAAAGTGTTACCAAATTTTGTTGTTATTCATTTATAATCTTTGCCTTTGTCAACCACTCACAGTAAGTTGAATTTAAAAGAGCTGAATTTAACAGAAATAAATCATTCAGGCTGATTGTGAATTTACGGAATTTCTAAGAAGCCATGCATTATGCATTATTTTTCTATCTTGTTTTCTCGTTATCATGACTTAATTTTCTCGTGATCTCTACATAACAAAAGTTGTTTTGTCATGATCACGACTTAATTTTCTCGTGATCTCGACATAACGAAAGTGTATTTTTTTATTATTTTTTTTTTTTTTACAATGATTGATTTTTACACCACAATGTGTCGTGAGTCTGCTGTTGCTATAGTAACGAATGTAACTCTGAAGCGCATCTGATCGACAGATAGCTAGCCGTGCGCTCTTTTATACTGTAGCCTATGTTATGGATATTTCTTCGCTTCGCGTAGTACTAATAAAGTCTACAATATACAAATATAGTAATTATAGTATATATATAGTAATATATAATAATTTTTTCCAGAGTATGCTAAAAAATTTTGTTTGGGTAATTAACATGTATAAATGGTCTAACATCAGAGCATTCAACACCGAAAGCGCAGGTGCGCCTTCAGAAGAATGCAGAGAATTGTTCTAAAGCTGCTTGGATTCACTCACTTTGTTTTCCTCATTCGTTTTGAAATAAAATTATATATAATTTGTTTGTGATTTTTATTAGTTATGTAGGATGTGTTGTGATTGATATGTGCCTTACAAGCTTGGGATGCTGTTTGAAAAGAGTGTTTATTTGTGTGTGTGTGTATGTGTGTGTGTGTGTGTGTGTGTGTGTGTGTGTGTGTGTGTGTTTGTGTGTGGTTTCCTACAAAGAAATGTAGAAAATATTACAACACTGTATAACATCGCTTAACTAAATTAGCTTAGACACATTTTTACATATATAAATCACATTTCTTATCAATATATATTTATTAACAATAAAGATTAAAAATAAGGACAAAGATTCACATTACAAATTGTAGCGCGTTCTACATAAACACAATATTATCCCCGCTTAACTAACAATCGCACTTCAAAGATGCACAAATAAAGATAGCCTATAGGTTGCAAACAGAATATTATACAGTGACGTCAACATTGGTTTTAATAAGCAATAAGTTTCACTGAATGTTATTGTGGTAGTGAAAGTCGTGCAGCAGTAAGAACGTAATGATAACAGATACATTTTCAAGCAAAAATAATAATTTCTATTCAAGCATTTAACATTTATAAGTTAATTAAATGTCAATAATGACCTGCACATGTTATAGCAATCACAGAGAGGTCCTTATTCTGTCCCGAACATGTACAGTAAGGCTACAGTATACAGGTCCCAATCAGTCATTTTTAGTTCTACACTGCCACCTGTTGGCACAGTTGTGTAACTTAGAGAACAACTCCTGTTATTTCGTGATCACGACAAAACAACTTTTGTTATGTCGAGATAACGAGAAAATTAAGTCGCGATCACGACAAAACAACTTTTGTTATGTCGAGATAACAAGAAAATTAAGTCGTGATAACGAGAAAACAACTTTTGTTATGTCGAGATAACGAGAAAATTAAGTCGTGATCACGACAAAACAACTTTTGTTATGTCGAGATAACGAGAAAATTAAGTCGTGATCACGACAAAACAACTCGTTAAGTTGAGATCACAAGAAAATTAAGTCGTGATCACGACAAAACAACTCATTATGTCGAGATCACGAGAAAATTAAGTCGTTATCACGAGAAAAGAAGAAAAAAAACAAAAAACAATGCATGGCCTTTTAGAACTTCCGTATGAATTGGATCAACCAAGACCCAACTCAAATAATTGATTTGTTCACAAATCGGCTACTTGTCTCATTCAATTTCTTGAATGCAACAAGGAGAGCTAGGGCTTTTGTGTAAATTACAACTGAAATTTTGTTCTGTTTATGACACAAAGCTTTTCTCTGACTTCAAAGCGGACCACTTTATGATACTCTTTATGATACTTTTATTGTAAATGCACAGAGAAGAGTGACCAGTACATTCTTCAATCCTTCTTGACAAAGAGAGAAATTAAGTCATACTGGTTTGGAGCAACATAAGGGTAAGTAACTGATTTTTAGGTGGTCTAGTTCTTTAATGAGGACTTCTGAACTTTTGTCATTTTGTGTTCAGCAATATTTCCTCATACAGGCCTTCCTTCTGTGATGAGCGCCGTACTGACGGGCAGTTCGGAGCGGTTTGAGATCTCCCAGTGTGGCCATCTTCCAGCTGGACGCTGCAGACTCTTACAACCAATCTGTCAGCATTTACATCCCAGGGCAGTTCATCTCGCTCTTGCTCTTTCTTTCTCTCTCATCTCAGTCTATCTTGTGTTTCTGTTTCTTTACTTCTCTGCACCCTCATGCTTTTTTCCCCCTTTTACCCACAATCTCCCTCCCTCTCTTCGTCTTTCTTTGCTCAATCTGTCTCTTTCACACCACGGGTTCATGAGCAGTTTTTTTTCAGTTATTGTACTGCTGGTCCTCCCTTCTCCGTTCCTCTCAGTTCACAGCCTTTTAGTGCAGACGTATGAAAAATCATGACAATTGAGCCAAAGGAGTTTCCACAAACAGCACAAAGCGAGTGATAACTGGTCTGGCTGTGTAGCTGCGGGGCTGAGTGAAGGCCTGGCTCTCTGAGTGAGTAATTGCTCAGGCTCTCTGGCCGAATTGAGGGCCTTGCACAAGCTGTCTGTTATGTGATGTAGGAGTCAAATGGCATGTCTGCGTGTGCGAGTGTGCACGAGGAGAAAAAAATGATGAGAGAGAAATGGAGAATATGTGCAAGAGAGGGAAACAGAAAGAGACAAAAAAAAACTGTGAGGAGAACAAAGGGTGAAATGATACATTACAGTACATGCCATGTTGTAACTGCAGGGTTTCAATAGCCGAGCTCACTAAGGACTCAGCCCTCCTCTCTCTCATTAAGACATCAGTCTAATTTGGCAAATGTAGCATGACGACATGCGGCAAGTAATATTCTAATGATCGCACAATGGGCTTCACAGAGCCTGCAGAATGTCATCAATCTCAGCCCACAACACTGATGACAGATCACTGGAGAAAGGCAAACAATTACATAAAACAGCATAGTTACCAATCAAATGATAATGCAACACAGTATTGCGCATCCAGACATGCCTATTCCCAAACAAGATACAAATTAATATTTCCAGAATGCTGTTAATTAGATGTTTGTGAATGGTGTAAACATTGATAGGGTGGATTGGTTTGTCACAAAGCTAGTGAGTTGAGTAATGCAAAAATGAATACGCTACACTGTAACCGATTTTTGTAATTTGAACAGTATTTTACTGTAATATGTACAGTAAGATACTGTAAAATGTATATACAGTATTTTACTGTAAACTGCAAAGGATTGTGGGATAATATATGGCCACTACAGTAAACTACTGTAAATTTACAGTAGTGAACTTGCCCGCGAAAAACTGACCAATGGCAAGGGAGATTTATTTTGTTTGCTGTTTGGTGGAAGCAGCGGTAAAAGGACAAAAGAGACACGTTGCACTGTTAACTGGACAAAAAGGTTAGTATATTATTTATGTTTCTGTTTTATGCAAAACTGAGATATTTTAAGACGTTTTAACTTGTTAACAGCAAACTAACATTATTCATTGTGTCGTTTTTCATGTCGGGAGTTGGGGCCTTTTTTTCTGACTGACGGCCGGATTAACGCCGCCATAACGGTGATAAAACATCGACTGGTGAGTAAATTAAGGTCACCTATACAGGTGCATCTCAATGAATTAGAATATCGTGGAAAAGTTCATTTATTTCACTAACTCAACTCAAATTGTGAAACTTGTGTATTAAATAAATTCAATGCACACAGATTGAAGTAGTTTAAATCTTTGGTTCTTTTAATTGTGATGATTTTGGCTCACATTTAACAAAACCCACCAATTCACTATCTCAACAAATTAGAATATGGTGACATGCCAATCAGCTAATCAACTCAAAACACCTGCAAAGGTTTCCTGAACCTTCAATATGGTTACACAATAGCCTATACAATCATGGGGAAGACTGCTGATCTGACAGTTGTCCAGAAGACAATCATTGACACCCTACACAAAGAGGGTAAGTCACAGAAGGTCATTACTGAATGGTTGGCTGTTCACAGAGTGCTGTATCAAAGCATATTAAGTGAAAAGTTGACCGGAAGGAAGAAATGGGGTAGGAAAAGGTGCACGAGCAACAGGGATGACCACAAGCTTGAGAATACTGTCAAACAAAGCTGATTCAAACACTTGGGAGAGCTTCACAAGGAGTGGACTGAAGCTGGAGTCAGTGATCAAGAGTCACCACGCTCAGACGTCTTCAGGAAAAGGGCTACCAAGCCACTTCTGAAACAGAAACAATGTCAGAAGCATCTTACCTGGGCTAAGGAGAAAAAAAACTGGACTGTTGCTCAGTGCTCCAAAGTCCTCTTTTCAGATAAAAGTAAATTTTGCATTTCATTTGGAAATCAAGGTCCCAGAGTCTGGAAGAAGACTGGAGAGGCACAGAATCCAAGCTGCTTGAAGCCCAGTGTGAAGTTTCCACAGTCAGTGATGAATTGGGCTGCCATTTCATCTGCTGGTGTTGGTCCATTGTGTTTTCTGAAGTCCATAGTCAACGCAGCCATCTACCAGGACATTTTAAAGCACTTCATGCTTCCTTCTGCTGACAAGCTTTATGGAGATGCTGATTTCATTTTCCAGCAGGACTTGGCACCTGCACACACTGCCAAAAACACCAAAAGTTGGTTAAATGACCATGGTGTTGGTGTGCTTGACTGGCCAGCAAACTCACCAGACCTGAACCTCATAGAGAATCTATGGGGTATTGTCAAGAGGAAGATGAGAGACACCAGACCCAACAATGCAGATGAGCTGAAGGCCACTGTCAAAGAAACCTGGGCTTCCATACCACCTCAGCAGTGCCACAGACTGATCACCTCCATGCCACGACGAATTGAGGCAGTAATTAAAGCAAAAGGAGCCCCTATCAAGTATATACAGTAAATGAACATACTTTCCAGAAGGCCAACAATTCACTAAAAATGTTTTTTTTTTTATTGGTCTTATGAAGTATTCTAATTTGTTGAGATAGTGAATTGGTGGGTTTTGTTAAATGTGAGCCAAAATCATCACAATTAAAAGAACCAAAGACTTAAACTACTTCAGTCTGTGTGCACTGAATTTATTTAATACAC
The DNA here is from genome assembly GCA_039654775.1 of Spinibarbus caldwelli. NCBI lineage: Eukaryota > Metazoa > Chordata > Actinopteri > Cypriniformes > Cyprinidae > Spinibarbus > Spinibarbus caldwelli. The sequence continues at coordinate 22,805,098 of CM077232.1, forward strand.
AAGTTTCACAATTTGAGTTGAGTTAGTGAAATAAATGAACTTTTCCACGACATTCTAATTCATTGAGATGCACCTGTATTAGTCAAAATAAACTTTAGTTAAACCGAGAAACACGTTTGTAGATTCTGCTGCCCTTTAATGCAAGTTAGTTAATCTGGTGAGTCATTACTTAACCTTAACAACAAACTAACGTGAAATAATGTTACTGAGGTAAAGTGCCTAACGTTAGGCAAAACCACTGTTTCAGTGGAGATTTTAAACAGTTTTTTCAAGTACTTTTTTCTTTGTTCTTTTCAAGTTTCTAGTCTTGATGTCGTCTGCAACGTCGGAGGTGTATTTTGGAGCCTCTTCTTGTGAACGCCATCGATGATAACATCAACTGGTAAGTTAATAATGTCAGTTAGCCGAAATTAACAAACACAGAGAAGCATAATATCTTTTGTACACTGCCTCTATCTCAAGTGTAACTCTCTTCAAATACTATTTAAGTTAGAAACGTGTGTACCAATGTTGTATGTAACTTTAGAGACGGTCCCTATTCAGTGAGAGACGTAAAATAAAACCGTGAGCTAACATGAAATACTGAGGAAAACTGAGTTAAGAAATACCACTGTAAAGTACATCTTTTGTATTTTATTTTCAAGTTTGTGGTCTTGTGGTCTTGTCGTCTGCATCGGAGGAGTATTGAGTCTTTCCCTGTGATTGCCGTCGTAACAACAGGTGAGCTTTCATCAATTTAACTAATGTTACTAAAGTAGACAAATTAGCCACGGGCTGCTGTTCTCCACGAACTCACAGAACCAGTTTACTTCTGAAAGAGAGCAACGGGCTAGCAATATATTAATATAGTAAGTTTTGCTAATAAATTTTAAAAATGTGGTAACACTTTACAATAAGGTTCATTAGTTAACATTAACGTTAGTTAAAAACATTAGTAAACATGAACTAAGAATGAACAATACTTCTACAGCATTTATTAATCTTAGTTAATGTTAATTTCAGCATTTACTCATGCATTATTAAAATCACAACTTGTGTTTGTTAACATTAGTTGATGCACTGTGAACTAACATGAATAAACAACAACTGTATTTCCATTAACATTAACAAAGATTAATAAATAGTGTAATAAATGCATTGTTCATTGTTTGTTCATATTAGTTAATACATTAACTAATGTTAACAAATGACACCTTATTGTAAAGTGTTACCAAAAATGTTTATTTTATTAAAAATGTTTGTATTACTGTATGGTAGTTTTTTTTTTTTTTTCTGATCATAAACTATAGTAACACTAAAAGGGTGTTGTGACTCTGTCTGTTACAGGAGATTTCTCCAAGCAAAAACAGGATCCTGACTATGAGGCCCGAATCATCATACAGCCAGCTGTCCATTTTACAGAAATGCAGAATTAGGTAACCATTGAATTTTACATTGCATTTACATTTATGCATTTGCCATATGCTTTTATCCAAAGCAAGTTATATTGTATTTAAAGTAGGGGAGCACGGGGCACAACCTAACACTGTTAGACTTTCTTAGTTTGTGTAAATCCACGTGGGGTTCGAGTATAATTTTTTTCGTACACTTTAATTTCACACTTGTCTAGTACAAATATGTTGCGTTGTTTCATAATTACAGTGTACAGGTGCATCTCAATAAATTAGAATGTCGTGGAAAAGTTCATTTATTTCAGTAATTCAACTCAAATTGTGAAACTCGTGTATTAAATAAATTCAGTGCAAACAGACTGAAGTAGTTTAAGTCTTTGGTTATTTTAATTGTGATGATTTTGGCTCACATTTAACAAAAACCCACCAATTCACTATCTCAAAAAATTAGAATACTTCATAAGACCAATAAAAAAAAACATTTTTAGTGAATTGTTGGCCTTCTGAAAAAGTATGTTCATTTACTGTATATGTACTAAATACTTGGTAGGGGCTCCTTTTGCTTTAATTACTGCCTCAATTCGGCGTGGCATGGAGGTGATCTGTTTGTGGCACTGCTGAGGTGGTATGGAAGCCTAGGTTTCTTTGACAGTGGCCTTCAGCTCATCTGCATTTTTTGGTCTCTTGTTTCTCATTTTCCTCTTGACAATACCCCATTGATTCTCTATGGGGTTCAGGTCTGGTGAGTTTGCTGGCCAGTCAAGCACACCAACACCATGGTCATTTAACCAACTTTTGGTGCTTTTGGCAGTGTGGGCAGGTGCCAAATCCTGCTGGAAAATGAAATCAGCATCTTTAAAAAGCTGGTCAGCAGAAGGAAGCATGAAGTGCTCCCAAATTTCTTGGTAAACGGGTGCAGTGACTTTGGTTTTCAAAAAACACAATGGACCAACACCAGCAGATGACATTGCACCCCAAATCATCACAGACTGTGGAAACTTAACACTGGACTTCAAGCAACTTGGGCTATGAGCTTTTCCACCCTTCCTCCAGACTCTAGGACCTTGGTTTCCAAATGAAATACAAAACTTGCTCTCATCTGAAAAGAGGACTTTGGACCACTGGGCAACAGTCCAGTTCTTCTTCTCCTTAGCCCAGGTAAGACGCCTCTGACGTTGTCTGTGGTTCAGGAGTGGCTTAACAAGAGGAATACGACAACTGTAGCCAAATTCCTTGACACGTCTGTGTGTGGTGGCTCTTGATCCCTTGACCCCAGCCTCAGTCCATTCCTTGTGAAGTTCTCCCAAATTCTTGAATCGATTTTGCTTGACAGTCCTCATAAGGCTGCGGTTCTCTCGGTTGGTTGTGCATCTTTTTCTTCCACACTTTTTCCTTCCAACTTTCAACTTTCTGTTAACATGCTTGGATACAGCACTCTGTGAACAGCCAGCTTCTTTGGCAATGAATGTTTGTGGCTTACCCTCCTTGTGAAGGGTGTCAATGATCGTCTTCTGGACAACTGTCAGATCAGCAGTCTTCCCCATGATTGTGTAGCCTAGTGAACCAAACTGAGAGACCATTTTGAAGGCTCAGGAAACCTTTGCAGGTGTTTTGAGTTGATTAGCTGATTGGCATGTCACCATATTCTAATTTGTTGAGATAGTGAATTGGTGGGTTTTTGTTAAATGTGAGCCAAAATCATCACAATTAAAAGAAGCAAAGACTTAAACTACTTCAGTCTGTGTGCATTGAATTTATTTAATACACAAGTTTCACAATTTGAGTTTAATTACTGAAATAAATGAACTTTTCCACGACATTCTAATTTATTGAGATGCACCTGTATATGTTTTTCATTATTTTTCATGACAGCATGCCCCGTAGGTGGGGTACATTGTAACATGTGAGGGGCACGTTGTAACAACCATATGACAGCTTAAAATGTTATCGGATCTAATGAAAAAAATACAAAAGACAAACTAAAATATTGTATCAATAAAATAAAATCATAAACTTTTTAAAATAAAATAATGGCATTTTTTAAGAATTAAAACTAATCTAATTTTGGAGTTTGACAATGAACACATTGCAACCATGCTTGGGACAGCCCTGATCACAACACACAGCTAATTATACAGTGTAGTTCAAAACAGAGTGCGCAAATGAAGAAGCACATTCAGAAATTCAGAAATGATACACTCCCCTCCCTCCACACACATCTATCATAGGACACAGGACATGAGACACATAAACGAGCCAAAATCTTTACATTTATTGAAATAATAATTTCTGAACATTAAACATCGATTGTCAGTCTTTATTCACCTGCTTCTTGTGGCTTCTCATTAAAACTCATAAAAGTAAATGGTGTAAAGTGCATCGCTAATGTCATAGAATAGCATAGTTTAATAATAGCGGGGCACATTGTAAGACAGCGTTACAACGTTCCCCATCTGTGCAGCTGGAATTTAAAACTGGTTAGTGTCTTCTGCTAGTTAGCGAAGCATTATAAAACTATCTAAACTGATAAATAACAGATTGGAGATTAAAATAATAGCAGATTTTTTCTAATTTTAAATGAATACTAAAAACTGAGATGACCAAATTTACTTCACCCAGAAATTTACTTCTACCTTGATAGATTAAATATTCAGCGACATCTTCAAAAGAGTTTTGAATTTTGGTGCTCTTTATTCTCGATATAGTGTTGATATGGAAGCTAGTAAATACTGTAAATTTGGTTATGCTGGCATGTATGGAAATATTTAAACCATGTGTGTTACAACTAAGCCCGTGTTAGTTTGTGCCCTGCGCTCCCCTACACATTTTATTAAGTTATTCATTCCCTGGGAATCAAACAGGCACTAGGGGTGGGCTAAGGGGGCTGAAGCACCGAATGTTTTTATTACCATGTCTTGTGCCCATCAAGATTGAGTTTTCATGCGCATTAAAATTATTTCTATTAAACCAGCACTTAAACAGCAAAATGCAGCTGCTTCAGGTATCTTTAACTTACTGTAGCCTATAAATTCATAATACCGATATCCCCATCTGACAAAATTAGATTACTGTAACTGTATAGCAACAAATATAGATTTTTAATCATGGTATTATAAGTACAGATTTTCTTGGACACACACACACAGTTAGAATGACTAGATTATATGAACAGATTGGTTAGCATTTAGCATGGTCTGTGGCAGACTTTACTAAGTGTCAGGGCAACAAAATTCAATAAACGAAGTTAATATTAAGTGATTTAAATCGTGCAGAAAATATTGTCTTTTTGCTCTATTTCACAAAAACGGTTCAAAACAAAGCCATGTTGTGCATCTCTGCACACAACAGTGTTTCATTACTGAAAGAATTTACCTTTTTTGAATACCTTGAATCAGTGATTTACTGATCCATTCATAAAAACATTTTTTATTTTTTTGTTCCTGAATGCATCAGCAGTTTTTAATGAATTGATTGAATAAATGACTCAATGGCTCAGTCATTAAGACAGTGGCTTGCTGCCATCTACTGGTAATTTTAGTCTCATTTTTAAAAGTATCATTCTATTTTTTTTTCTATCATTACATATTTTTGTGTTAAAATTTGTGTATATATTTAAAACAATTTCATAATATTATTTATGCAATTTGTACAAATTATAAATAATTATACTTGTCGCTTTAAAAAAAATTAAGCCACTTAGCCAATGTAACTTTTCAGCATAGCCTGTTTTATTTGACTTGTATCCCGTGTATTCTGATACATAAATTAATGTCTCCGGGCTAAGCCCTGGGTATCCACTCACCTTAGAAACCCCCCTGGAATCAAACCCATTAATTCAGCATTCTACCACTTTGCTCTACAGATTGAGAATGCATTGTAAAAAATAGAGCTTTAATAATTTGAATGTGATGGATTATCAATATGTATAATATAATATAATTATGTACCTTCCCTTGTAGGTGCGTTCAGATGTAGTATATAACGTTTTTATTAACATCAAAGTGCATACAGCACCAAGTTTGACAGTTGAGGTAAATTCTGTAAACACTGCTTTGAAAAATAATTATTTTTCTTTTTTTTCTTGTGCTTGCAGGTTCATTCAGACAGTCAAACTTTGTGGCACCAAATGCATTGAAAGTCACAGATCAGCTGGAATTATGGAAAGAGGGTGCAAAGAAAAAAGATCTGCCTGAATCCCATCCTGCTGTTTCTCATCGGAGAGTTTGTCAACTTTGACTGTCAAAATTACTGAAAAGTTTTTGAACAGTAAGATTTTTAATGTTTTTAAAGAGGCCTCTTCTGCTCACCAAGCCTGCATTTATTTGATCCAAAGTACAGCAAAACAATTTTGAATTTTTTTACTATTTAAAAATAAATGTTTTCTATTTGAATATATTTTAAAATGTAATTTATTCCTGTGATCAAATCTGAATTTTTAACATCATTACTCCAGTCTTCAGTGTCACATGATCCTCTAGAAATCATTATAATATTCTATATTATTATTATTATTATTATTATTATTATTATTATTATGTTGAAAACAGCTGAGTAATTTTTTTCAGGTTTCCTTGATGAATAGAAAGTTCAGAAGAACAGCATTTATCTGAAATAGAAATCTTTTGTAACATTATAAATGTCTTTATCTTCACTTTTGATCAATTTAAACCATCCTTGCTAAATAAAAGTAGTAATTTCCATACCCCCCTTCATAAGACCAATAAAAAAATACTTCATAAAAAAATACTGAATCCAAACTCTTGAATGGTATAGTGTATAATGTTACAAAATCTTTTTATTTCAGATAAATGTTGATCTTTGGATCTTTCTATTCATCAAAGTATCCTGAAAAAACTGTTTCAAATATTCTCAACTGTTTTAAATATTTATGATGATAATAATAATAATAATAATAATAATAATAATAATAATTTATCAGCATATTAGAATGATTTCTGAAGGATCATTTGACACTGAAGACTGGAGTAATGATGCTGAAAATTCAGCTTTGATCACAGGAATAAATTACATTTTAAAATATATTCAAATAGAAAGCTGTTATTTTAAATAGTAAAAATGTTTCACAGTGTTACTGCTTTTGTTGTATTTTGGATCAAATAAATGCAGGCTTGGTGAGCAGAAGAGAATTCTTTAAAAACATCAAAAATCTTACGGTTCAAAAACTTTTGACTGTTAGTGTACTTACTTGTTTTTGCTTTTCAGTATGTGTAAGTTTTGCCATGATACAAAGTGTCTAGGGGACTGTGATGTTTTTTTTTTCAGCTAGTTCATCCTAGAGATCAAGAGTTGTAATTTGTACTTTTAAAAAGAAAATGTTCAACAATTAAAAAGAATATTATCAGAACTAATGCTCATGAGTTATTGTGATTTTTATGGAGTTGGGGTGGTAAAAATCATGGATTACAGTGCTGCACCATAATTTGATTGTTTTTTTACAGGTAAAAAATGTTTAAACTACATGAAAATAAACACTACAGCACTGATACTGTAAATGAAAATACGGTAATAATACTGTAAATGAAAATACAGTAATAATACTGTAAATGATAATACGGTAATAATACTGTAAATGAAAATACAGTAATAATACTGTAAATGAAAATACAGTAAAGCCATTCTTATACTGTAAATGCAATTACAGTAATAATACTGTAACCATTTTTACAGTAACTTACTGGCATCCAGCTGCCAGTAAGTTACTGTAAAATTTACAGCAATCATTTTACAGTGTACTGTTCAAAACTTTGGGGTCGTTGAGATTTTCAGCAGCCGTTACTCCAGTCTTCAGTGTCACATTATCCACATTAATGATTTGTGTATTATCTAATTAATATACAGAACATCTGCACCTGCTTCATCCATGGTCTGAAACAAAGTGATGCCAATGACAGCAGGACAAACTTAAAATATTAATACCTAGAAAACTCCAGCAGAAACTGTCTTTCCCTGTCTCTCTGTCTCTCTTTGATTTGTGTTGATCTCAGAACTCATGCTTTATAAATATTTACAGCGATAGCATCGACCAACAAGCCGGTCAGCCTCATTTTTGTGTCGGAATGACTATAGAACAAAGAGGATAGAGAGAGAGAGGAAGAGGGAGAGCAAGAGAGAGAGAGCTGGTAGGGCATATATCTTTCCATGCCTCGCTGCCCACTAACAAGTTTAATGCTTCCACAAAAACAAAGGTGCTCAGTTACTGTCTACACTACAGAGGGAAGTCAAAGAAAATATATCCTGGGGGCAAAAGCAAAGGTAAAATTCAACAGTACAGGTGAAATACTGTGGGTCTCTGTACTGTTAAACAAAAGACTATTTTCACAACACTGTTTTGATTTGCAACCCTTGTTTTGGAGCTGTTTTAGTGACAGAGGATCCATCTCTCTGTATATCACTAATCACAGTCATTGCTGTTGCATGTAAAACAGCGACTAGGATAATCTTCAAAATTCAACGAAAGACACACAGGTTTGAGATGACATGACTAAATGATGACAAAATTTTCATTTATGGGTAAAGTGTCCCTTTAAGAGTACAATCGTCATTACATGAAAAGGCATACATGAAGTTAATAGCATATCGTCAACCTTGCTATAAAGACAACAGTGCTCATGGGAACAGTGTCTCCCTTCTGGAGGTCCTGGGAGGGCGTGACTTCTTTTTTGACCAGCAAATGACGTAGTGTCTCCATTTGAGACTAGCTGAATCTACGTTACACTTTATAATCATATCCACACTATTTTCATTTTAAAGTATCCCCAATATTGGCTGGAATTTTAGCGTTAGAGGATTAAGAGTCCGTTCAAAAATGAACATTTGGTATTTTTAGTAGAAAAGTAAACCTTCCAGTTCGGCACTGTGCTTAAATTGGGATGTCAGGGGCAAGGAATCCATTTATTGCCCTGAACATTTACATTTAAAAATGACTTGGGTGATGAATGTAAGACTCACGGCTTGTGCAGATGGCCCCAACATGACGGACTACTCAAATGCACACTGCATTTATCAGACTTTTCTTGGGGAATATTTTTTCTCTCACCCCCTCTCTCTCTCGAGCACAGCTCAACCTTGCCCTTGAAGCTTTATGCCTTATGCCTTATGTTGTAACTCTGTCTTTAACCTCGTTCCCCAACTGCAGGAGACTGATAAGAGCAGATGAGACCCAGGCTCTAAGGAATTCCTGCCACACCACTGAACTCAAACTGCTGCCCAATGCAAAATGCAGCGTGAGCTTAGCACAGTCCCGCCATCTGCTCCCAGCCTGAGCCTTTCGTCAGGCCTCTGAAAACCCCTCGATTGCATGAATTTTCCTCAAGAATATCACGACTAATATCAAAATTCAGATGCTCAGGTATGTCCTGGGAATCTTTAGCTCACTATTAACTGAAAATTCAACCATTTATTTTGCAAAGCTGCTGCTTAGAGGGTTGAATTCACTAGGAATGATTATTGGCTGCTGACAGACAAATATTTACATGCACTACATCTGCATTGTTTTAAAAACCAGTTGAATTAGAGAGATAGTTCAAGCAAAAATGAAAATTAAACACAAATTAAGATGTTTTTGATGAAATCCGAGAGCTCTCTGACCCTCTATAGACAGCAAGGGAACTACCATGGTCAAGGCACTGAAACGTAGTAAGGACATCGTTAAAATAGTCCATGTGATATCAGTGGTTCAACCGTAATTTTACAAAGCTACGCGAATACTTTTTGTGCGCAAAAAAGTAAACAAAAATAATGACTTTATTCAACAAATTTTCTCCTCTGCATCACCCTAGTGCCATTATGGAGAGTATCATGATGCATGTGCTGCACCAAGACGGTAACACGCAGAAGAGTTGTTGAATAAAGTTGTTATTTTGGGGGGTTTTTTGCACACAAACAGTATTCTTGTAGCATCATAAAAACTATTTTAACGATGTCCTTATTACTTTTCTGTGCCTTGACCATGGTAGCTCCCTTGCTGTTTATGGAGGGTCAGAGAGCTCTCGGCTTTCATCAAAAATATATTAATTTGTGTTCTGAAGATGAACGAAGGTCTTACGGGTTTGGAACGACATGAGGGTGAGTAAATAATGACAGAATTTTAATTTTTTGGTGAACTATCCCTTTAAAGAACTAAGCAAATCAGGTAACTAATGAAACAATGAGTACCAGCAGACTAGGGCTGCATGATAAATCAAAATCTAGCCAAATACGAAGATAATAATAATAATAATAATAATAATAATAATAATAATAATAATAATAAATGAATAATATTGAATAATAATAGAATCATAAATGAATTATGTTACTATAAATTAATAATAACAACTATTATTAATAATAAATAATAATATTCGTAAATGCAGAAAGTGCACTTGACTACACCATGCACCTAACAAAATTTTATTTAAACGGTGTGTTTGTGTATATTTTCTGTCAGTCATGGCATAGTAGGGCATCTATTATGCCATGATTGACAGAAGAAAAAAAAAAATATTTTAAATTAAATTTTGTTTTCATTGGAAACTGGCATAGTTAATTGCGCCATAGCGCTGTTTTTTGTAAATATGCATGTGCAATATATAACTGAGCCTAATTTACATAAAAAGGTGGTTTGTTTGCCCTGAAAACTTGGTGTAAATACTAGCAGCACTATACACTTAATAGTCTATCCTTTTCAAGAACAATGATCAAAAGAAAACAATTTGCCAAAATCAAGGATTCAGATATTTGCAGAAAGTAAGTTTTATTATCTTGCTTCTCAAGTAAACTAATCTTGTTTAGATATTTTAATGGGAAACCAGACATACTGGGATGAAAAGTTGTGCAACTATTTTGGCTCCTCAGTGGTTTCCTTTTCGGTATAGTGGATGTAGATCATTAAAATAGGACACCAGTGGGCATTAGAAGCTGATATGAGGTGTGCATTGTGTGTGAGAGCTGATGGCAGTGGTGAGGCTTTATCAGAGAAATGAGCAGATGTGAGGGCTGTCTGTATTGATCTACTCCTCTAAAAGAGGTTTGTTGCTGGCTCCTAAAATCCTTCTGTAATAAGAGGGGAGCAGGGGAAAAGGAGAGCATGGACTGAGACGGGAGGTAGAGAGCACTGCAATAATACAAATAAAGGAAATTGTTTTAAAAAAGAATTCTTTGATCAATTAATTAACATTGAAAATATAACCAAAGATGTATTTTATTACTGTTGTTGCTTTGTTTGGTATACTCAGGTATTCAGAACTTGTATCAAATTTCAATTTTATTACAATATATTATAATTTCCTTAAAAACAAGCATAGCAGGATGTATTAATTTGTAATTATTTAAAATAAAATGCAAGTGGCATTAACTGCTAATTATAATGATCAATCAAGTAGGCATTACAATGATGAAATCAATTATTCCAAATAAAAAGGTAAAAAGGTTTTGTGGTTCAATCCCATTCGTCCTCTTCCCAGCATGCACTGGGATAAGAGTAATTAATGTGGTTGCTTTATTTAACACGTTTGACCATTTTTTTTTATTTTAAATTGCTATTGATTTTGTCATCGCATTTAGTAACATATTATTTTGTGAAGTCAGACCCCCCAAGTATTGATGTTGTTTGTGGGATAAGCAAGATAAAGCACATTGCAGCCATGTAAATTAGGAGAATAGAACTCTTTTTAAGCTTATTCAACTACAGAAATCTTCAGAGAGGTACTTAATCTAAATTGGCAATTGTTAGACTGAAAGTAGATTTGTCACGTTAACTTGACATTTTAAGTTTAGTATTTATTTAAATTAATTAAGTGAAAGAATTAAGCTAAAAAGCTTTCGCTTTTAAGTCCTCTGAAAACCTGTTTTTAAAATGAAGAGGAGAACATGAGAGAATCAGGGACTAGAGAATCAAGTGTAGAAGAGCAGTGGCATCAAGGACTCATGCATGCTAGCGTTACATTTACAGTGTCGCTCTGCCTGAAGGCACAGGCCTTCCCGCTGCCCAGCACAGCTTGTAGATCAATTAAACTGTGCTCTGCTCCCATTCATCACCACACTAGAGTGACAGTACCAAGCTCTTCTATGTGCTTCTCTCTTTCTCTCTGCAGGATTCTCAGGGCAGGGAACAGCCTCATAATTCTGCAAACACTGTTTAATCCTACTTACACATCTGCAGGATGCCAGGCCTCCTGTGTACAGCTAGATTCACCACAGGGCAAAACATTTGCATCAAATCAAACACACATATGCCCAAGCAACCGTTTAGGACTGTAACAAGTAACCAGTGATGCATATGCGATGTTCACTTTTAATTGGTGAAAATATTAGACAAGCTTTTTAACATCTTTCAAATAAATACTGCAAGTGTGGGATGGCCGAATATGCGAGATCAGTGTTTTCCAACTTTACTATATAGCCCCATTAGTAAGGCATCACTTCAACAAAACCAAACTTGAAATGAGCATTATCACTAATATAACTGATGTCACTTTTAAACTAAAACTGAACCGTAGAATCACTATGTAGAATACACTATCATTCGAAAGTTTGGGGTCAGTAATTTTTTTTTTTTAAAGTAATTCATTATTTTATTCAGCAAGGATGTGTTAAATTGATCAAAAGTGACAATAAAGAATTTTACATGGTTACAATAAATCTATTTCAAATAAATGCTGTTCTTTTGAAAGTCTTACTCATCAAAGAATCCTGAAATAAGTAGGCTATTACTGTTTCCAACAAAATATTTAGCATCACAACTGTTTTCAACAGTTATGTTATTACTGTTTTACTGTATTTTTTATTAAATAAATGCAGCCATGGTAAGCATAAAATACTTCAAAAGCATTAAAAATCTTACTGGCCCCAAACTTTTGAACAGTAGTATTCTCAAGTGTTTCATCTACACAAATTTATAAAACTTTAATCATGTGATTTATTTTATTTCTGTAACAAAACTGTGGAAATCATTAGATTAATCTCAATTAACCCTCTGTTGCACAATGCCTCAGAATAACAAATCCATTTACTTTACATGTGATGCAATAAAAAAAATGGAAATAAAATTATCACAATAATGAAGGAATTACTTTGAATAAACCAAATGTTTTCTTGGTCATACTATGTTCAATATTTATATTATTCATCTTACTTGGAACACCATATGGAAGATGAATTAATATCTATTGTCATCATAACGTTAAAGTAAAGTGAAAAAAAGACATCAGTAAACAATAGAAAAATCAATCAATTTTACTGCAAATAAATAATTGCCTTTGAATAATCTAATAGAAAGACATTAATCAGATTCAAATTAGTTTGATTATTTATGGATTTATTTCCAGAGAAACTGATTGACACTATTCTCCAGACATTATTCCTGAAAAGGATATTACACAAGAAAAATAAAATGTATTTAAACACTGCTTTTATAATGTGTATGATAAAGAGTTCATTAATCCAACCATCCATCCATCCTCCTCCACTTATCCGGTTCCAGGCCTCAGTGACAGCAGGCTGCACATACAGTATGTCCTTTTCCTCACCCACCCAGCTCCTCCTGGGTCCTCCATTAATTAATATATAGGAGCATAAATATAAAATATTGAAAAAAATGTAAGTCTTAATTTCTGTTTAGCAAAATCTTTCCAAGGACCCCCTGGGACAGACATACCACTAGTTGGGAATGACTGTGTTAGACTAATGTTTACTGATTATATTCACATGAGGATGCTTCATTCTGGCTTGAATGATTCACACAGTTTGAGGCATTTAGATTAAACTAAGACAGAAAGCCTGTTTTACAAGTCTGTGGATAAATTTAGGTGTTCAGAAACCGCTGATCTGACAGGAAAAGATGAAATATTGCGCTCTCAGCTTTGTTTGAGCCAGACACTCCTGGGAAGAGAGATCTCCATCTAACTTGCTCCCAATTACATCTTCATGCTTGTGGCAGTGAAAAAAACCAAAGCTCTCAAGCAAACACTCTGAAATAAGAAAGATTAGACTGATTCCTACTTCATATACCAGAGATGTTTGAAATGGACACGAGGTAAGGGGCAAAAGGCAAGTGTCTAACATGCCGGGCAAATGTCACTGTGTTTTTAACCCAGAGTGGAAAGAGAGAGAGAGACCAGCAAGAGACCACCGCCACAGATGGTATCCAGCGGCCTGCAAAATGTCAATGGGTTTTAACCTCGTTTGACAAAAGCAGAGCATATCCTCCCAGAGTATGATCCTTCAGTAAATGTCAGGGAGGCATTTCAGCATCTCTCACTGTCCCTAGAGACACAGCATACAATACACAGCAACAACACGAGCACGAGCAGCGACCGGCGCCAACCAGTGTAAACAGATTTAGTTGCGTAGTCATAGCCTTCAAATGTAAAGGGTGAAGAAGCCTGTAAAAATGCATCTAAGGTTTAGATACGGCTTAGGGTCGGAGACGGGGGCATTTTTGTGTTATCTTATTGCATGTGGCATAAATGAGCGTTTGATGGACTGAGATAATGGGGTCTATAAATAACTGCAACCATCTGTTCATCTATCAGCCTGCCTCATGGCAACACATATTAGACAGACCTCCAAGAATCAAAATACTGCACTGCTTAACTTGAGGAAAAAGGGCATTTTAGTATTATTATTTCCTTTGTTTCATGAATGTCAGGAGCTCATGTCGTCACAGCTAAAATACCTGAGAAAATGCAGAAAGGTGGGAGGCGGTTAGTCAAAGGATGTCATGACCTGTGGTAATGGATCAGCATGTCAGACATATCAGACTACCTCTCGCTATCAGCAGATGTTAAATGCCTCAGCTGCAAACGTCTTTCTCCTTGTGTAAGGACATCAGTCTGTCTGAGACTGCTGCAGTGGGGCTCTCATATACTTTTAGCATCTTGAGAAAAAAAAAAGAGCCGAGGATCTTTTACATTCTCTGTCTAGCCCTTTGTTGGTTATGTTGAAGCCTTGTTGTTTGGGGTGTAATGGCTGAATCTAGGAGGGTATCCGATGACACACACACACACACACACACACACACACAAGGCCGGGGATGTTGCAGCCACTGCTGAGATGGCATTGTATTTCAGAGAACGCTGTAAACAGCACTTTTCAGAACAGCCAAAAACAGCACTCATAAGGGCAACACTGACCTCAGACAATATGGCAAAGCCAGAAGGAAAAAGTAGTTTACTTATATATTTATATATTATACATTTATGCATTTGGCAGAAACTTTTATCTGAAGTGACTGGTAAACAGGTATACAATTCATCAGTTCATGCAATCCCTGGGAATCGAACCCATGACCTTTGCTGCTAGCATCATGTTCTACTGTTTACATACACTATAGATAAGGAGTAATACTCAGGAAATATGCACAGGAGGAGCTATCTCAAAATACTGTTGTAGCTCAAACAGTCTTGCATGGCGCTAGCAATGCCAAGGTCATGGGTTCAGTACCTAGGGAGTGCATTAACTGATGCATTGGTCCTATGGAATATTGCTTTTAATTTTGATCTTGGCTTCCTTGCCCCATATAATACACAGTGTGCCAGGAATTTGGGCATACTATTTGACTACAGTTAAAGTCTGACAAACAGATTTCATCCAGGAGAGTGTAGCTAACAGTCTGAGGCTGGTTTCACAGAAAGGGTTTAGATTAAGCCAGAATTAGGCTTTAAGTAGTTTTTTTTTTTTTTTTATGTGTCTTATAAAAAGCGCAACTGGTGTGCATCTTGATACAAATTTGATACAAATCGATGGTAGTGATATATTTTATTATATGTCAGTGCAAGTTGCTTTCAGTTAAGACAGTTCAAACATGCATTTTAGTAAAAGACAAGGCTTAAACCTTGTCTGTGAAACCAGGCATGAGTGTTCAAATAACAATCTACAGTCATCTATCTAACCTCTACCAGGCTTTAGCAATATTTGCTTTTAAGTAAATATTTGCTCCAGTATCAGCATTATTTTACTGCTTAAAACTGCCATTTCTATGCTGCTAAAATTGCCAAATGGAAGTGCAAAAAATGACTATGGTAAAACACAATAATTTTTAAAAAGCTGAAAGGTAAAGTGAGATGAATGAAAATGTAAATGTAACCTGGATGAGGAAAGTGGAAGATCAATGATTCACGGTCATGCCGTCAGCACCAGCTCACCCAAGAAAGCCTCCATCATTAGGATCTAAGCAAAATGTTCCCAACCAGGTCACTAAAATCAGAAAACCTGCAGAAAAGAAAGAGAAAGAAAACAAGGAAATGCAGATCAATGAATTGATCAATTGATTGATGGCTAGTTTTTCCTAGCTATAAGATTAACTAGCAGCAGCTAACAGAATTAGAAAAATAATGAGTGTTTTTCAAACAGGTTTCTCTGTCATTGGTCAGTCAAACAGATAGGCATACCTCCAAATCCACATCATTGGTTGAACCTGTTCTAATAACTCGACGTTGTTTACACTTTTCAGCAAAGTCCTACAATCTCCAAATGGCTTGCTTATAATATGCAGAGATAATTAGACTACTTTTTTTTTTTTTTTTTTTTTTAGAAATGTTTCTTGAGTGTCAAATCAGCATATAATATATATTTTCTTTGATGAAGCAGAGTAATACAACTCAGAAAATAGCACTCATATAGTTGGTTTAAGAAGAGACAGAATTAGTGACCAAACTGCACTTCCCATCACTTTCTGTGGCAGGAATGATAAACACATTAAGCATAGATTAATCTAATGTTCATCCTTTACTTTCATTCCATTGCATTAGTGCTAAAACACTTGTTGTCTTTATCTGGAATTAAAAAAAGCAAGCAAGAAATATTAAAATGCCAGCAAGTCCATTTTATTCTGACCAAAATCACTTGCACATCACATTAAAATGCACATCACGTTATAATTCTGAATTTTGAACTAATAAGTAAGAACGCAGAAGACAGCACAAGCAAAGGTGTAGTCCAGAACCGCAGTGGACCCAAGAACAAACACAAGCTCAAACCAGTTCATCAGGGAAGACTTCTGAGACCATATTTACTGTGTGCAGAACTCTAAGCTACTTACTACTTTTGTTTACCCAGAGAAAAAACATGAAAGGAGATAATGGAAATACCTCAAAGGCATGAAAGGGGCATGGCCATTGTCTTTGATTTGGGTATTAGGGATGGAAAATTAATTGTTACGATTCACCAGAGCAATAAACTGAACTCTCAAAGATAAAAGCTGAAGGTTTGTGGGGCTATTAATGTAAATATTAAAACCCCAGTTCTGTGACCCTGATAAAAATAGAGAGAAAAGGCAGTGATCAGAATCAGATTCAGTAAGAGCTTTATTGCCAAGTATGTTTGCACATACAAGGAATTTGTTTTAGTGTCACAGCTTCCAGTACTCAGAAACAACAACGACAGCAACAACAACAACACACAGGTAATAAAAATAATATGTGAATAATACACACACACACACACACACACACACACACACACACACACACACACATACTAGAATGTAGGGTGATAAATAAATATGAGGTTATTGCACATATTTTTATTGCACAGTGGGAGAACATTTAACTGTTCATGAGGTAGATTGCCTGGGGAAAGAAACTGTTCTTGTGCCTGACTGCCCTGGTATTCGGTGCTCTGTAGTGCCGACCAGATGGCAACAGTTCAAAAAGGAGATGGCATGGATGTGAGGGATCCAGAGTGATTTTCTGAGCCCTTTTCCTTACTCTGGATGTATACAGTTCTTGGAGGGTGGGCAGGGGAGTACCAATAATTGTTTCAGCAGACCGAACTGTCCTCTGTAGTCTTTTGATTTCTGATTTTGTAGCTGAGCCAAACCAGACAGTTATTGAAGTACACAGGACAGACTCAATGACGGCTGAGTAGAGCTGTGTGAGCAACTTCTGTGGCAGGTTGAATTTCCTCAGCTGACAAAGGAAGTACAACCTTTGTTGGGCCTTTTTAGCAATGGAGTCTATGTGAGTGTCCCACTTCAGGTCCTGAGAAATGATGATGCCCAGGAACCTGATGTCTCCACTGCAGCCACAGTGCTGTTCATGATGGTGAGTGGGGGGAGTGCAGGGGGTTTTCTCCTGAAGTCCACGATCATCTCCACCGTTATGAGCGTGTTGAGCTCCAGGTTGTTATAACTGCACCAGATAGCCAGCTCTTTAACTTCCTGTCTGTAAGCAGACTCGTCGCCGTCCTGGATGAAACCAATGACTGTAGTGTCATCCGCAAACTTCAGGAGCTTGACAGAGGGGTCTTTAGAGGTGCAGTCGTTGGTGTACAGGGAGAAGAGTAGTGGGGAGAGAACACAGCCCTGAGGGGTACCAGTGCTGATGGTGCAGGAGTTGGATGTGAATTTACCAATTCTCACTAGCTGTTGCCTATCTGTCAGAAAGCTGGTGATCCACTGACAGATAGAGCTAGGGACAGAGAGCTAGGGACAGGATCCTCACATAAGTCCCTTGTCTGTCCAGATGTTGAAGGATAAAGTGCAGTCCCATGTAGACTGCATCATCCACGGACCTGTTTGCTCGGTAAGCAAACTGCAGTGGGTCCAGTAAGGGTCCAGTGATGTCCTTCATATAAGCCAACACCAACCTCTCAAAAGATTTCATGACCACAGACGTTAAAGCAATAGGTCTGTAGTCATTAAGTCCTGTTATCTTGGGTTTCTTTGGAACGGGGATGATGGTGGAGCATTTGAAGCAGGTAGGGACTTCACACAGCTACAGTGATTTGTTGAAGATCTGTGAGAAGATGGGGGCCAGCTGGTCAGCACAGGTTTTCAGACAGGCTGGTGTGAAATCGTCTGGGCCTGGTGCCTTTCTTCTCTTGTTCTTTCTGAAGACCTGGCACACATCATCTTCACTGAACTGAAGTGCAGGAGTGGGGGAGAGGTGGGTTGCTGGAGGTGTTAATGGTTGTGTGGAGAGATGTTCGGAGCGGGTGTAGGGTGTTAGACTGGGAGTTTCAAATCTACAGTAAAACTCATTCAGGTCTTCAGCAAGTTGTTGATTGGCCTCAGTGCTGGGGGATGGTGTCTTGTAGTTGGTGATGGCTTTCAGACCTTTCCACACTGAAGCTGGGTCATTGGAAGTGAACTGATCTTCCAACTTTTTAGCGTAGCTCCTCTTAGCCGCTCTAATCTCCTTATTCGGTGTGTTCCTGGCCTGATTGTACAAGACTCTGTCCCCCTTCCTATAGGTGTCCTCTTTGGCCTGACGAAGATGTCTGAGTTTTTCTGTGAACCATGGTTTGTCATTGTTGAATGTTAAGTGAGTCCTGGCAGGGATGCATATATCCTCACAGAAACTGATATATGAAGTTACAGTCTCTGTGAGCTCTGTAACTTCATATATCAGTCCAGATCGTTGGTGGCAGCTTCAAAAACACTCCAATCAGTGAGGTCGAAACAGGCTTGTAATGTCCGCTCTGTTTCGTTGGTCCATCTCTTTAGAGTCTTTACTGCGGGTTTAGCAGATTTAAGTTTTTGCCTGTAAGTTGGTATAAGATGAACCAGGCAGTGATCAGAGAGCCCTAAAGCTGCCCGTGGGATGGAGCGATATGCATCCTTTATTGCTGTGTAAAAGTGATCCAATATATTACTGTCTCTGGTGGGACATGTAACATGCTGCCTGTATTTTGTCAGTTCACAGGAGAGATTTGCTTTATTAAAGTCCCCGAGAATGATAATAACAGAGTCCGGGTGTTTTTGTTCTGTCTCTGTGATTTGATCAGCGAGTTTCTGTAAAGCTGAGCTCACGTGCTCTTGCGGATGAATGTAAACACTTACGAGAATGAACAAGCAAAACTCCAGCAGCGAATAAAAAGGCTTACAGTTGATGAAAAGCACTTCTAAATCTTGACAGCACATCTTCTTTAACACTGTAATGTCTGTACACCACTTTTCGTTGATATAGAAACATGTCATGCCGCCGTGCAATTTCCCCGTTGATTCTGCGTCGCAATCCACTCTGAACAGCTGAAAGCCCGGCAGACTTAACGCGCTGTCCGGAATGGCGTCATTCAGCCAGGTTTCCGTGAGCAGAGCAGTCGAGTGTGAAAAATCCTTATTTATCCGGGAGAGCAAAAGGAGTTCGTCCGTTTTGTTGGGTAGAGAGCGGAGATTCGCCAGATGGATGCTAGGCAGCGGCATTCTGAATCCACGCTGTCTGAGCTTCACGAGCGTGCCGGCTCGCGTCCCCCGTCTGCGCGTCCTGAAGCGTCTGAACAGCACCGCTGCTCCACCGACTACTATGTTCACCAAAACGTCAGAATAAACGAAGTCCGGTAGAAGACCGTGTGGTGTGTTCTGCCGAATGTTTAGCAGTTCACCCCTGGTAAAACTGATCGTGTTAAACAAAAAACAGGAAAAACTAACGAAAACAGTACAAAAACTGGAGAGCAAGACACTGATGCTGCATCCCAATTCGCCTACTTATACTATGCCCTAAAAGTATGTACTCTTTTTGTGAAGAAAATGTACATACTTTTGAGTATGTAGCAGAATAGTAGGCAAGCTTTGGGACATACTACTTCGTCATAGCTGCTTCTTTAACGGATCTCTGTTGCTTAGTTATGTGCATCCTGTAACGGTTTAAACTGTCCTGTCAATCATCTTGTCACGGTTAACATCATCCACATTTCGTTTAATTTGATTTCCTACCGTATTGGAGAGACATAAAGAAGCACATCGCGGGTCTTTCATGCCGAGAACTCTGCTCATGTATTTGCATAATGATGCATTTCAAAGTTAATGACCAAACGTATCATTATAAAAGTTCACAGTGTTGCTGCAGATGAAGTATAACGTGGATAACATTAAATTGATCATTTTTCATCAGGTTAGACACTGATTATTTATCACTCAAATCCCTTTCTCTACCTGTCCGTTGGTCGCGCATATCCACCATGTTTGTAGTTTTTAACACTTTTTATGCGTGTTTGTAGTTCTAATCGAATCCTCGTCCACCGCGCAATGTGTTGTGGGCAATATTAGCCGTTGTGTGCATCGATCTGCACTTCGAATTCTAACCGGAAGTAGTAGACCATCCGGGAATCTTTGGCATACTTTTTTAAACATACTATGATTTGGGACATACTAATTCTATTTTAGAATACTATTTAGGACGGATAGTATGCGAATTGGGACGCAGCATGAGGCTGCCGTCTGCGGCGCCATCTTGTATCATGATTTCTCTTTCTGTGATATTCTTTCTGATGCTGAACAAATAAATTTTGAGAACAGAGTTGTAAAATACACTGTAATTGTACATCCCTTGGCTCAGACATACTCATTAAAAACACAATAAACAAATGTAAAAATTCCCATTTAATCAAGGACAACTTTGTCACAGATGTATTATTCATCATTCACCAAGAGAGAGAGAAACATGCTTAAAAAATGTTAATAAAGAACATAGCAGCATAATGTCAAGCACAAAAAAAATCTGCATATCTTTTGAAAAGTCACACACAAGGCAGTGTTGTTTTCAACAGTAATGAGAGCCAACTCTCATTCTACTTTCAGGTTGATTTAGAACTAGTCATAATTTTAAAAAATAAAAAATAAAAAAAAAGTCAGTTAAATCTGTGATATTATTTGGAATAGGCTTGCTCTAAAATGTCAGTCAATTTGGCACACATAGCACACTGGGTTTTTTTTCCCTCTAAAAAATAAAAAAAAAATAAAAAATAGATAAAAAGTAACAAAGAACTATTATTAACTGAGTTTGACAAAGAAACACTGAAGAAAAAACATTATTTAATATAAATTGTAAATTATTCAAAAAAGTTTTCAAATAGAGCTCTTGGTATGTAATCCAGTTAATGAAATTGTGTTGTGTATCTGTCTAAAACTTCCATCTCATGAAATCTTTCCAGAGGCTTATTTCGGAGGTGACCCCGTAACCATGCGGGACTGATGAAAACATTTATTGCTTTCTGAATCTGAGCTCTGCCTCGCAAGTCTCACAAAGCTTATCATATAGTACACAAATCCACAGAGAGACAATTAAAATATCTTTACAAGGAGGTGGCAGCCCTCACCTGACCCTGTCAAGAGCTGCATACTAATGCTTTTGACGTCTATTCTCCCCTGTGCACAGATGCCGTTCAACTTGGGGGATCTGCACAGTTGTAATGAGGTGGTCCGCAAAAAAAAAAAAAAAAAAAAAAAAGATCTTAAGAATCATTTACTTACATTTAAGGCAGACAGGTTAAGAGTCAACAGCATGATTCACGTTTGCAACTAACTTTAAAAATTCATAAAGATGGCTTTTGAGATTACATGCTGTGAAAACATCAAGTGCAGAGTATTCTAAACAAGGACACATTATGATTTAAGACATGATCAAGAGATATTCATTTGCAATAGGAGTCCATGTTCATTTATGACACCTATTGACTATGCATAGGACTTAGGGGAGAGGGGACCCACCAGCAAATCATCTGGCCCCAGGTCAAATAATGTGTATATTTATATATAGTAGGTAGCCAACTAAAATGCCTATTACCACTATGTGTACCATAATATTTCCTTAAGACATCAAACCTGGACAGAAAGATCCTAAGGACACAAATAGAAACATTTACAGCAGATTGTGTTTGTTTCTGAAGGCACTCAGATTCCCATCAAGAAAATGTTCTTTTCTAACGTGACAAAATGGCCCAATGAAGAATCCATAATTGTAGCCTGCTGCCATAATAATGTCCTATAAGCAGTTTCAGGTATAGCTTGCAAGCTGTGGTGAGAAAGTCACTAAGCAAAAGCCTTGGAGCCCTGCTTGATTAGGCATCGTTCCACTCCGTAATGCCTTTTAATGGAGCTTTTACATGGCTGTTCTGCATGCATATCAGAGGCGGCTATAAGACGGGAGTTACTTTAATGGCTCATCAGACCCACTCTGAGCCCCACTTGACCTGAGGAGCTACTGTGTATTAAAAGTAATTTGGTTTAATGATGCAAGAGGAGTTGTCTTATTGGATTTCTTTCATCTGTCAAACCTGTGGTTTTGATGATATTGCATCTCTTTTACCACTGTATGACTCTCGAACTTCAAAAGCCTTTCAAAGTCACCTGGCGTTAGTGAGCGCTTTTGTGATGATCAGATACGCACCAATGTTACAGACAAAAAAGTTATAATCTTCAAGGGCAGGAATCTAAATTATAAAAAGAAACACAGGAATGAAAAGTGCTGCCAATGAAATAGACAATACCCATCATTAAACAGATCATCAGTATGATATCTAATATAAATCAGCATGTTATGCCTTTGTTAATTAAGACCTGCAGCAGGTATTAAAGAACATCTAATTCAGTCATTGGAGTGTTAGGAAGCAGTGGTGTGCCACCTAATCTTGAGGGCCCCCTGTGAACCAGGGTTAGGCAAAATTTACAATTGAAGAATTAGCTCCCTTTCAATTCATGAGTGTAAATTTGAATTATATTTGTCATACCTCACAGGAAACTGAACAGAAATGAATCAGTCAATCAATCAATCAATCAATCAGTCTGTCTGTCTGTCTGTCTGTCTGTCTGTCTGTCTGTCTGTCTGTCTGTCTGTCTGTCTGTCTGTCTGCCTGTCTGTCCGCCTGTCTGTCCTTCTATCTTTATAAGATGGGCCCTTAAGTGGTGACATCATGCACAAACATTTTAAACTGGGAATGAAAAAGTATCGCTAATGGAGACAGACAGTGAAGACTTTTTTTTTTTTTTGGCTAATCCCCGTTTGTTTTTTTCTTTATTAAACATTTTCTGCAGTAAAATATCTTTCTTTCATCTTTTTAGGTTACTGTTACTGTATAAAGTATAAATCTGGAGGATTTTAGCAAGTACTAATCAAAACATTAAACTGTGAGTCAGAAGCAGCAGATTCTAAAATGAAACTCCTTTCTATAATACTTCTTTTGCACCAGAGAAAAACCATTTACCTGGCAAAAAGCACTCCTACAGCATCTTTACAATGTGGAGCTAATCAATATTCGACTATGAGATTACTGTTTGACATGATTGAGAATCTGTGTAAATATATTTAGTCCGACTCTGTGTGACATAAAAAAAGTCTGTGTAAACACACAGCATATTTGCTGCTTATGCAGCTTCTATGCAGAGTACCATAGAAATCGCTCTAGACAGGCCAATTTAACCGTAACATAATTGGCTCATAACGCCGTGAGGGGGTGCTCCATACGTCAGGGTTTGGCAGCAATGAAACAACCACTAAAAAAGGACGAAGATCATCATGAGAGGGTGCACCCTATTGCCCCAGTGTAGATAATGACAAATTGCTACAAACAAGCCATTAGTCTTCAGAAGTTCAGAACAGAACCCTTTGTCGAGGTATTGTACGAACAAATAAAGTCTTGACAACAGATTTTAAAGAGCCAAGTGGGTATATGAAAACAACTTCAGGATCAAGCATTGCCACGCTGTCTGAGTGAAATGGAAGATACCGTATCAGTTCATCAGAACCATTAAATAGTGAAGAGAAATAAGCCAAATCTGATCTTTATCTTAAGCGGATCTTTAGCGTGACGATAATATGGAAATCTCCCTTGGCAAAGACAAAAAGAGGGAGTAAGAATGTCACCTTCATGGTAACATGTGCTCAGATATTTGCCTCTGGAAGAAAAGCAGTCTTGCTCCTCTGATCCTCAGGAAACTTAAGAGACATTAGGACGAAGGTGTTCAGACCTCCTGACACTGTAGTCAGTGCTGATTTAGAAGATCTATTAGGACCTGACAGGCATGTAACTGCAAGTGCAGCCATTAATTTTCATTTAGTCCCCTGAATATACCCTTTCTGTTCATTTAATGATGAGAAACGATCCACTTTTTCAAAGATTCTGGTTAATTTGGTTGATTTAATATTGATATATTGTCACTATGGGCCACCCCCATGCCTTTGTGGGCATAAAGTCTATTTCCAATAGTTCTCTACCGGATACACACAAAAGACTGCTTGAAAACAGGTACTGAATTAATTCAATTACGCAATTTCAAAGAGACTGTCATTAGTTAAATGAAGACATTTGTGTTGTAATCTCTCCCTCCGCCTTTATGTTCTGCCATTTTGGAGCGTTTGCAGCTTGCGGTGGTCCTCCAGTTAGACTTTATCTAATTCCCTGTGTTTGCATACCAAAACGCAAATCCTTGACCATATTTTATTGATTTGCTTTGAAGGCCATACATCGTGGCAAAAAATAGCTAATGGGCACATCAACATAGACTAATACAGTTATGCTCATTCTAGTGAGAATAATTACAGATTCTGTCATCTCTTGCCAAAGGTACTGTTCAATGCAACCAAGCTAGCCTCCCTGCGGAGCCACCCACATATGCAACAGTTGTTTTAGCACACAGTCAAGAAAAACAGAGATGAAGATTGCATATGTGAGAATTTCTGCAATACAGAACAATATTCAGATACTTGCATATGAAAATATACTCATTCGACATGAGGATAGCACTGTGATCTGGATGGATTTAGTCTTGTTTTCTATCAATTGTAGGATCTCTGTTCGAGCAGGCCACCGCGTGAGATATAGAACATATTCCTGGAGAATCTAAATATCTAATCTAAACTTTATAGAACTTTCAATAAAATCTAAATAAAAGCATAATTTATGGATGATAAGGAACAGTACGGGGCGTGGCTAAACCCTGCAACAGCGTCTGATTGGGACAGTCACCCGTGGGATGGACCAAATCAGCTCGTTTAAAGCCAAGTGAACAAAAGGAACTCGCGGCTTGAACTGCTGGAACCGTCCCAATCTCTCAAACTGCTGAAATGCTTATTCCAACATGCGACTAGCGTTCTTGCCATCCAGAAACTCACCAACAATCCGTAAATCTTCGTGATTGAAAAAACCTTCAAAGCCTAAAAGCCACGCAAAGAAACTCTGAGAAGAACTTCCAGCGCGTCATCACGTAACCAAGCAAACAACCAATCACCGCGGGGGTTTCCCGAAAAGACGTCATCCAACGACCGATCGTCAGCCAATCAGAAGCGACGGGGTTCCCCCAGCCATCAAGGAAACCCGCTGTCAGCTCAACTCAAACGCAAGTAAAATAAAATCTCATTTCTTGCTGGAAACTGGTGATAAATCTTCAAGCAGTAAAGAGAAGTGGAAATCTCTGCTTTATGATTTTTCTCAGGTTGAGATTAAAGATCTAATAAGATACTAGAATTTTGGGAACTTCATACAAACTCCGTAAATCTCATCTTCAGTGTGTGTGTGTGTGTGTGTGTGTGTGTTCATCGATTTAGTTCCACGTGTTTAGCTTAGTAATGTATTAGAAGTGGCTCAAATAAACTTTCGTTGCCTTTTAAAGAGCAGTGTTTGTGTTTATGTACTTGATCAGTTATTGCCTTGAGCTGTTGATCTTTGTTACCTTGCTCAAAATTAAAGAGATTACCATTCTGTTTGTGTTGTCGTTGGCCATGGAGTAATATAAACAGAATTGATAAGACACACTAAATTCGACTAAGACGCTGGACGTCTAGTTGATAAAGTGTAAGCTATAAATCTTGAATCAGATCAACATCGAATCTTTAAGAATTGATTCCCTAAGAAGCTAAAATTTGAGTTAATTTACTACAAATTATTATTTCCTAGAGTCATATTTTAGCCTATAAAATCTTCGAGCGCTGCAGATTTCTGCAGACTCCATAATTTATAAAGTTTCACAAATGCCTTGCCCCCTGCATATTTGTTGCTTAAATAATTAAAATATATTATTTTCTATAATACTGTAATGTCCTTTCACCCCTGTTTAATGTATTTGCCATATTTAAAAAAAAAAAAAAAACCTGCAAAATACTGAATATTTTTTTTCCCCACAGAAAATGAAAAATGTAAAGATTTCATGTGGACCTAAAGCCATGGTCACACTAGACTTCGAGCATGCAAAAATTTCTTCGGACACTGCAACGAATGACACATGACGTCACATTATGTGGCGCCTTTTTAAGAACATAGGTTCAACAAAAATAATAACACTTTCCTGCAAACACTACAAACTTGAAGCTTTAAAGTTTGTGCTCTTTTAATTCAGCTATTCTTCTAATAGACATACGTCTTTTCACTAAAAATATTCATAGGTCAGAGTTCACTAAACTTGATCTTCAGATTGCAGCAAAATGTGAAACTTCTTTATATTAGCTTGTGTTTCCAGGTCTCCTGCATTTGCATGTGCATAAATGGAAGTCAGTGGGAACAAAAATTTCCATATTAAAAAGTCATTCAGTAAAGTTCTCCCTGTAACAATTATTATCCATTTTTTAAATATGTGCTTATGTTATAATAATAAAAATAATGTTTATTTTATATAGTGCCGTTCTACTAAATCAAGGACGCTTACCAATACAAAAATAGAAAAATACAACAAAGGCAGAAACAAATGAAAGGAATATAATATGACAATACACTAGAAAAGAATAAAAAATATATATATTAATAAAATAGGCTAGAACTACAAAGAAAAGAAAATAATACGGCAATGCACACAAAATCACAGATAAATCAATAATCACTTATTGAAGAGTTTAGACTCTAAGTCAGATATTGGAGATTCTTAGGAAAAGAATTCAATAATTTGGAGGTGGCAACACTGAATGACCTGTCTCCAGATGTTGACAGTTTTAAGTGGGGTGTAATAAGAGAACTCTACTGGAGGACCTAGGCGAGCGAAGTGGAGAGTAGAGGTGAAGCAGATCAGAGATATTGTGGAGCAAGGCAATGGAGAGCTTTGAAAGTGATAAGGAGGATTTTATATTGAATACGATAGGAAACAGGCAGCCAGTGTAGACTGCAAAGGACAGGGATGATATGAGAAGGCTTTTTTGAAAAGGTAAGAACCCTTGCAGCAGAGTTTTGAATGTACTGGAGCTTATTTAGTAAATTATTAGGAAGACCAAAAAAAGAGAGCATTATTTACTGCAAGACTTGATGAGATGAATGCATGAACCAAGGTTTCAGCATCAGTGGATTTAAGCATAGGACGCAGCCTGGCAATGTTGTGGAGATGAAGAAAGGACAGTTTGGTGAGAGAAGAAATGTGTGGAATTAAAGGTGACTCGTAGATTGTGGACAGTAAGAGCAGTTTTGACCAGTATACCATCAATATCCAGTGACAGATCACTGTAGGTTATGATAATTATATTGACAAATGAAAAATGTCTCTCTTAAATGTATATAAAATTGTTATTTTCATTAACAAATTGCCTTATCTAGGTACAACATTCAACAAGAATACAACAAGAAACAACAAGGGGGAAAAAAAAGAGAAAGAAATCTGTGGGACCTGATTAATGGAGATTTTCACAAGTCAAATATATTCATTATGACTGACAGAGAACAGGACATTGCTGGGAAAAAAAGTGCACCACAAATAACAAATATTTAATTATATACAGTATATATCTATTTTTTCCATTAGGCCTTGCACTTACTGCCTCAGTAGTCTGTAATCTTGCTGCTTGTCTCAACCAGAGTAAAAGAGACATTTTAGAGGCTCTTTGCGGCACAGTGGTAAGTAAATAGCAGCAGTGGGTGACGAGCAGTGGTCAGCAGATGATCTAGAAGTCAAGCAAGTCACTAAAGTAGAAATCACAGAAATGAACGTCATTTTCCCAGCCACACCATACATCACCCTATTCCCTACACATTTGAATTAAATCCAGCTCATATTTGTTCATGACAGGTCATCACTGTGGAAGTAAAAGCAGCTCTCATTTCATAAACACAACTGATTCACACAGATGTAGGTCAAACCATAATACTGACTGTATAATAAATTGCGCTCTTAAATGTCAACTCTCCTTTGTTTATAGTGCACAAGGATAAAAAATTTTCTTTGGCGCACCATCAAATTGCCCACAGAGGGACTCACATCCTCCTTTCCACAAGTGAAGAGTGCTAGCATGTATGCTAGCAGCTGTCCTCTTAACAGCAGGGGCTGGAATAGCACAGCCCAGGGCTAGAGTCATTAACTGAAGCACAGCGGTTAGCTAGGTCAGAGAGATGTGAAGGGCAAGATCCTCATCCTAGAGAACCTCAGTAATGTGATGACTCCACACTTTCATGCAGTCAGTGGGTATAGGCACCCTATCAATGGCAGATGAAGCTAATACATTCACTGTAATATTTCAAAAGGCTTGATAAGTCCCACACTTAATGCGACACTTGATTTCGCTGCCAAGCAGCCAAGGTTTATCCACATTACAGATGTGGTTTCGCTGGCAGACTTAATAGCTTTAAGTGGCTTGGTATTATTCCCATTCAATGTGCTGACTAAGCCACGGGCAGAATTCCTCAGCTGTTCCAGGATCCCCCCCTGAAGCTAAGCTTCTAATGTAATTAAAGGGTAAAAGCTTTTGAAAACAAATTCTACTCAGTCATGATTAAGAGTTGGCAAACCTGTTTACATTGAAATATTGTCTATGTTTAAAGGCAGCAGAGAGACAAAACACTCCCATTAACTCATCCTTAAGCAAACGGTCTTATGTTTTCCGTTTGAGGAGCTCTGAGTGTCTAGGGAAAACAGAGCTAACAATCTCTCCATGATATCACCAAGAGCTGCAGCAGACCTCGCTCATACAATCTCTCCTCAGAGACGACTTAAGCTTGCAGATCAATTGAAATAATGAATATGTATTTGTAGCAGATCAGTCACTGCCACTTGTACAGCTTGAATGAGAAAATTAAAAGTTGGTGGAGGTGAGGGGTGAGGAACAAACAGGGGAAAATGGCTTACTTGGATGGCGTTCAAATAATGTTACTGGGGTATACTAGAGGAAGACGCAGAGGCCGCTTTTTGGCAGCGGTGGCTGTTACAAAATCCTTTCTAAGTCTAATCACCTGAATAAATGAGATGGATATTGATTTGTTTATATTAGCATTTTGAGACTCGTAGGGTCATTGATTTGGCGGACAAAAAAGATTCTGAGGTCAGTTTCAATTAGCATATGGAAGTTGCTTGGTTATTCAGTGTTTATAACGCTCCAAAACAATACTCTGAGGACTTTATCAGAACGTCAAACAATGCTCCACTGGGCATTTAGTTCAAGTGAAATATGAAAAGATTGGCTTGGATTTTGACAACACAACAGAACCGGCCACTTACCGTAATAACTTCAGAGAATGAAATTATTTCAGCATGACTAGTGCAAGTGACTTTTGGGATTCTGACCAAGTGGAATACAATATACTGCCATAAAACCTTCGATACAGCACTTAACATAAACAGAAAGGCACACATGATGGTTATAAATGTAAGTCTGAAGTTTGTGGTCCAGAGTTTGAGGTCAATAATTGTTTTTAAGAAGTTAATGTTTTTATTTTCATTAAAATGATTCAAGACGTGACAAAAGATGAAATTATTTCTATTTCAAATACATTATATTATTTTGAATTTTCTATTCATCAAGAAATTTAGAAAAAATATGATCACCGTTTTCAAAAACGTTTATATTGCACAACTGTTTTCAACACTGATAATAATAAGAAATGTTTCTTGAGCACCAAATCAGCGTATCAGAATTTCTGAAGGATCATGAGTAATGGCTGCTGAAAATTCTACTTTGCCATCAATAAATGCCAGGAATAAATCACATTTTACAATATTTAAATAGAAAATGGGTATTTTACATTGTAATAATAATATTTCAAAATATTACTGCTTTTAAACTGCTTTTGATCAAATAAATGTAACCTTGGTGAGCATAAGATATATTTATTTCAAAGACATTTTTAAAAATCTTAAAAAATCTAAAAGTTTTGAATAGTAGTGTAGTTAGCAACTCCATGTGCCACACAAACAGTACTCCTCATATGCACCAGACACTCAGTTTATCTTGATGAACTCAAAACTGATTTATTTCATACAATCATGTTATAAACTATAATGGAAGAATATACACACACACACACACACTATATTGCCAAAAGTATAGGGTCACCCCCTTCTAATGAACAGGTTTGACTACTTTAGTCATTTCCATGAGTACAAATCTTAACGTTTAAGCATATAATGATATTCTAGGGAATTGTGTGCTTCTAATTTTAAAGCAACAGTTTGGACAGGACCCTTTTCTATTCTAACATGACAATGCCTCTGTGTATAAGGCAAGGTTCAAAAAGAAATGATTGATTTAGTCAGTGTGGAAGAACTTGACTGGTCTGCAGAAAGCCAAGTCCTAATCCAAGCTGAACACCTCTGGTGTGACTTTAAATGCAGATCTTGAGCCAAAAACTCATCACCAAACACCAATGACTTCTACATATGGGTACAATCATTTTAGACACTTCCAAAACTGTTGCAACAGAGGAAAAAAAATGTATTTCCAACGTGGAAATACAATTTTTAAATACATTATGTTTCCATCTTTGTTACCAAAGTTTTGGAAGTGCCTTTTTCTGTTCTAAAGAAGGGGGTGTCCCAATATGTTTGTCCATATAGTGTATGTACAAGTCATTGGTGTTTGGTAAAGAGTTTTTGGCTCAAGGTCTGCATTTAAAGTCACACCAGAGGTGTTCAGCTTGGATTAGGACTAGTCAAGCTCTTCCACACTGACTAAATCAATCATTTCTTTTTGAACCTTCCCTTATACACCGAGGCATTGTCATGTTAGAATAGAAAAGGGTCCTGTTCAAACTGTTGCTTTAAAATTAGAAGCACACAATTCCCTATAATATCATTATATGCTTAAACATTAAGATTTGTACTCATGGAAATTACTAAAGTAGTCAAACCTGAAGGGGATGTCCCAATACTTTTGGCAATATAGTGTATGTGTGTGTGTGTGTGTGTGTGTATATATATATATATATATATATATATATATATATATATATATATATATATATATATATATATATATATATATATATATATATATATATATATATATAATTCATCCATTATAT
The DNA here is from genome assembly GCA_039654775.1 of Spinibarbus caldwelli. NCBI lineage: Eukaryota > Metazoa > Chordata > Actinopteri > Cypriniformes > Cyprinidae > Spinibarbus > Spinibarbus caldwelli. The sequence continues at coordinate 22,836,408 of CM077232.1, forward strand.
AAAGTTACAGTTGATATTTCTCTTGACTTGTCTGCAATCTTGATTTTATTTTTTTCACTGAGCTTTTTCAAAGTATTCTGCAACTACCTTCTCTAAGACTGTGAAGAAAAATGAAGCATAATTAAGTTACTTTTTGGGATAACATTTGTGTCAAGACATGAGCACAGCTTTGATGCACCATGTTGCTGGTTCTGTAAGAAGTTCACTAGGTTTTCAAATGTATGGAAAGTATATTGTCCTGTTACCCAGCTACCCATATAAATGTACAGCGGGTGAAACCCAGTCGGATGGTTCTCTCAATAAATGATAAGCACTAGGAAACATAAACTGGGTTGAGAAAGTGGATTTTCTCTATTCTTTCTCGAGGCTGAGTGAAAACTCATTCCTGAAATCCTTCAGGGACATTTTGAGCATGAGCAATATCAATAGCCCTCATCTCTTAACTGAGAGCAATAAACCTCTTCCCATTATTGCTGTGTCAGCAAAAAAAAAAAAAAAAAAATCCAGGGAGAGACTCATTATGAAGTATTTATATGTATGACATTATTATTATTATTTCATTCCTGGCATTAATATCCTTTGTGATTTTCCCCAGCAGCTGGCTTTTTCCAGATAACCACCCAAAATGGCAGCAATAATATCCCACAACTGGCTGAATCAAGACGTTTTTGCACATAAAATTGTTCCATAAATGAAATTAAAACTTGCCAGGGGTTCGTAGATGAAGAATCTCTCCTAGCACATTTCTGAAAACAAGTAAAAGGTGACAAACTGAATGACATATGAAACTCTGATTCAGGGTCACAGTAATGTCTTCTCGCATGCAAAATAACACACAAAAACACATCTGGGGACACACACCTAACACAGCTCATCCTGGTAATGAACCAAATCAGAGAGAGGAGGCGGCTGCAGAATTGTTCTCTAGAGACACTCACATTAATTAAACTTACATGACATCAAAATCTGCATCTGTCATATATCATTGGAAAGTATGCGCTAACACTTATATATCAAAATATAATCCTCTTAAAGCTTTTACATGGGGGACATTAACTACAGTATGCGTTCATTTAAAAGATTTACATTTTATACAGTATGTTAAAGTGACAAAAGGTTACTCAAAGCGACAAGAAGCATTCAGACATTCATTAGCAATCACACAATACAAAAGGTCACCAAAAGGTCAATTCATTAAGATTGAGCCATTTATGTACAATCTTGATTTGAGAGCTCTCAAAAAAGAATGTCATTAACATTATCCCACACTGTAATGGGTTCAAAACCCAATTAGAGACATCACTAATGCAAGCATCAGGATTCCAGTCCCAACAAGTACAGTGAAGTACCATGAAAGCCCATTTACACTACATAAGGAAAAAATCAAGCTTTGATAAATTATAATTATGACATAAATCAAAATTATTAGATTAAGTAGTTAGAATAACTTCTCATAATTTCAGCCTTTTATCACTTAGTATTTCATTACGACTTTTAATGTCATAATTATTTACCAAGCATGATTTTATTTCTTATGTGAAAGAAATGGTTTTCCATAAAATACAGACCTGGGGACCAGTAGCAATGTGCTGTTCTCCATCAGGGACAAAATGCAAATGTTTTGACAAGTATGAATTTTAAATCTACACACTTATTGGCACAATTATACACTTACTGACACATGGACAAATTTAGGAGTTAAGTGACTCATCTCTTCCTCACACTTAATAAACTGTTTTGCCGGTTTAGTGGACTACATGAGATGTGCTCCTTGAGAACTGCATTTTTGTTGCTGATAAAATAAAAAGCTTAAGGTTAAAACTACACTAAAAAGATCAAATCATACATTTGTTATGTGTAAATAAAATCTTTTTATTTCTGACAGATGGGGAAAATAAAGAGTCTAGAATACCTAAGCAGGGCGTCAAAATTAGGCATCTGTCAACTGAAGGCTAAAGTTGTACGTTTACCTGGTTTAAAGTAATAGTTCGCTCTACAAGGAAAATTCTGACATCATTTACTCACCCTCAGGTTGTTCCAAACGTGTATGATTTTCTTACTTCGACGATGAAACAAACATTTAAGAACGTCTCAGCTGTTTTTTGTCCATACAATGAATTTCAATAGACTTTAAAATTTAAAAAAAGTACATCAATCCAATTAATCCAAGTTTTCTTAAGCGATACGATCTCTCTATATCAGAAGCATTAAAATCATTATCTAATCAAATAATTTATCAACTAGCGTAAAACAAATAGAGCCACGCTTCAGGAACTTCAAACTTCATTAGTTTATGCATGTCACGTAACGACAGGAACACCAATGAGGTAGGATATTACTGAAGTAATATTACAATACATTAAAATAGTAGTAAAATAATATTATTAAATGTGTTATATTATTTAATGGTATGTTTTAAGAACATATAAAATGCTACTTGTAAATTAGATTTTGTGACATAAATTTTAAAGAGTATAAAAAGCGTTTAATTTTAAGTCCAAAGGCCACAAGGCAAAAAGTATAAATCACTATGAAATCCAAATCAACTTATATCTGCAATTTTGCAGTGAGCTTTTTCAAAATAATGTATCTGTGCACATTATTCTTACCAAAAAATAAAAACATTGAATCATAACACACAAAACCTTTAATCAAAACATTAACATGCCTCCCATAAATCCATGGACCTGATTATAAGATGAATCAACAAGACAACATTTAGCCATGTCTGATTATATCATAATTACTTACTAACCAACTGAGGCATTTTAAGGTTATATGAACTTAATCAAGACATTCTAAGCAGTACTTCCTGTGAAGGATGCCCTTGCTACACAGCAGATGGTAAATACATGCATGACTTCACAAAAAAATCTCCTGAACCTTAATAAATTTTAGCCTCAGATGATCTTAGCAAAAATGTAATTCCACCACTGACCCAAAAGCAGCCAGATCATCTACATCTGTTCACTGTCCAGTCATTTCCTCCACCTTCATCATCATCAACACACCATCAGTGTTAAGAAGTCTCTTGGCTAATCAAAAAAAAGAAAAAAGAAAACATTTAATCTTCAAATACACTGTTTGTACATTATGTCCAACTTGTGATTATGAAGATGTGATTTCAGATGGTAACAGCCTGTAGTCACAATTATTTTGCAGTGGAGAATGCATCATCAAAACCATAATTATTGAGAAGAGGAGCCAAGGCAAGCCTCTCAAAAGCACTCAGAGAGCACATTTATATGCAGATAAAACATCACCCCTGACATTCCTGAAAAGGGACTTTCACATTACTGCTATGCTGAGTTCAACCCGTCACCTTGAACTGTGAGTGGCAATGCAGTCTCTTTCAGACAGCACTTGCAATCTGATGCCAATATTGAGAGTTTGCCTCATGAAGAAGCAACTGAAATTCAGTTTAAACCACATGTCCAAACAAGTCAAGGTGAGGAAGAACTTTGTTATAAAGGGTTTTTTTTTTCCCCCACAGTGCATTAGTTGATTTGGTTCTTGGTTCCCACGTAACATCGCAACCTACAACATTAATATAAAATGTAGTTAATGTGTGTAGGTGGATATAACTGTAAATGTGGCTCATCCATTCAGAATTTGGAGTTGGAACCATTTTTGGAACATGGAGTTGGAACCTATCCATTTATAATGTTAATCTGTTGTTTTTGACTCATGATATATAATGTAAGATTTATCGTTGTTTTATCATTTATACATATGATAATAAGATTAAGACCTCATAAGATTTTGGTCATATATACCACAACATTTAATTGAAATAAATATCCAATCATAGACAAAAAGACAGGTTTTATATTAAAATTTACATCAAACTAACTTTGAGCCTCACTACTTTTACTGAATGAGTCAGAATATATTTTGTACAACATGTTTTTCAGTCTTTTAATGCAGCACTGCTAAGGCACAAAAGAACCCTTGTCTGGCCTGTGAAGATTTCCAGTCACTAGACCGCCATAACAAAGGTTCCTTTGACCTACTGCAAGAAAAAAGCAAAATAATGAAAAATCTTATCAGCGCGGGGTTAGCATTTAACAATCTGGTTCGTACCCTTTGTCTGGCCTCGGTCAAATTGCATTTTGCAGCACACAATCTGGTTATTTGAAAATGGAGAAAAGAGTGCAAAGAAAAAAAATCTCTTGTCATCAACATTGCTCGTCATCTTATTGTCAGGGAGTGGAGCCAATTCCTGTCCGTGACCTTTAGCAGTGCAGGTGGCTTATGCTAGCCCTCCATGGAAACGCTCAGCTTGTTATTTTAAAGTAAACGCAGCATAATCAAATTGATTGTGTGTTTTTTGCATTAGGTGCTGTGGGGTACATTAAGTATTAATGTTGAACAGACTTGCCTTCATTCCGCTAACAATAATGTGTAACATCGGCTTAATGCGTTAGTGTATGAAAAGCGTTCATATGATACACGTGGTCGCCAAGAAGTAATATTGTCCTAGAAAAACTCCCATCGAAATACTAAAAATGACGACGTCACTCAGTTTGAGCTAGCAAGTGTGGGTGTGTAGGGAGCACAAGCAGATCGGGCTGCAAATAACTTTTGTGGTGTCCATTGTTATGGCAGTATGTTTACAGTGATAGCTGCCCTGAGGGCTGGAGGAGTGGGCAGCTGCTGAGACCTGTCCACCAACAGCATGTCAAACCACCATCTGATACCTCCCCATGTCTGCTTGCTTCCCCACTGAGTAATTGAAATGCTCAGCCACCAGCACTCTTATTGGATTCTCCTCTGCCAAACATCTCACTCACTTTTTTGCGAGAAAGCTAGTGCCAAGGCTTGTTTTCCTGATTTGTTTCCTTGCTGCTCCTTTCCCCTTCACCTTGTTTTGGTTGCAGAGCCTTCAGCTTGGACATATGATGAGCTCTGTGTGTGGTTCACCAGCACAGGTATACCAAAAGACTCTCATTCCCTGTCCATGCCTTGTTAGGATTGTGCTGTCTCAAGGCCTTGTATTGTCTGACAATGACTTGATTTATTGGACTGTCTGTTCCTGTGGTTCCGTCACTGTCTTTCAATTGTCATTACCAAGCGGGCTTATTTCAGGAAAGTGTTCACTCTGATCTTTAGGTTCGACTGTCTTTACATATCTCTGCTTCGCTTCTCTTGAGAGTTTTAGAATCAAAAGTAATGGAAAGACAGTTAAACCCATTTCTCTTGTGAGGTACAGTACTTATACAGTAGTGGTTCTCAACCAGGTAACCGAAGCCCACAAGCCTCAGCAGTTTCTAGGGGATTCAAGATTATTTAAAACAAGACAAAACAAGTAGTAAACATCAAGGTATTTCTTATTTTAATTCACCCCTCAACAAATAAATATATAAGGATGCAAATTAATATAATGTTATAACTTCATAGGCATTTTTTTATATAATGAATATACATTTTTATAGTTATGGCAAGCTCTAAAATATTTTATTGGGTAGAAATTGTGAGTAGAAACATATTCTTAAAATCAATATCCTTAATCTGTACCCAGTAAATTAGAAAAGTCATGTAAATGTACATTCAGCTACTAAAAATTCTGGTAATGAAAGGATTTGAACTCAAAAAATTAAGAACCACTGTAGTACATTACATGCCCTTGTGAAAAATAAATATACTAAAATTTATTTGAAATACATTTATTTTGTGCTAAGTATACTACAAATACATTAACATATTTATATGCTTAATAAAAATACCCTGCAATTGTACTTTTGGTATAAAAGCAGGTATACTTAAAGTCTGCTAAATTGGAACAACTAATTTTGCGCTTTCAGTCCAACTAAAGATATGCTGAAGTATATTTGAATGTGCTAAAGTGGAACTATTGCAAGCATACATCAGATACACTTTAAATGTCTTGCATTTAAAGAACGATATTATTCAAAGATCATACAATCCTCATCAATAGTGACATTAAAACACATTTTAGGCTTAATTTTAAGAAATGTGCATTGTGCACAAGTAGTACTCCAAATAAAGTTTAATTATAATTTTTATATCAGTAAGTCTAAAGAGATATGTCAGTAAATATGTTAATAGATTTGAACTATACTTAGTATGAAATAAATGTATTTTAAATATATTACTTTTTTACTAGGGTGGCTGAATCCAATACGTGTAACTTACTTGAATAACACCTAAATTTCACAACTGTGGGCATCATGAAGTTAGTACTTCCTTTTCACTCATCTGGGAAGGTTTTGAACTAAATGTTGGAACATACAGGAGTTTGCTTCATTCAGAAACAAGAGCTTCAGAGAGGTCAGGCGAGGACAATGAATGGAGAATGGCGTCTAGCTTCTCAAAGGTGTTCAGTGGGGTTCAGGTCTGAGTTTGTGTGAGCCAGTCAAGTTCTTCCACACCACACTCAGTAGACCATTCATATGGACTTTTATATGGAATAAAAAATAAAAGCATTCATTGGACTGATTATACAACAATTGCAAGGATAAAGCAATATTCTTGATGAACATTTATAAAATTACAATGTAGCGGTGAGTCTGTGAAGCCAATATGACTAAGTGAGGTAACACTCATTCCTCAAGCAGCATATTGTGCATGAAGTAAGGGAGAGGCCAAGTTTGACCAATAAGAGTGATGTCTTCCTGAAACAAAGAGAACACAGTAACCTGCAAAGAAAAACACAGAGACTGTTGAATTTCCATTTCAAGCAGAACCTTTCTTCTCTTTATTTTGCATAAAGATTTAAATAGAATAAACAGTGTTACAACTTATACAAGGCATATTTGATGGAAACTATAAATGGTATAGAGATACATCTGAAAAATCTTTGTTTTATTATTCTGACACAATACCATTTTAAGCCCCATCCACATCTAGTTCTGTGGCTGGAGCTTAAAAGTACATTTGAGGAGATTACATTACTGTATGCTAGATGCACCTGACAGTTATAGGTGGAGCTTAAAGGGATAGTTCACCCAAAAGAGAGAGGAAATTGTTGAAAAAAGTAATTATTTTTGTTTTCTTGGCACACAAAAAGTACTCTTGTAGCTTTATAAAATTACAGTTGAACCACTGATGTCACACGGACTATTTTAACAATGTCCTTACTAGCTTTCAGGGCCTTGAACGTGGTAGTTGCATTGCTGTCTGGGTCACAAAGCTCTCGGATTTCATCAAAGTATCTTAATTTGTGTTCTGAAGATGAACAAAGGTCTTACGGGTTTGGAATCCCTTTAACCTGTTCATTTCAATATACTTTTGGCCATGTAGTGTAAATTAATCTACATCTTTGGTGTTGTGTACCTCAAAAATTAAAAGCTGACTGAGCTAGGTCATTATGGCCTAACTAAAGAGTTTAAAATTTTAATCAAGTGAAACAGACACAGGAAACTATCCATAAGCTCTATATTCAGCTTTATTGGATACGAAAAATGCTGCATGTTTTGAAAAATTTTGCATTTCTGAAAATGTTAAGTGCATTTTCAAAGTGAGCTGGTTTATCAGGTCTCTGGAGAGTTCTGTATTCGCTGAGCAGGGAAACGTTTGCGCTGAGGTGTTTTCTCACATTCGCATAGAGTGAGAGGTAAAGGGATTTTACACTACAAGGAAGAGAAGGGTGAATTCTCAACACCCCGCCCCCCCATCCAACATGAACCCAGACTAGTGGCATCCCAAAACGCCCTTGTTGTGCTGGGATTCATTTTGTCACTGTGGAAGATTATCATCTTTTCATTTCCTCTGTGAATGCAATTCTCAAATGCTGGCAACTTGTGATTGCCACAACACAAAGTGAAAGGTCAACATTGAACTGGTTAAGAGAGATAGATGAGAATATTTCAGCGGAGTAATATTTCCATGTAATGTAAATTTCACATTTACCAGTGTGTTTCTTCAGGGACGTGCACAGACATTTTGAGGGGCAGGGGCTCAAGTGGAAAAAAGGGCACCTCATATTTATTTATTTTTTTGTTTCTAAACAAAACGTTAAATATATTAGGAGTATGCGACATTGACAAAAATATATATCTCAATGTTTTCTAAGATTTTATCGATAACAATAATTAGACGATATTTTGCTGAGTGTGTTATTGTGCTGATATCTTAAGGACTACCGCGGACAGCTGACTCCTAGTTTTTGATATTCTGCATATTCTGTGTGGTGATCAGTTTACAGCGGTGATAGAAATGAATGTTTTGCAATAAGTTTAAATTTGATTTTTGTTTTTTTACCTTTTATGAGCATTTTTACCTTTATAAAGTCCTTTTTTCTAAAAGTGTGCATCATCTTTTTAGTCAAATTCTTAAATTGAATCAGTCAATTAGAATAATAAGTAATTTGGGCTGTTACCAAGCAAATTAAATCAGTATTGACAAAATAATTTTTTGCAATGCAGAGAAAACACAGAAGCTGCATTAGAAGTGGCATTTAGATGCATTTACACACTGTTTAATGCAGGACATGAATGCATTTAACTTGCAGTTAAAAATGAATTAATCCTGTATTGATATTTTAAAAATAAAATGTTGAATGCTGATATTTGAAATTATTATTTTTTTAAATAAAAAGACACTTTAAATGTGAAATTAAAACCGCCAGTAGGTGGCAGCAAGTCACTGTTAATAAGTGAGTCACTGCGATTGAACCGAATCATTTAAACGGTTGATTCATTCAGGAACAAAACAGCGTCATGTTGCTCAGAGACGCAAATTGGAATTATATTTGTTGGCGAAATAAATCAAAAGCAGTCAAATATTGTCTAAAACATAAGTGTCTTAATATTAAATTCTTGTTTATTGAACTGCTGTATAAAATCAATATCACGTTCGTAATCATGCTGCTTTTTGGTGGGGAAAAGCCTGTCTTCACGTGATACTGATTAACTATATGAAATGATATAAATATATAAATTTCTGCCCCCATATCTTGAATTTTGTAATCATTCTAAATTCATTAAACTGAATAATGCAGCGAAAGAACGCGCACTGGTCTAACCTACTAGACTTCCTATTGCCTTAGCTAAACTTTAGCTAACTTACATGGTAGCTGAGTCAAGGATGTTAGCAAGACAAACTATATTTTGCATTTTGTCTTTTGGATAATTAGCTGTAAATTCGAGGCACAGGTAGCTTAGTCTTTTGTTCATCACCACTCACCTCCACAGCAAGACAAACACAACTGGAAAGGGAGGGAGGATCTCTGTCTGTGACTGTGATGCTCTGATCAGTGTGTGCTACACTGCTGTGCTGTGGAGACGTGGAGGGAGAAAGGCATCGGAACTCCACAGTCTCAACATTTCCTGACCCGACCTTGATATTTTGAGAAACACACACACACGCACGCACACATATATACATATATTCATTTATTTAAAAAAAATAAATAAATAAAAAAAATCCCCAGGAAAAAAAGGGCACTTTCTCTCGAGGAAGAAAAAGGGCAGGTGCTCAAGCCCCCTTTGATGTCTATGTGTGCACATGCCTGTGTTTCTTTGTATGACACAGAGCTGGGTGGAAATGTTGAGTGCAACTTGAGATATCCAATTAGGGCAATCAACTCAATAAATCACTACTATTGATCTCAAAAGAAGCCGCTTGGTCTGTGGTTATCACAAGGAGGGCAGCTCATTGATTTGTGTTGACTCTCAAATAAAATGTGTACTACAAATATCTGACGAATTGGCCATCATTTACAATTATGCTATAAGAAATGAGACCATGCTAAAATGCAAGATAAAATTCCTTCCAGACACATGCATCATCTTCATTGCCAGGTACTGCTAAATTCTCACAACTCTCCTTCAGTCAATAAACCCACAGCCAAGATTTTCTAATGGAATCTTAAAGGAATGTTCTGGGTTTGATAGGTTAAGCTCTATCAGCAACATTTGTGGTATAATGTTGATTGCCACATACTCAGTCCCTTCATTAAACAAGAAAAATAAACATGTTTACAGTAATGCACTAAATGTTTGTTTCCATTTAAGTTGTGAAATTAAAAACCATAATATCATAAAAAGCATTTGTGTTGTGGAGAAATTGCCGCAAAATACAAATGGAGTGTCACATTATTCTGGGAGATAATAGTAGCCAATTATCTAAACCAGTGTTGTTTTGGTATAATTTATATACTATCACAGAATTTATTAATATTTTGAATTAGCCTTTATTTTTATATTTTCATTTTCATTTTAATTGATTAATTTTTTAAAGTAATTTATGTGGTTTGTCATTTTTATTTCATTTTATTTCATTTTATGTAAATATTTTTTTATTATTATTTTATATAGCCTTAGACATTTTTATTTCAGTTTAGCCATTTTAGTACTTCAACTTATAATATTTATATTTTAATTCAGATTTATTTCAATGACTAAAAACAATCTGTAAAACAATAACAACGATCTAAACAAATTATTTAGTCACATGACTTCTTAAGTGCAAAGTCATGTGACATTTTTTGATGAGCATCAAGAAATATACAGTACTTTCTTTAATTCTTATCTTGAAAATTATATTTACAAACAGCATTTGTAATGAGATACCCCAAAATTTACAATAATTCCTCTAGTAAAGAGTGGTTTGTAGATAATTACAAAACATCCCTTTCTGGCATCATGTGAAAATGTTACTGGCCGATGTTGTCATGACAACAGTGTAGAAAGACTGCATATAACTTTACACAGACAGGGTCAGTAACCAATTCCATCACACTACTCTCATGTTAATTCATATACTGTATAAGTGTTGTGTTAGAATGTACTTTAATGTTAATTTCCATTGTAAGTGCCTTATATGTAACTGTGATTTTTTAAAAACAAGGGACAGATCAAAGTAATTTTCTGTTGCAATCAACATTACGCAATAAATTCAGTTGATAGAGCTCAAAATGTAGTGAACCTTTAAGGTCAAACAGACAGACTCCGTAATTGTTAAATGATGTCTCGTAAAGCTTATGTAATCCCATAAAATGGAGGGGTTTGGGACAGGGGTGACGTAGCGGAGATGCATAATGAGATTAGCATCCTCTTTGTGTTTGATGCAACTCAATCAAGCAGATCCCCAAGGTTTATGACTCTATTACGGCCAGTGACATGGACAGAGGAGGGCCGGGGTCCTGTCCCTGTGTCTGGCATCAGACGCTCAGCCTGTGATGAACTACCCAGTTTGGAGGACATCAGATAACAGAGGAGGGCTGAAAGAGAGAATAACAGCATACAACCCCCTGTTTAATATTTTTATTTGACAGTGAGAAAAGAGGCAGAAAGATGAATGATCCTAGAGAGGACACTGCTGTGGGTGAATGCTTGGGATCAGCTTTTGTGTTTTTAGTTTGAGGGGGAAAGAAAGAGCTATGAATTAAGGCCCATTCACACGAAGAACAATAACTATAACCAAGTTTTAAATATCATTCTGTCGCAAATTCTTAAGGTGAAATTTCGCGCTAATTTTTGTGTGCAAAATGTCCATTGTCTATTGTCAATAGTGTAGCAATGTGTGTGTAGCACAGCTCACACAAAAGTCACATTCAAAGCAAGTGTGTAAATTGTCATGTTCATGTGAAATTCCTGATTGCATGGATTCAGACTGAAATTTGATGTGATTTCCCCCTCAAAAAAAATCCCAGAACAATGGTCATGAGTCATTTTTGTCTTTCTGATCAGTGCTGAAAAGATTAACAGTCAATCAAAATTCATCTTTAAGCATGTTTACAGTAAACAAAAATCATAAAGTTTGTTGATGACTAAATAAAATTTAGAGTAGTATGACAGAATATAGAATACTATTATTAGTAAAAATCTAAAATTATAATAAGGTTTCATTTGTTAACATTAGTTAACTACATAGTCAACATGACCTAACAATGAAAAATACTTTGAAAGCATTTATTAGTCTTAGTTAGTTACTTTCAACAATTAGTAATACATTACTAAAATCAAAAGTTTATCTGTTAAAATTATTTAGTAAGTATAAGGTAACATGAACTAACAATGAACATCTGTATTTTTCTTAACTAATGTTAAACATTATTAAATACTGTAACAAATGTATATTTGTAAAAGTATATATACATATTATTTCCTATCAAAACTCAGTTCAGACAAAAGTTATTTTGTATTTTGTCCACCATTTAAGCATTTATATGATAATTACATGTCAGAAAAATACTAGTAATTTAGTGTCAAAGGCAATTTACTCGAATGTGAATAATGTATTATAACCAAAAATATAACTTATGCGTTTGAAAGTAAGAAATGCAAAATACGTTGGAGAGAAAGTAAATATATATATATATATATATATATATATATATATATATATATATATATATATATATATATATATATATATATATATATATATATATATATATATATATAAATGGTTACATTTATTTGTCTGAGCTTGATCAAAATGTTTTAAATCTCCGTCATGCACACAAAAAGTTATTTTTTAAAACTTTGTACATTTTATGATGTCCAAAAGGTAGCAAATTTCAGGAATAGCCCATCAATCTTTTTTTTATTCATTTAATCATTTTCTTTTCAGAAACCTGGGTGTCTTAATCCTTGTACAGGCCATGCATAAAACACAAAGTGTTTTGAAGTTTTCCACCCAGGAAAAAAACACATTTGGCACGACGTTTCAACAAGCAGCTGTTTAACAATACAAGAACAAAGCCATTTATTATTTTTCCATACTAAAAATGCCCGTATTACACATGTTAATGTTATGGTAAGCATATGGGCAAAAGAACAGCTAAACAAATGTTCCTCCTTATGAATAACGACACAGAGCTTGTAAAGGTGTACTGTAATCTAGCGGGAATAGCTAAGTGACTTTGTCCCCATGGTTCCAAACACGCAGAGCTGTTTCCTGGGTAGTTCATTCACAGCTACTGCAAAGATGATGAGCTCACAGTATGGGCTAAACAGCACTCTCACTTCAGCTGCCATCCTTTGAATTACATCATAAATCACTCATAAGTGGGGAACAAAAACGTTCCTGTGTTTCAAGCATAAAGCACCGGTGTTAGGTTGATGGGAGTTACGCCGCTCAAATGGGAGTTTTTCACCTTGCAGAAAAGTCATTTTATGGGCAAAATAAGAGATTCCGAGCACAGTCTATTTACCGGACGCTGAGAAACAGATGAGCAGTACTGCATAAATAGCTTAAGTGGAAAAAAACTGAGAAGTCAGTGGTCTGTTGAGGAAAGCTCATCATAAACTTTGTCAGTTCTCCCACCCTCTCAAGACCCAGAGTGCCAAAGAACTGCTAGAGATTTTAAGAGGCTTACCTCCCCATCAAACACACACACACATAAATCTAGATGCATGAGTGCATACACTTCAGACCAGCATACAAATGTGTGATTTACATCCCCCGTTTGTGTTTGAATTTTAAGGACAAAGCGATTAGAACCACTAAAGCACAACCCATAACAGAAGTGGTAATTATGAGGAAAACTAATTAGCAGATGTGTTCAGGTAAACAGGATTGAGAATCTATAAGACTCACTCAGCTTCTAGCAAATGCACAGTTCAGATACAATTACTGATGGATGAGTCTGCTGTTTTGCGGGCTTGAAGGATTAATGTTGATTAAAGGGTTAACACATTCGCCCCCATTTTTAACCCAACTCTTAGTCCCAACAAAGAACTCATATATAAATCACTGAACTGCTGTAAGTTAATCAATAAGTGCTAACTGTAAAAGGCATTAGCATTTTACATTATTCAGTGCATTGTGTGTGTGTGTGGAAGGTTGTGGTGATATTATTCATGACATTATCCATTATTGACATTATCCATTTTTCACACACAGGCCGCTTTGTTTATCGTATATGGGTGTTTCTTCAACTTTTGTGCCCCAAAGGATCATTTTTAATAAAATTAACATCATTATATGAGGATTGCATTAAAACTGTGCTACTTTTCAAGTTCCAGACAAAGACATTCAATCTTAAAATATGAAAATATGAATTATTGCTTGTTTAAAACTATGATAATCTAAACAAATTGTGAAATAAACTATTTCAATATTTATTGTGTGAAAATGATTTTTCCAAATATAAACTACCATTGCAACAACAGTGTCAGTGAAGAGAATACTTGTGATGTGTGAAGAAAACTGAATATTTTTTAACACATTATTTCCAATTAAGTCAAATTATGCAAAAAAAAAAAGTGTAAAATGGTTTAATTGTTTTTAAGATTAATAAAAATAGCCTTAGCAAGACCCATATGCAAATGTAATATATGTACATATATTAAATTTCCATATATGAATTACTTTGTTATATGAAGTAAAAACATGAAACCCTATTCGAACATGGAACAAATCCATATATGAAAACATATCTATGTATCCCATACAAATATGTATGTTTATGTATGTATAATACAATTTTTGGACATATATGTCATGCACATATATATCCATCGTAAAATCTGTCAATGAATATTGATATTATAGAGGTAAATATAAAAGATATACATGTACTCAAAAAAATATATATATTATGAAAACATATATACACATACAGATTTTTTTTTTTTTTTTTGTATATGTTGTTTTAATAAGATTGCTTATATAAATAAAATATATATTGTTGACATACAGTATATGGTTGCTTCAGATAATACCTTTTATGTACAAAAAAAAATCAAATTTCTCTGTTAATTAACTTCATATGCATTATGAACTTATATCTTCATCAATCCAAAGAATGTACATATGTTAAAATTACATATTGCCTTATAGGTAAAATATATGGCAATATCACTCTTGATATAGGGCAATGTACGTCATATATTGCATTTCAATATGGGGACAGAGGAGTTGGCCATTTTATTAAAAAAATATTTAAAATTACCATCACTTCCAATAGAAAGTATTATTATAAACAATCCATTATTTGGGATGGACTGAAAATGTTCATTTTTTGCACATTTTTCTCCTTCTGTATGCATAAACATCGTTTAAAGAGGACAAATTAAATGAAAGGGTAAACTTAAACAAATTAAACAAAGTGAAAGTGTGAAAATGTGTGTTTACAAGGCCAAAAGTGCCTGGAGTTGAAGAAACACTCACATATGGAAATGTCTTTGCATTTAAGTTAATCTCTCAGTATATGTGAAATTCTCTCTCTATCCGTTTCTGTGTTTGTGAAGGATGACTCCAGTTAGGTAGGGAAATCCCTAAATGACTTAACTTTCAGAGATGTGAAATCGCCATTGGAATTAATCTAATGATGAGTGGTGGGGAATTATCTGCAGAGAGAGCAGAAATGCAATGCTGAGAACTATATTATGCAAAGAACATGGAGTTATTTGATGTAGAGAGAGCGCGAGTGAGAGCGTCTCTATGCTAATCTATCTTGACTTGCCATGTGGATATCTGAGTTTCTTAACTACAAGGACATTTTTAATACTCTCAAACTTTCTGTTCTGTTTTCCTCTGTTGCTATAGAGACAAACACTTTGAAATGGCTTTATAGAAGAAAACCCCGGTGAACTTGGCGTATACCTGACAATGAAACCAGAGAAGGTGTGTTCTCTGAGTGATATACAAGCGATTGTACTCTGAAAGTGTGGTCATTGACCTTGCGATGAAAGCCCACTTCTCCATGAGCCAGAGTACAAAATGACATGCTTGAAAAACAGCGCTACTCAGGCACTTCAGCCAGAAGCTACGCCTTTACAGACACTACACAACAAATATATCTTAATTAAAGGTGACGAAATAAGGACTTCTCACAGTAATGCATCCACTTAAAGGACAAGCAAAATAACCTTTATGCTACTGGCTTACACTTTAGCTATGCACATTGACATGAAAATAAATTATGCGGCCAGTAGTCATTAGCTACATGCGATTTTGAAACACCTCTTGAGTTTGTGTAGCCGGTTAAAGTAGAACAGCCATCGCTGGAGGATCTCGGCAAACAAATTATGCAAAGTCGAAATGCCACAGGAAGCCTTAACCTACGTTTACCCCAAGGCTCTGAGCTGCACTCTGCATACTGAAGAAAAAAACAAGCAAACAACCAAAATAACATAGACATTTCTAGGCACTTCTTTGTGTATGCATGCTTGCACACACTCACACACATAATGTGAGAGAGAGAGTGACTGAAAGCGTGTGAGAAACGGGGAGTTAACCTCTACAATAGTGAACTAGAAATGAAAGTACTGCCTTGCCTCCTCGCATTCAACTGAAGACTAGATGGGTGGCAATACAAATCAGCACAAAAGCTCCAGATGAGTTGCTTTTGACACATTAATTGCTTTTGGCATAGTATGTCCTTCTTGGTTCAAGTTGTGACAGAAATTACTCTGGAGAAAAAAAAAAAAAAAAAAAATGTGCTAACCGCTCAAAGATTTGGGGTCGGTAAGATTTTTTCATGTTTTTGAAAGAAATCTCAGTAACACTTTGCAATAATAGTACATGATGAATAAATATTCCTTTAATATGAACTATGAGTCACATGAATTCATATGACTCATGTCGTAGTTAAGATTAGTTCTTGATTAGTACATCCCTTAACTCAAAGTGATATTTCATTTAGGTATTAGTATGATTATTCATATACTGTTATTGTAAATCTCACCAATGCTGCATTGCCCAAAAATATAATAAAAACAATAATAGTGTGAATATTACTACTAAATATAATTTCATTTTTTTATTATTATTTGAATATTTATTTAATATTATATATTTATGAATATTTTATTTATTTATTTGTATATATAGATATACACACACTGCCATTTAACAGTTTGGGACTGGTAAGATCAAAAATACAGAAAAATCAGCAATATTGTGAAATATTATTGGAATTTAATATAACGGTTTTCTATTTTAATATACATTAAAATATAATTTATTCCTGCGATACAAACTTGAATTTTATCAGCCATTACTCCAGTCTATACACACACACACACACAACATTCTAACTAACTTTAATACTTTATCAATCAACTTAATACTTTTTCAAACTAACAAATTTTAATGTGTTAATTGTGTAACGTGTATGTGTAATTGTGCTTTTTAAGAGGGCACAGTAAAGCTGAACAGGTTTACGATGAGAAATGAGCAGCAATGTTTATAATTCTCCACAACAGTATAGTATTATAAATATTATACTCTAAATATAAAAATGTAGATATCTATATTGCTTTATGGCATTCTATGACCAAATAATGTCCTTCATTATGCCACTGCAACATGCTTTTAGTTTTGGTACTTTTTGGTTTATTACCATCAATGGCTTTGTAATTCATTTTGACTATAATATAATATAGATAATGCTGTTAAGGTATAATACAGATGTATTTTAAGACTATGTATAATAGTCTAATTGGTAATTTCAGAGGCCAGTAATGGAAAAGTTATCGGTGCTCATCTATATTGATTATACTGTACCTGAAGACCACAAACATTCAGCATGCAGTTTGAATTTAGAACTTAATTCTCCATGGCAACATCTACCTCATAGTCTCACGACTTACAGAGCTATAAAGAGAAAGCAATAAAGTCACCACACTTTTCATTGTTATTTCTCAGTGTTCACTTTTTATTTCTTTAAAAGCTTTGCTGATGCCTCTCCGCAGATTTAGCACAAGGGCAGGATGTTCACAAAAAAGTTCAGAGCTAACATATTTAACAGCAAACGTTTTGACAGAAAGTGTCCAGATGGGATTTGAGCTCCTACCTTGCAGTAGTTACACCTACAAAATACGGTGCAATGTACGAAGGAGTAGAGAAGCGAGCGGTTCACGACGATAAGCATTAAACATCAGTCATTACGCAGCTACTCAACAAGGGCACTTCTACCATTTCTGAGAATTATCGTGGCTCTGTGAGCTCAGGGAAAACGCTGTTTGTTTGCCATACATCATTTGGGTCTTTTGAATGATTGTATTTTGTTCTGTTTTGACCATTTTCTACCTTTGTACTCGCACAGGCTCAGCAGGGACAGATAAGAGCTATATGTGCAGCTCCAATCAGAAGTATCTTGTCGTACCTCACACGCAGTGACCTGGCCTGTGGAGATGTCATTCACTTATCAGGAAGGAGAAAGCAGAAGTCTCTTTCTCTCTCTCAATCTGTACCTGCCGAGGCCTGACAGAATACAGAGGCGTATGGGGAGTTGGGCTCTGCTGATAACTGCCCAACTTCACATGTCGGCAAATAGGTTTCCATTTCGCTTTTGCAGTTCACTGGTGCTTATCCACATAAACATTCCAGCAGCTCATGTAGGTAAGAAATGTAAAGAAAGGGAGAGAAGGATGTACAGAAAAAGAGACAATGACTGAGTGGGTCAAATTCAGAGCTGCACGGTTCTTCTGAGACGTCTTTTCTGGAGCAGGAAAAATGATGGTTAACAATGCACTAAAATACAGTTTTAGTCTCTTTTCAAATCTCTCTCAAATGACAGAATAGAAGCTGCACATTCTGATGGCACAATCCTCCTGACAGCTTCCAGCTCTGGCTTAGAGGGTGATTGCACTTTCCTAGAAAAGAAGACCAGAATTGCACCTCCAAATCCGTGCTTGGCTCCATTTGGCAAGACCACCATGCAGGTGGCAAAGGTAAGGACTGGCTTCTTAAACGGTTACAGTACTCATTAGAGAACTTCTGAACATTTTTTTTGTTATCGTTTTATTTTATTTTTTCAGCTCTAAATGGTGTGATGATAGAAAGTAATATTTGCTTTAGTGACATGAGTCAGAAGAATTCAATAAAGACAGCTGAAATGAAATGAATCATGTGGACGGACACTATTGCTTTGAAAAAAAAAATAATACTTTCATTTAACAAGGACATATTGACTTTATTGAAAGTTACAATGAGGACCTTTTTCATTTGTTATAAAAAATGATAATTTAATTTAATGCTGTTTTTGATAACTGTTTTCAATATTGATGATAATGAGCAATGTTTCTTGAGAACTAAATTATTAAACCAAATGATTTCTGAAAGATCCTGTGACACTGAAGACTGAAGTAATGACTGCTGAAAAT
This sequence comes from Spinibarbus caldwelli, assembly GCA_039654775.1. Classification (NCBI taxonomy): domain Eukaryota; kingdom Metazoa; phylum Chordata; class Actinopteri; order Cypriniformes; family Cyprinidae; genus Spinibarbus; species Spinibarbus caldwelli. The sequence continues at coordinate 22,855,433 of CM077232.1, forward strand.
GTATATATTTACATATTTAAATAGAAAACAGTTATTTTAATATTATTTTACAGTATTACTGATTTTTTTTACTGTATTTCTGTATTTTTGATCACATAAATTCTGCCTCGGTGAGCATAAGAGGCTTCTTTTTAAAACATGAAAAACATAACACAAATAAATAAAAGAAAATAAATCTTTCTGACACCAAACTTTTTAACTGTGGTTTCATCCTCTATATGGAGTCCAAAACATATTTGGACATCTTGACATCTTTCAAAATGTAAAAAAAGGCCATTTATCATAGAAAAAAGAAACAAAAATCAAGATGTTTGGACATTATCTGGTTGTCAAACACGCCAGCAGAGACTCTGATAACCTTAAAAGTAATTGCAACATGCACTGATATTTTGTTATCTAATGCAATGAAATTCCTAGATGCAAGAAGTCAATTATTCACCAATCTGAAAAAACAGTAAGAAGCTAGTCAGGAGAATGATGAATGCTTATGATTCTCTTGCAACTTGCCACAGATGGAGTGGAACATTCACAAATCGATTCTGTTGTTAAACATAAATGAAAAACAAAAGACATATCACCAAATGCATTAGATCTCTTCAATAATCTATTCATTTCTAACCTCTGTGGAATGAGCTTAAAAATAAAAGCGTGCGACTTGGCGTGCACTTACTTGACAAGGAGGCTCGGTTGCTGCAGCAACGACAATTATAACAGTCATCGCACGAGGGATGCTTATGTTTTTCGGTCTTCAACTTGAGCAGCTGTACACGTTCTGCATACGTTCTCTGTAATTTCACACTGCGTTTCAATATAGCATCATCTAGCTGAGTATTTCTCAACCATTTTGAGATAATTAAGTGGTCGGCCTTCCAGTAAGCCATTAAGAAAATCACGCAAGCATCAATACTCTAACTCTAAGCCTTAAGACAAGCGGCCATTGATTCTGTCACTTCCAGTGGCAGGGGGCTCTACGGAGGCCAGGAGCCTGACTTCTATTGAAACAGATCTTGCCTAAAGTTTTCTCTTCGTGGCAAGGTTTGCAAAAGGCAATTGTGTTTGTGATGTTCAAAATAAAAGCAATCTGCTTTGGATCACAGAGTTTGACCTGAATTTGATTCCCCTAGCTTGCTGTAGACGCTTCTGTTTGAAACTCGGCTCAACTTCAAACTGTCAAAATACTCCAGCACTTGAGGAGCTGGAGATTGTGTTGTATTATTTCTAAATCCGTATCCAGGAGAGAGCAGATGATCCACATTTTAGCACAAAATGCCCAATGTGTTTAAAATGCAAGACATTAAGACACAAATAGAGCAGAACCGTAAACACTGCGAACATTGAAATGTCATCTTAATCTCTTTAAGCTTCAGTTCTCTAAACAAATACTCAAGCCTCAAAAGGAATTTACCCTGAATTTGCGTGTGATGTTCGAGGAGGAGGTTTATTTTTTATGAGATGAAGCCGTGGGAGTGCAGACGACCTCAATGAAATGGAAACGAGCCCAAACTGCATCTGGAGGTTTGGCGTATTCTTGTGGAGCTGACGGTCTTCAATCTGGAATGAAAGTCTTAGACAAATGTTTAATGCATTTATTATGATTCGGGGTGATTGTCTCCGTTACCTTTTCTCCCGCTCCGCTCTCGACAACGGCTCTTCAATCATTCAGCCGATTGTGAAATACAACACGCCGTTAATACGCTTAAAATATGGAGCGAACACGCAAAATAAATTCCAGCCAAATTGTTCTCATCCCTAACTCCCCAACAGAGCAATGAATCAGAGGACTCTTTCATCGTTTTTAAAATGCATCAGACAGCTGAAAAACCTAATTGCTCAAGTCCCTCATCATCTCATTAAGAACCATAGGTGCATCTTAGAAAAAAGTTAAATGCGTTATTAGTAGGGCTGGCAGGAGATGGAGTGCAAGCGGCACCACGGAGGGCTTGGCATCAGGATCACGCTCGCACCGAATGAGTTTCTCTCTTCAATCAAAGAACAATAAATCTGAACAAGGCTGACTACCCAGACAGCTGACAGACAACCGCCATCACCTAATTGGTGGCAGTGGTCTTTTATTCAGAGTGAGCGGGTATAAATCACTCTCTCACAATAAAAGAAAAGGCTCTGGAGAAATTTAAGGTGGGAAATGCATCCTGAGTGGCCATTGTTAGAGGACTATACATGTGCTTGAGAAGCCTCGTGCTTCGCAGATTATTGTCCTGGCTGTTTCAGCACAACCAGGCCATTCACTTCAACCTCTCTGCAGCTACTGAGTGGCAGTGGTAAGAGGAAAAGAAAGAAAGAAAATGGGACAAAGATTGAAAGGGAACTTAAAATGGCTTTCTTTTTCGTCTCCCTTTCACCTGAAGAGCAGGTTTGTGTGTTCCAGGGTGAGTGGGGGAATTGAAGACCCCTGACATCAGCAAACACAGATATGGCTAAAGTGCAGTGATTGCTGACTCAGGACCAGTGAGTGACATCTTTTAAGTGCACGGAGGGATGCTTTTAGAAGCATCGCCACTGGAGAGGACAGAACAGGATGTGACTCTTACCACACCATTGACTGTATTGTCTGGGGGGTATGGTGACGCGTCGCCAGGGGGTATTTTGTTTTGTGATGCACCTGGTCCATATATAGCAAAGCTATTGCCACAGCACTGAGGGGATAAGAGCTGCCCTTCTCTCCGATGGGTCACATTTAGGGTTGCCAACTAACTTCAGCACAAGAAAATAAGGGACAATGTTAGCTGTTTTTAGGAACACAAGCACTTTCTTTATTTTACATATGGCATTAGAGATTCAAGCAAACTACTGGCAAGGAGGAGACAATTGATGAATGAAATGAAAAAAAAAATAAATAAATATCTACAGTATATAAAGTGTGTCTATAAAAATATGCTTTACTAAATTAGGTGCTAAAATTCATGTGAGATGCAATAACTTTCGGGTTCGGGTCACTGACAAATGAAAGTGTTTAATCTTAATTGAGTGTTTAATCTTATCATTATGCATTACTGACACTCTATCCTCCAATTTGATACTGTTAAGTGCTTTGACACAATCTGAATTGTTAAAAGCGCTATATAAATAAAGGTGACTTGACTTGACTTGATGTCAAACCGAACTGCCACACATCATTACATACACATGTCAGTTTGGCTCCTACCTTTCCCAGTGCAAATAATAACGCTAGAATTATGATTGTACATAAATACTCAGATGGATTTCATTATTTTTAGTCATTCATACATATATTTTCAATATATTTAAATTTTTTCATAATTGGATGTACATTGAAACATACAATATGTACATAATGACGGGATCTAGAGCATTTACGTTTGGTTTAGAAATATAAACATCTATCAATTCTTTATATTAAATTTATACTATAAATAATTTTGTATAGTTACATTTTACTATATGGTTTTTTCATTTGAAACTGTCAAATTATGCAAATTTGTTAAATAAATTTGATGACACTGAACATATTTAATTAACTGATAGATTAATTAATTCCATTTCTTGAATGTAAATCTAAAAGGATTCGTAAACATTTGTGCACTGTGTGCTACATAAATAAAAAAATAAAAAAAAGTGATTAAAAATTGACATTGACTTTAACTTTCCCCATTTACCAAAAAGTTTTGATGAACAGCACAACCAATCCTGCAAAAAGCCAACATCTAGTAATAGCTACTCTCTGATCCTTCTCCCAGTGTTAAATGTAGCATCTGTATAAATGTAACATCAACCACTCACACAACTTACAAGAAATGTGTGTGTGCTTCACATCCGATTTGTTTTCCACCCTAAACTGTTATTTTTGACATTGACACATTTTCATATCTGAATCAAATGCAATTATACTGAAGCGTTTTCTGTTATTTGGGCTTAAAGGTCCTTGGACACTGAATCTGAAATTTTCGTCCAAAATTTTCACCTTAAAACATAAAAACGACTTCAGGTTGTGTCAATCATGTTTACACACTGTCTCCAAAACTTTCATCCGTCATAATTTTTTTTTTTTTTTTTTTGCATTTTTCATTTTTCATGCATTTTTCACATCCGTAGCAAGCATTTTGAAAGGTGTTTTGATGCATCTGACTGTGCAAGGTTTGTATGATGAATACAAAAAAACGCATACGCACTCAGTGTGCAAGGACCTTAAGACACTAAAAAATGTGACAAACAATGTCCTGTATGAATATGATCTCATTCTGTATTGTAAGAACAGGTCAGCAAACCTAGTCACACTGAAAATGGACTTCAAAATGGGAAAAGTAGGTAAAATGCTAACTCAGACAGAGATATTGCTTACCTGTGGTTGTGAAGTATAAGTTATTAGACTGTGGATAAGAAGTGCTCTGCTGTGGTAACAATGAGCACTCAAACAAATAATGCCATTCACTGTAAACAGAGCAGCAAGCAATATTGTGATGCAAACCCCATAAAACGAGAGTGAGTTGAAACACTACGCATGTCAACAATTATCAGCAATCTCACCCACTGTTTTTTAGCGTAATTACCAGATGGTGAGGCTAATTAATTCTCATCCCTTGAGAGGAACATTGTTTTTACAATCTTATAAAACCAATTCAGAATCGTGCGATGTCGAAGAGAGCAGAAATTTCTTCCTCGTAATATCAAATGAAGTACTCCTGAGAGTTGTGGGTTTCTTTCAGTCCCCAGAGCGAAGGCCAGATCATTTCTAATGCCTTTACATAAACATCACTATGTTCAGAAATTAAAGTGTGAGCACTCACTGTGTGCATTGTGGGAATTTAAATCAATGTGGAACACCCAATAAAGCTGTAAAGAACTGCTTAATGAATACCACACCAGGACATCTAAGCAAGCAGTCAGTCTTACACAGTCAGTCTTACACAAAGCGACTTACACTTACTACAGGGACAATCCCACTGGAGTAACCTGGGGTTAATGCCTTACTCTGGAACACAACAGTGATAGTTCAAGAATCAGTCCTTGCAGATGTAATATGTAGTACGGTGGGTGACTTTTTTTTTTTTTTTTTTAGTACTGTATGTATGTTCTAAATAGGTTAAATCACAAAAAAGCTCAGTATTATGCCTGTACCATGTAATGTTTATGCATAAGTAATAACAGAATAGCTTGTATAAGTTGTCAACATATACAGTAGATAAATATACATTCATCATGTAAAACTTCATAAAGAAACATTAAAAATGATATTATAAAATTACATTATAAAAATCAGTTTCACGGTCTCATTTATCAAAAAGTCATACATGTGAATGATTACTCTATATTAGAACTCTTCATATTGTAGCAGACGGAGAAATATAAGTCTATATCACGCTGTGAAAAATTATCTTTGGTAAAACATCTACAGTACATTAACATAAATTTACAAAGCAAACTGTAAATATTAGGTTGACAAAGTTTTGTTTGAAATTTTAAAACCTTGAAGGTTTATATGGTTATGGGTGGAGAGAACGATCAACAGACAGAAAAATAGAACAACAGAACAATAGAATGACAGAATGATGGATAGAACAATAAATGGATAGAACAACAGATAGAACGATATATAGATCAGTGTAAGTTTTATATGGCTGTCAAGGAGTAAACATGCTACTTGCATGAAATTATTCAGAGTATTGAGTGTGTTTGAATGCAGTGTTGCATTCTGGATGCACAGTTGCACTGCCCTGGTGACGTGCTCTGAGATTGAGGGAATCTGCTGATTTGCTTTTTTGATCATCCAACATCATCAATCTGATGGAAGAGGATACACACATAAAAAAATCCCCTGCATGACAATACAGAGTGCTTACTTGCTCTTTCACATTGTTATTATCTGATTAAATCAAAGGTACCAGAGCTCAGATATGATCTCAAATCTGTCTTCTGATCATATTATTATCTGTGAATGTGCATTAACATTCCACGGCAGAATGCAAGAGAGAACACACATCCAGTGGCAAACATATAATTTATGTATGATTCAAGCACTATAATGGCAGAATGATATATTATTCAATTACATTGTTCTCTTTACTAGCTTTGTTTATTTTTTAAATAAATGATTTACAGAAATTACAATGTCTCCAATAGCATATACAGTATAAATTAATTAGCAGAAACCAGAAACAAAACAATAGAAAACAGAATAACTTCTTACCACAATCTCCTCTGAAATTAAAAACACTTTTTCTCTTTTCTACTTTTTTATAAATTTGCTCTTCTCTATAATCAAATCTTTTCTCTTGATGACCACAAACTGAAACTGAATAAAAGAGATGCTGATGCATTTTGTCCCTGTTCGTAAAATCCTTCAATTTAAAGAGGTTACACCAGGTTCAAACCAACCTTTCAGTTAGATCTTTAACCACTATGACAGACATCATCAAACCATGTTAGTCTAGACAAAAAACAGGTGAAAAATAGCAAGCCAGCACTCTTTTCAAAGTCAGCATGAAGCAAAAGTTGTGATTATCTTTTCCTCTATTGCGATGTATGTTGGATTAAAAAAGCTTCTTGAATGAGACAAAATCTAGGGCAGGATATGATTTTGTCCATCTGGTATTGATAGCATCATGTGAGTGACATGGACGCTGGAGGGCGGGGATTGGATTGAAACTCATCCAGCTGTTGGACAAGCTTATTGGCAGTGCACACGTCATGGGAGGTACGTTAATGTTTTTGATTAAATATTAGGAGGGCGCATGAAAAAAAAGTACATTTTTATTTCATGGTGACTTTAAAATCCAATTTGAGTGAATGTTAGAACTGAGCATGTGCCCTTTACATTAACCAAGCTTCCAGGTGTTTCTACACATAACTAGGAGAAGTGCATAACATAAATTACACACTTGATGGAAGAAGAGAGAAATGAGTTGTGATGTGAATGGCAGAAGCTGTTGCTGGCAATAGTTGTCAGTGCCCTGTTATCTGTTGAGCGTTTTCCCCTGTTGCTCTATACACACTTCTGTGACTGTATCTTACATCTACCATTTCCTTTGGTTCACATGCCCACAGAGTCTGTTCCCGATGTGATTGTTCTGACTTTCAAATAGTTCTGTCTGCCAGCTGGGATCAATAGGGCTAATCCCTCCTGTGGACGCATCCTGTACTCGCTAAAGCAGGTATTACTGGCACAGTGTGATGATTTTTTTCTGGTAGGGACTCTGATGCCGTAGGCTTTCCTAGAACAGGGATAAACAAGGTTTTTATTAGTATTTACTGTATTTGTGGGCAACAGGTGTTTGAAACAGCAATTTCTTAGATTGTGGGAAATCTGCTGCATCCCTGGGATAAAATCAGTTTTCTGAGGAGTAATTAAATTTTTTTTCTGAGATGTCATGCAGGACAGATTTCTATTTAAAAAAAAAAAAAAGTGCCCTGATGAAAAAGGAAGTTCTCAAAGACAAATGTCTTTTAAATTTCAATTCATTTTCTGAATTTGAACGGAATTATAACTGAGGAAGCAATTTACTTCTAAGTACACATTAAATTAATGGAAATTTACAGAAATTCAACATTTTTTGAACGACAAATCAACTGATAGAATGATAGAACAAATGATAGAACGACAGACAGGATAGACGGACAGACAGATAGATAAAGACAGACAGTCTGTCTTTCTGTCTGACTGTGTATCTATCTACTGTATCTATCCGTCCGTCCGACTGATCAACAGACATACTAAACTTCCTGTGTGTTGTAACCACTTCATTTCAAATTTCAAGTCATGAATTGAAAACAAACTATCCTGAATTTTGCACAACCCTGCTATACCAATTACATAAAGAAAATTAACAGGATTTCATAGAGCAAATGGATTGTGTTTTACTGTTTTTGCTCATTTTCTCCAGCCATTCCCAAGAGTGCTAATAAGATACATTGTTTGCTACGGAAAATGAATTTAAACATCGACTTGAGTGTATGTTTACAAAGTATACAGCAAATTACTGAGGAAAAATAGGGTGCCACATTGCTGAGGCACAAATACGGTGTTAACAGGACCTGTGAGAAATAAAACTTGAATATCTAAGAAGCCAGCCAATATGAATTCATTCGCAAGACACTACTGACATATTATAGTTATCCTGTTTCCGAGAGAAGAATAAATGCCATTAGAATTCCCCAGCTACTCTCTCTTCGCCCACGACTCTTCGGGGCAGGGTGGAGACGGCCTTGCTCCGGACTCCTGATAATGTGCTCCTTTCTTTTTTTTTGTTTCCCCGGCATCATTTTCTGCTGACTGCCATTGTCTACCATTGGTGAAAATCTATTCTCGATCACAGTGCCCCCTCCATGAGGACCTTCAGGGTAAACCTCCCACTTACAAGCACTCCCTGTAGGAAAGCAATCACTCAGCGTCAACACACCTTCGCAGATGCCGGGAGTCTCGTAGGATGTACCTACCTTAACTAAGGTTGTACAAAGCCACTCATCTTTGCATCTGTTGCATGGAAACAGCGAGAAGAAAAAGAGGCTAAAAATGCTAACAAGCTCCTTGGAGGGTTTCAGCGGTGTGTAGCATTCAAAGTGATTGGAGGTCAACCGAAATGCATCTCCATTACAATTATGAAAGAGAGGGAACTGTAAATATACATTGATTGGTCCTCTAGCTGCCACTTTCTAGGCCAGCTCTCAAGCAATCGGGGCCCCTGGGGTCTTCTTGCAGTCCAAAAGCCATGTGACCCCCATTATCTCGATGGCCCGCCTGTACAAAGCAGTGATTACCGTTGACCTCTAAGTACTGGGAGCAAAGACGGTGAGACCATTCCCTCCAAAAGCACATACGCGGCAACATGGCTGCCGCAGGCTCTCGAGCCTGCAAACTTCCACTTCCATCTGTTCTTCTCAACATTATCGAAAAAGAAACAGGGCGAGACAAGGTGGTCAGGGGGAAATTTCTCCTCAAGCCAAGCGTGCATCCTTGTGATGACAGACTGCTGGAGGCTGAGCATCATAGCAAACAATGCTGTTAGATTTATAACAAGAGGCCCAGAGCACTGGCTGAAGGCCATCTCATGCTGAGAGCTGGGAAATGTACACAAGATGGATGACACAGAACGATCGGTAAATACTGCGTGAACAATGGACCATTGTGGAAGTGAGTGACTTGAGGACACCCTTGCTTTTAGTTCACCTCTCATATTTATATTGCCTTAGTTGCTTTTTAATGCATCCACGGCGTACAAACTCACATTTTTCTTTGATCTTATCAAAGGATGTGCATTTGTGAACTACATAGAAGACAGAGGCAAAAAATATAAGCCATACATCTAGCCAGCACACAACTAGGTTTATGAAATCTCATCATCGAATGATAACGCTCCAGGACAAAGACTATTTAATCATACTCAATGTAGGGAAACATTTTATTTTGGAGCGTAACATCTACCACACATCCAATCGACACGGAGCAAAAGCTGGCAGCGTTTTCGGCTTCTGAATGAATTCTCCTCCTCTCATCACTGTTCCTCCAAATCAATTGGTTATATCGGTTTTTAAAGCTCTTCATAACACCCTTCCCCACTTCTCGTACGCGTCTGTGAAGGAGCTTGGGCCCTTAGTGAGGACGACTATGGCTGAACGAACAAATGACTGATTGGCTACAGATAGGGTTCTGGCAGGTGCGCACACTTTGGGGCAAGTCTACGAGTCCACATTCCCCTGAGTCAGTGCCACTTGTCATTCAGGTGATCAGACAGGGGAAAAGATAATGTCGTATCTGAAGTCAACCCATAAATCAGCACACAAACTCTTTTAGACTTCCTCTCAGCTCATCCGATAAACATTAGCGTCTGCTATCCGAGTACAGTGGTTTCTTGCGGTCTCGTAACCTGAACAATTATCAGATGAAAGAAGCATTTCGAAAATGTTTTCAGGGTTTGTAAGTGAAAACAGCTTTAAAAAACACAGAGGCATCAAATGGTCTTTCTCCAAGGATATAAATGCAGGCTCGGAGTGCTTGTAGATGTGGAATGTAGAGGACTATGACCTTCTCCACAAGCAGCGGAGGGACTAGAGACAGCAGCTGGTTGGTAAGAGGGTACAGCTGCCCGCATCCAGTGCAATCAGATGTGTCAGTCAGAGAATCGGGGTCCCACAAAGTGCAATTTCTTATTTCAGTGATGATGGTGAAAAACATGTATATTAAAGTCAAATCATGGGAAATAGGGGTTTGGAATCAAACCAGTTTATGTACTACATAGATATACTACAACACTCACAAGTTCCCTCCTCGGTCCACCAAGACCATATACCGTATGGAAACCAACCCATGAATACATTAACATATGACTGAACACATTTACATAATATAACTATTCAGTTATCAGCAACTTGGCCCTGAGGTAACAAACAGTGTGCAGAATTGTAATATGAATTTGGAATTAAAATTTAGGTAAAGAAACTTAGTCAAGACAAATTTTGAATAATGGCTTGACAAATCTTGTTTGAAAATGTTAAAAACATAATTGATGAAAACAATTAATTAAAAAGCCTATCAATCTATAGACGTAGTTTTCCTTTCAAAAGTTTTCGGGTTAGTAAGCCTTTTTTTTCTTTTTTTTTTAATTAATGCTTTTATTCAGCAAGGACGTTAAATTGATCAAAAGTGAAAGTAAAGATGTTTGTACAAAAGATTTCTATTTCAAATAAATGCTGTTCTTTTGAATTTTCTATTCATCCAAGAATCCTGAAATTCTTTTACCATTTCATGGTTTCCAAGAAAATATTAAGCAGCACAACTGTTTTCAACATTGATAATAACAATTGTTTCTTGGGCAGCAAATCAGCATAACAGAATGATTTCTGAATGAGTAATGATGCTGAAAATTCAGCTTTAGCATCACAGGAATAAATTATATTTTGAAATATATTATAATAGAAAAGTTATTTTATTTATAATAAAAATCATACCACCCACTAACTTCTGAACAGTAGTGTGTGTGTGTGTGTGTGTGTGTGTGTGTAAATTCCTACTCTTTAATAGCTTTCCAAATCTACAAAAATTATAAACAAGTGGCTGAAGTTTATTAATACTAAATAAGTAAAACTCAATTGCATCCCACACCTTGGCGCAAACCTTAAATAACATTGTAAGTGAGCATTACAAAAATTTTACGAAATTCTAGAATAAGGCTGCTTTTAAGATTTTTGAACCATGGACAAAATATGACTGTTTTCTCAGAGGTCGCAATGCACATTATCAGTTCAGTGTCCAACAATGAACGGAAATTACATAAACTCAGATGGAGATGAATGCTGCAGTGAATGTAATTGGAAAACCATCCTATTGCTTTCCTTTGCAGATCCACTGATATTTTTGCTCTTTGTTCACGCAACCTGTGGTTATCGCTTTCCTCTTCTTTTGTATACCTCTTTCTCTCAGCATGTTGAATTTGTGCACAATGACAGCATGAGGTCTCGCGACCAAGAAAATAGGCTCCCATTTTCTTCTTCTTTCTTTCTCTCTCTCTCTTTCACACTCTCTCACACACAGAGCCCTAGAAAGTGCAGGACTCAGTGGTGTCCCACTTATTGTTACAGGCCTGAGGGACCCAGGAATCCTGAATAGATGGACACAGCTCATCTCTTTCTCACTTTCTCTTTCTTTCGATAATCTCTTTTTATTGTCCTTCTCTGTATTTCCTTCTAACTCCATTTCTCTCTTTTCCACTTGTTTATTTCTGTTCTTGCTCACTTTTTCACTCATTCTTTTATCCTTGCCGACTTTTTCCACAGAATAAAGATGGGACTCAGCAGTATCTTGCAGCCATTCCTGTGACAAGAACGAGAGGCTGCTGAGATGGAGATAAATGGGGACGCTCAGGAGGGGTGAGCGTTGACATTTGAAGCTTTTGACATTAAGAAGGGATCAGCTTTTCTGACTCAACTTGTTTGGTACTTTCACTCATTAATGTGACTGAGAATATGGAGTTTTAATGTGTGGAGTGTAAATGACTCAGAACTTTGAGCTCCATCATCACCAGCACATCTTCATATTATAAGATGTTTGAATGCTATTTAAACTAATAATGCACTAGAGAGACAGAACATTGAAGTAGAGCATAATTATAAAATAAATAGATACACATCATTCAGTAGAATTAGAATGAAACAAAAGTATTTCTATCAGCAGGGAAAATCTTATTAAGCTTAAAGCTTTCATTTAATGTGCACTCAGTAATTTCTTTCCTATTTGAAAAGAAATAAACCAAGGAGGTCTGTAATACCTGAAGAGAGCCATCTGTTTGCATTTCCATTCATTTTAATGCCAGTTGCTCTGCTGGCGCAGGACCCCTAAAAAGCACAGTATGTGATTTGAAGTTTACCAGCTTTTCTCTTTGGCGCTCAGTTGTGCTGAGAAAGTTTTCAAACAGGAGAAAGTCAGTCCAAAAAACAAATAAATAAAGCAAGCAATAAAATCATTCACTAGTAAAACTATGACATTGCAAACAACATTTATAAATCATCAAACATGTAATACTATGAAACATGTAATATTAAATATACAAACACACATCATATAACATGTAACAACACAATGTAATAAAAAAATTATGAAATAATAACCTTATAAATGTTACTGGCAAAAAAGTCCAAAAAAATATTGAATTGCCATTGATGGAGAAAGATGACTGTACATACGCCTCCTTATTATGCAGCCATTTACAAAATAAATAAATAAATAAATAAATAAAAATCACAAACAATTTCAAAATAACAGTACATAACATTAAAGTTAATTTTGGAAGTAAAAAAAAAACTGAAATAGTACTTTCTTGTAAAATGTACTCAATTTTTTGTTTCATTTACAACTAAAAATATTAAATAGAACTAAAAAACATTTTAATAGTGTATGATTGTTGATGTATTATTAGTTTATTTGTAGTGAGACAGAACAAAAGCACAGCTATGTAAGAAACTTTCAGTTTTCTGAATAAGCAGTCAGTTATAAAGTGTTGCTCTATACAACACTTCACAAATCTTTAACAAAATGCTGTGACAGAATCAAGCATTCCGTCTAAATCTGTGCAATACTGTAGGTTAACTGTAGTTTAGTTGAAGTGCAAAGGCTCTACTTTTCTTAATACTACGTCAACAAACAAGGGCAAGTCAACAACCTGCAGCCAAGTTTGGCACTATCTCCTCTCAAAATAACAATGCTCTCTGTACCCGCGGCTGTCAACATCAGAGCGTAATCCTGCTTGACAAGAGCATAGACTCTACGTGACGCTTCATTCTCATTCCAGTCCCATCATATCATGGTCCCTGCAAACACCTGAGAGGAATCTCTGTGCAGGGCCCCGGTTCAGGAGCGCCGGTCAGCAGCCAATGTGTGTGCTGATAAAGTCTGCTGATGTTTGCGCATGGCTTAACCTTCATGCGGTGGTCAGGCCATTTTTTTAAAGGCATCATGCTGTATCATTCAGTGGAGTCTGAGCAGGGCTGACAGGGCCACAGAGGTTCTGTGAGCTATAATTCAAACACCTCCTGTGTGATGCCCACCCCACTTCTGTCAGTTCATGTCAGCCCATAAACCCCCACAACCCCTTATGCATTTCTTACACATTGACAAACACTTTTTTTTCTTTAAGCATAAACCTAACAACACATTTTTTTCTTTAAGCATAAACCTAACAACACAACACATCATAATAAAATTATCCATTTTTGTGATAATAAAAATAATTGGGATACCTACTACACTGAAAAAAATGACTCATTGAATTTACTAAATTTTTTTAAGGTAAGTGGTTGCAATCAATTTATTTTAGTTACATTTAAATGAAAAAATTTAGTTGACTAACTTTCAACTAAATTTGTTTATTTAAAAGTAGCTAAAATAAATTGATTGCAACCACTTACCTTAAAAAAAATTTGTAAATTCAATGAGTCATTTTTTTCAGTGTACTAATAATAATAATAATAATAATAATAATTAATATGAATCAAAGTATTTTAATAATAATATATTTTAAGCTGCCATAATAAATAATAATAATAATAATAATAATTATTATTATTATTATTATTATTATTATTATTATTATTATTATTATTATTATTATTATTGTTGCTGTTAATATTAATAAATATCTAACAATAATAATAATAAACTATGACTAGAATTATTATAGAAATAATTGTTATATATTTGTAAAGTTGTTACAATAACAATGATAATCATAATTAATTAATATTACTACTACTACCACTACTAATAATAATAATAATTTTTTTTAAGGTTACACTTTATTTTAAGGTGTCCTTGTTACAGTGTAATTATACATTTAAGTACTGAGTAATATTAACACCAAGTACTTACTATAGGGTTAGGTTTAGTGTTAGAGTTTGGTTTAGGGTTACTTGCATGTAATTATGCATTATTTTGTGCTAATACTAGTAGGTACATGTAACGTGTAACAAGGACACCTTAAAATAAAGTGTTACCCTGTTTAATTATTAATAATAACAAAACTATTATTATTATTATTATTGTTGTGGCTTAAACAACAAAAACACAATCTTAGACTTTAAATACAAAAACATCCAATGAAAAACATTATTTGTTATAGTATAAACTATCTTATTAAATTTGGTTCATCATAATTTTTTTTTTTTTTAAGATATTTGCTTCGATAAAAACAAGTCAAAAATCTTGATTAAAAAAATTGGCAGTGCTCTTATCCCTTATTCCCTTCTCACACTGGGAACATGAAGAGGGAGTCCTCATTACCGCCATCAACAATCATAGAGAACCTCTTGAAGAATAATTAGATCATATCTGAATGTGATCTGGAATGAGAACGCTTCACATAAAGAACCTCTGTGCTTATTCTGATCTCCTTAGAGTCAAATGAAAGCGGGAGTATTCTAATGCGGCAGGAAAGCCTTGCGTTCACTCACACATCCGCAGCAAACGCCCAGGGCTGAACGCATTAAGTAAAACCACAGCACCAGCGTGGTATTGATCCTTCACACAGGCTGTTGCTCTTAAGGGAATTGATAAGAATCATTTTGAAAGAGAAGTAAACCTTGATGATTGTAATCGGAAGATATTATCATTGATTTTTCCGGCCTTTATTCCATTGTGTGCCAAATAAAGAAGCATTTCATTGCACGGTGGCTCTCCTCTTCCCCTATCCCACTCAGTTAATTTACATCCTCTCATTAAATAGTCCATACTTCTGTGGCCTTTTCACTGGACGTGCTATTGATATGCACCCTGCCCTGCGAGGCTACACACCCAGATTATCCAATAACAGGTTACTTTTCTGCAGTGCTGCATTTCCAGAATTTAATTAAAACTATAAGTTAATAAGTCTAATAGGACCTGCATAAATCCTATTGCACAGCCAAAGTCTCCTTTAATTCCTTCCTGATCTCTTTAATATAAGATTACACAGTGACTAAGAGGGCCTGCATCCTGACGTGTTTTGAATTATTCTGCATGTACCTATCAAAGCGGGATTGTTTATGTCTGATGCTGCGTCAGGGCCAGGAAGTCAGTCAACTGATGAGGTTTAAAATGGCACTATAGTACTAGGTACGCAATTAATCATGTCAGCAGTGCAAATTGTCTCCATAAAAATCATAGCAATGCACAAGCACTTTTCAAGATCATCATATTTGCATCTATCACATCTTTAGGCACAAACAAAAAATTGACAAACTCATTAACAAACTCTCTGGACATTTAACAATATCATAAAATGGAGAAAGAATAAATTGTTAAAAAAAAAAAAAAAAAAAAGAGTCTTCAAATTCACTGGTAATCAAATTCTTATTAAAACGACTATGTATATATAAACCATTTTTAATTTTGATGGCTGCAACACTCAAAAGTTGGGACAGAGGCATAATAAAAGTGAAAAATGGTTATAGAATATTCAAGTTAAACTGTTTTGAAACAGATCATTTTCCATACACAATTTTGTGAAAAGATTCTGCGAATCCAGAGAAATCTCAGTCTGTGTAGGGCAAGACAGGAAACCTCAGCTGAATATGCATGACCTTTGAGCCCTCAGATGGCATTGCATAGAAACCACCATGCTGCGGTGTGAAATATATCCACATGGGCTCGGGAGTACTATGGAAAACTGTTGTCACTTAACACAGTCTGCAGCTGCATCAAGAAATGCAACTTGAATCTGTTACACAAGAAGTTTATACATCAATTCTAGGCAGAGACACCAGCGGGTTCTCTGGGCCCGAGCCCATCTTAGATTGTCCAAAAGACAGTGAAAATGTGTGCTCTGGTCAGATGAGTCCACATTTCAGCTTGTTTTTGGGGAAAACTATATTCAAATTGTCAGTTCCAAAGACTTCAATCAGTGACAGGTGCAAAAGCAATTGTTTGTCATGCTATATGTGTGCATCAGTGCAAACGGCATGGGTGACTGGAATGTGTGTGAAGGTACCATTGACATGGAGGCATATATTGGGATTGTACAGAGACATACTGCCATCAAGATTACTTGTTTCACGGGAAGTCCATGGTTATTAGTCTAGCCAGCAGATCTGTCTCCTATTGAAAATGTACGGCCCATCATGAAAAGAGAACAACTATAGACTGTTGAGCAGCTGAAGTCTTGTATCAAGCAAGATTGGACAAAAAAATGCATGCAAACCTTGCAAAAATTAGCATCCTTAATTCCCAGATGATTAAAATGGGTAATTAAAAGGAAAGATGATTTGACACAGTGGGGAACATATCTCTGTCCCAACTTTTTTGGAGTGTGTTGTAGTCATCAAAATCAATTTGTTTATATTTACAAAAGTTGGCCAGTGAAAACATTGGATTTTTTTCTTTGTACTTTAGTCAACTAAATAAAGGTTAAAGAGAATGAACAAATAACATATTCTTGATTTTATGGCATTTCACGAAATGTCCCAACTTTTCTGAAATTGGGGTTGATATGGTGAGAATTATAAAGTATTATTATTAATTACATCATTTAAATGTTTCTTATCGAGGCTTGCAATATATTTTACCTAATATATTAGAGTATTATAACTACTATAGTAATATAGCATAATACACATAGTAAGGTGATAATTATAAAGTATCATTATGAATAACTCAGTTGACATCATTATAATTATAATAGCCTAATTATACACTGTAAAAATGATTGCTTAAATTGAAATTGAACTTAAATTTCAACATTAAAATAAGTAATGCGTTGTTTCAACAATGTGCTTGAGTGAAGTTCAGTTAACTTTAGCTTAGTTTAAGTTGGATATTAATCTCAACAAATGTTAAGTTGTTATAACTAATTGCAGCAACACTGGTATGTTTCCTTACCTTTATCCACATTACTCCATCTTAACATAATAAAATACTTATGCATCAAATGATTTGATCAAAGTTATTAGTACAACTTTTGTTTGCAAGTTATCAGAAAGATAAATGCTTCCCCTAAGGATCAAACCCAACAATGGGCTACTTAGAAAGTTGCTCATGCTTAAATAAAAAACTAAAATAAAATAAAGAGCAGTAAATGAACACGCTGCCATCTAGTGGCCAGCATCCCATCTTAGCTGAAATCACTAGGTTTAAGCTAGAAAGTGCATGTGTGGCTGCTCTCTGCATTGCAGTTCAACCAAAACAAAAGTAAATGTTTCTCAGGAAAACAATGTTCATTTATTGCTAAAATGTGAATGTTTAAGTGAACATTCAAGTTTGAAGGGACCCACACATACACATATTTGTAAAAGAGACTATACAATTGCAGTACTTTTTATGTGCTATTCATTCAGGAAACATTCACACTGAAAAACTGAAGTTTAATATTGTCTTCTGAGTGGCCTCTGATGTCCTGTGAGGTCAATGAAACCCTGACAGCTTCAACAGTGTACCAACCACTACACCTTCATTTATGCATGAAAAATAAAAATAAACCACAAACAACATGCCACGAAAATAAGCCTGTTTCAAGGTTAGTTAAATCATGCCTCCGGTAGAAAAACAGCAGTAATCAGGATGGATTATATCTGAAGCAGGCCCAGGGGTAGCGTGCATCTCTAAGCATATCACCTGAGCTGTGCACTGGCAGCCTCTGACAGCAAGGGTCAGCCTCACCTCCAGAGACCTGCTCAGTGTCACCTTCAGCAAGCACTCAGCCATGTGTCTGATCTGGGATCCAGCTGGCTACCCTGCCTGACCTCCGCTGCCTGATCAGAGCGAGGTTCAGACACCTGAAACAAGTTTCAGAGTCATCTGGAAGGTCAACGAAAGGGTCCAGAGCAGAAAAATGCTCCATCTACAAGTCTTAACCTTTTAATCTCAAATCAAAGCTTGAGAAATAATCTACAAAAGGCTAAAGTTGCATGTCTGAAGTCTAGGTCAAGGTACACATTACTCACAGGCAAAAATTACATATTGGATTCTATTATTCGTGACGCATTTGAAAACAGAATCTAGTACAAATAAGGTAAGTACACACAATATCAATAATTCAATAAATGTATTCAATATGCTGAGCTGTGAAAGGGTTTAAGCAGTGAAGGCAATGCACGCCAATTTGTTATCATCAGCACATCTCACCCCATATGAAATGAATTTCAATTTATTTTATGTTGAAGTAAATGCTGCAGCATTATATGTTTTTTTGGACAAGCCCTAAGGCCCTAAAAGCCCCAAGCAAGAGTATCGTTCCCTAAAGTGGTTACCAATCTTACCAGCCTTCTACATGTGCACAACACACAAATAGCTTTATAGCTACTATCTTGTTAGAAGGCATTCAGGCTGCTGTCTTGCTCTCGCATTGCCAGAGGGTTTTTGTCCAGAGTTCTATTTAACAGCAACGTGTTTTTCTGTATACAGCAGTGTTGTGTGGCATTTAGAACTGAACAAAGATTTTTTTTATTAAAAAAATTCTAATTAAACAGATTTAAAAAAAAAAAAAAAAATCTGAACTTGAAAGAAATACAAAAGTTCCAAAAAAAAAAAAAAAAAAATCAAACTCTGAATGTCAGAAAGATCGGTTAAATGAATTAATTCTCAAAACCTGTTTAAAATTTTCAAGTCATTTGAAATAGTTCAAATGTTTTATAGACCTAACAAACAGGTAGAGAGACTGAAAAGAATAATATAGACTGTATATATGCATTACACATTGGATTTTCTGAAATGCAATTCAGTAAAATGATCTAGTGATAAATTCAGGGCTGCATCGTGACTTAAATTGATTGTAGAGACCACTGGTGGGAAAAGCAGCCCAGATCAAATTCTAATATGAAATGGAGCAAACTCTTAATTTTGCCCAACCCTGCTGTTCTTTTTTCTAAACCCTTCGCATCCACCTACATGAAGACTGTGAGAAGGTCTAGTCAAGTCTTTTAATACTTTCCAAGTCGAGTCTTAAGTCCTCAGAATTGTGTCAGGTTTCTGATGAATCAAACACTTATTCATAATGTTTGTATGTCTGTTTTGGAAACGACCTGCATTTGAGCGGGAAAAAAACCCAATCACCAGATGCTCATTAATTTATGATGCCATGCAACAATCAACCTCTTACTCATCAAATAAAACCAAGTCCAAATCTTCAGTCAGAAATTTGCCCATTTGTTTTAAATTGAAGGATGACATTTTTTCCAGATTACGACTTCCACATTATGGACGTGAAATTATAATGCATAAATTATTTTTTTTAGACCCAAATAATATATAAAATTGCCAACTGTGAATTTAACTAATAAAAGGTTAACATTAAGTGTATCCTTCCAAAGGCAAAAATATGTATCTGAAGGAGCCGCTTTATGTAATTTTTGTTACAGCCTCATCATGCCAAGTTAATAATTTCGTACTTAATACATAACTACAGAAAACAAACTACAGTTTCTAGTCAGACAGTGTTTATTAAAGAGAAAAGGTATTTTCAAATTCAGACATTTCTTAAAAAAAAATGGATTCTGTCCTATTAAAATGACTGATGAAGTTAGTGAAAACCCACAAAAACCTAAAAACAGAGGTATATAACCCAATGACAAGATCAAAAAATCAAAAAGCTGTAGGTGTCAATGATATTCTTATGAGATCCATTCTTATACATAAACCCAGAAAGTTGATCATAACCATGAATTATGTCAAGCAAGAATTTAAGATATTGTACAATAGGGTCCCGTGAGGGAGCGTGTCATGATTTGGATTCTTAAATTTCCGACAGAACTCTCTTTTGGCATGTTTGTTAGACCTGAAACACTTAATGCTTACGATTAAGTTGTTAAATCTAAATGATTTTAAGGACAGACAGGAGGGACTAACTTCAAAACACACAACTCCAAACCCAGCAGCTGAGAACAGTCCATGTGAAACACTCAAGAGTCCATCTTCCGTAAAACAGCACGCAAAGTCAATTAGTCCGCAAATGTAGAGATAAAGTGCTTTTGTATTCACTCAGTGCTTGTGCTCAGAAAACCCAATGTTAGTTTTTAGAGCAATGTCAACACATCAGAGGCTGTTGATGGTCTCAGAGCTTTTTCACCAGGACCCTTTGAGTGAAAGATTACCATCCAAACATATACTCCATTGCTTTTGATACAAAACTGTCATCCTTTTTTGGTGTCTGCTGATCTGACACAACCTATAAATCAGAACAAAACAAAACAAAAAAAAGCAAGCATTTAAATTATGCTTTTAAATTGTTGTTCCTTACAGCACATTTCAGTTTGATCCAGGAACTAACATTTGTTAATTTAGATTCTAATATGCCAGTTATTGTTAATATTCCCAACATTGTCATTATTCAAAATAATATAGAAATTATTTTGACAATTATTGCTCATGTTCAGCCGGGTTTGGGAAAACTACAAACTAGTAAGAGATGGTTTTGGCTAGTTTCTGCTGTCAACAGAAAGTTATTCAGACTTTTTTGGACACTTTTGTTGTAATAAAAATAATAATACAGTATTCATTTTATTAATATTTATTCCCAAAATAATTTTTAACCCTTAGTATTAACCTTTGAGTTTCCATGTGTAGTTTTTTTTTTTTTTTTAAATATGCTTCTTTCACTCTTAAATTGCAAAAAAATGCTCTTCATTCCACAAAGCCTCAGCATTATTAAATGCATTATTATTTATTTATAAGCCGCCTTTGTCAGTTTTATTTCAATTAATTTGTTCAGTACTATTTGTGTGGTTGTAAGAGCAGTGGGTGTGTGGAAGGTTACTGGTCAACTATACCTGGTAGTCACTGCTGGATGCTTTGTAAGCAGCACTGAGGGGTCTCATGACAGATCGGGGAGTTGATAGAGGGTGACTGGGGGTGCCAGGAGCCTTCACCGGGGGTGTGAACACAGAACTGGAAGTACTGCTCTTTTCTGAACTCTCCATTACACTCTGAAAAATAAATAAAACACACACAATGTAACATTACCACTGTTCCAATTACAACCAATGGAATTACTGCTTTTGTGCTTCTTACCTTATCGATACACGGTTTGACGCCAATCATTATGGCTTCTCCAAATATCTTTCCATCTTTACTGAGAGCTTTTCGTGCCTGCAATTTAGACTGATACTGAACATGCATCCAGTTGCCTGTATTAGACATCTGTAAATGAAAGAAACAAACTTTTATAGAGTATAAATCATATATGAAAACCAGTCTGCAGTGCTGAAACTTTGCCTGTACTTACCACATGTTTTAATATGTTTCCATACTGTGCAAACTGTAAAAGGATGTATGACGCAGATGCTGGAGGGAACCTGTGTACAAAAAAATATATAAAATTCATGCCATATATGTAGACATGGACATCATAAAGCATGACACATCATATCGGTGCTAATCGAACAAATAAATAAACAAATGATCTAAACACACCCAAAAACTGTGACCCAGGTGTCATCTAGCTGGTCTTCTGAGGACAGAGCATCTCCTTGTGTGAAGAACGGATCTACTTGAGCTGGGGAAAGTGTTGTTTTCCTCTGCTGCCCCGCGGGGCTAAATAAATTAGACACTACAGGACAAAAATAGAAATTAAGCATCTGTTTTTCGATAGAACACTTCAATTAATAAGTAATTAAAAAAGTGATTTTTACCTGTTCCTGGCGTCCCTGGTAGACCAGACAATGGTGTGTGTACTCCAGCAAATGGCTGTGAAAAACAAATTTATAAAAGAGTGAGGTCAAAATCTCATTAAAAACATTTTAAATGTAACAGAACGATTTATTATAACAAAATCAATGTCAAGTGTGTACCTCACTAACTGGCTTTGCACACAAATGAAATGTTTTAAACAAATCACCAATAACTTTCACACTAAATTTTATTCTATTTTTTTTTAATTATAAGAACAACTGAAACCACAAGCAAACATTATATACTCTGGGTGGCCTTACAGTCAAGTTGAGTAATACAGTAACAGAGTAAACAAAAGGTTGTTATAGCCCAAGCTGTGAAGCTTCTTTGCAATAATAAATGCAGATACACATATTCACATCTGGCTAATGAACGGTCTGTATAAAAGGTGTTTATTTTGTTTGAACTGATTTTGAGGTTGGCATTCAAGAACGTCATGTTTGCTAAGAGTGACAAAAGGCTGTAAAGAAAAAGTTGTGTGGAAAGCCCTTTTATAGATATGGTTTGAGAGTTTCTTTAAATTACTAACTTTGGGCAAGTGGTTGCTCATTTAAAATACTCCAGATTCATTACAGTTAAGACAAGGTTGACTTTGCAAGTCAAGTAATTTCATTTTGAATATTTATTAAAAATAATAAATAAATAAATTGTTATAGAAACAAATCTTCAAATCCACATGACATCAAAATTTACAATATTTATTTTGTTAGCGCACATTGCTAGTCGTAAGGTGAACAATTAATCCATGCAAGTTAATCAACTGAAAAAAATAATAAATTGTTTGTCTTGATAATCTTTAATCAAAATCTGAACATTTATTTCCTCTGTGTAATGGCATTCCTTCTCTGATGACGTCAGTTTGATGGCTTGGGCCATGTCTTGGGCAAAATATGCTTAACCACGCACCTCCAACCATTAGTTTGCTACAAGTGAGAGATGAGACGAGGACTGTAAAAATAAAACCCAGCCCTCTATTCAATATTCAGTTTCATTTGGAAATACGTCACCATACAGAAATAAAGTCGGCAGTAATTTCCAGTTCCCGCAGACTTTAAATACATTATCTGTTTTAATGTATCTCTATGTTCTTCTGTAAACACAGGACATGTGCTTCAAACTCAAATTAAAATCTTTAACTTTCTCACTTGTTTGCGAGCCGCAAGAGGTGACATTCCCACACCGGAGCCATTGAGGTCTTCATAGATGCTTCTGACTGGAGGGGCTCCACTCTTGTCTTTAGGCGTTGGGACCACTGGCTGTGGAGGAGACCCACCTGATGGAGGAGAGCACCAAATGTCTTACCGATTAACTTCTGTGCTATGGACAAAAAAATGACATATTCATAATTCCTTATGGTATTAGCAAAATGCAGTAAAAGGATAGTAAGTATTTACCAGCCAGAAGAGGAGACCTTGTTTCTGCCCCACCTCCTGTCAACCCAAAAGACCTGGGCTGAGGTGTGACAGGAGCAGGCAGGTCTCCCATCAGAAATCCAGGTAAAAACTGAGCCCCAGGCTTGGGCGAAGCTGGAGAGCCGAGTGTCATTGGTTCAATACCTGTTATTAGACATCAAAAAGGGTTAGTGAAGTATTCAGAGTTATACATTTAATACTTCTTGCTACTTACACTCTAAACCTATACTTGCATTCAACAGCTATATACAGACAATCAGGAACATATACAAATAAATGCTATTCCAAAGGTTTTTCATTTTACTCTAAATATAAAACACGCACTTACACTGTTAAGGTAAAACGCGTGTCTTACTGCTGTATTGTACCGCTCACATTAGCAATCTCGTCTGAACAAACTCATCCAACATATCAATATACAAACACAGGACTGGCGTAAAACACGAAAACTTACTCTGGATGTCCATACTGGGTCCTAACACGGCAGACACGGAGGGAAGATTAGCCCTGCTTTACCAAATAAAAAAAAAAGTGCAAAAATTTTTTGAACCAGACGGAAGTTGCGCGTGCTCTGATGTCACATGCGCGCTGCACTTCCGCTTTCACGAGACCAGCTGTTGCGCCCCTGCAGGAAACTGATTTTTAGTTTTGGAAACAAATTCTGGCTTTTACTTTCTCTCACCTCGATTATTGTAATGCCCTTTATACTGGTTTTAGTAAGAAGAAAAATGTTTAACATTTTTAAAAGCAACCTGAAGACATGTTTTATAGTTACTTTTGATTAATAAATTTAAACTCTATTTAGTAACTGTATTATTTTTTTCTCTGATTTTCTCTTTTTTTTTTTTTTTTGCACTTGCATGTGTTGTCCCTAGCCTTTATAGAAATATTACACTTCAAAAACACTTTAGAGTTACAATTTTTTTATATTTTAAAATGACATGATGTGTTATTTGAACAATTACACCTTCTTGAGCCATCAATGTGGTAATATTTGTTTTTAATTCACCACAAAACTGCTTGTCCCCACAGCCATGCACAGAGGGAAAGTGCTTTATTTTGAGGTCAAAAACAGGTTTTTCTACCATTTAAAATACAATAATGTATTCATAACTATCAAATATATGATGTAAATGACATAAAGAAATGCCAAATAAATATTATAAAACATATAATGAGAGTAGTGGTCCCCTGGAGTTGTGTCACTGGTGTTACTGTTTAACAAAAATCATTTATTTTGAAATAAAAATCACACTGATGACATCACTTCCTTCCTCCTATTTCCTGAAGATCTATGAAGAAAGACCCATGTTAAGTCCACTGTCTCTTTTCAGTTATCAGAAATTTTCTCATTTATCTCATGATTTCATGCGAAGCTTTTAGTTGAAGTCACTGGTACGACCTACTTTATTGTTAGGGAATTGTAAAAAACTAGAATGCAAATGGACTAAACTACTTAATTTAGTGAGTAGACTGACATGTGGTTTGATACCTTGCACCAGACATTTTGAAAAATGCATTTTTCATGAAAATTGTAACTGGTGTTACCTTACTGGGTAACACCAGTGAAGATCAGTTTATGTTTATGTTCTTTTACTAACTGCTTTCACTAAATGCCAAATGTAACAATTTAGTCTCATCTATTAATTATAGCTGAAGAATAAGGATCTTTGGTCTTATGTATGTCACTGGTGTTTCATTGTGTCATGTGGCATGATAATAATTTTACATCCATTGAATTCTGCTACACTCAAGAGTTAAGATTTAAAGGATTGCCATCATTACTTGTTTATAACTGTTTTTCAAATATTGTCATTGTTATAGCAAATACATGGTTGCGCAAATGAACTAACATCATTCAATAACACCTTTAACAAACCTGATTAAAATAAATCAAACACAATCTCAATATTTGTTGCATTATCATTGTTTTTCTGTAACTCAAAAAGATTGCCAAACAAGTAAGGTAACACCAGTGACACACACACTCACACACACAAAAAAAAAAAAAAAGGTGCATGTGGTCTTTAAATAAATACACAAAAAAATAAAAATCATTAAGCTGTCATTTATGTGTATTCATAAAGTCAAAAAGTAATCTAATAATGTGGTCTAAGTTTAAATGTTAAAAAAAAGAAATACATTTTAAGACATTTTGCCATACCAAAAGTGGACGTTTCTGTAGAATGACCCTGTTGTAAACAAAGACATGAAATGCTGTATTGCTGTTTTCACATTTTCCAGGTTAACTGTTCTTACACTAACTCATCTGAAGATGGCACTCTTGTTCCACAGGGTGGCTTCATTCCCGTCCAGGACCTCCCAGAGTAAAGGGACATTGAAATCATCCTCCTCTTGCTGGAGCATTCATCTCAAAAGTAAGAAAACATGAAGTTTATGTTTTTATACCAATATTTATCCTACGTTAATATGCATTTTAGGGCTATTATTTAATATAATATTTCGATAGATTTTTTTTTATGTTGATATAATTTTTCTGAGGTAGGCCTAATACATTTTTGATAGTAGGCTATATGTTAATGAATTAATGTTATGCAACTTTAATCAAGGTTTCAGACATAACAGTCATTCTGTATGAAAATTATATCCTCATAAAGAGTAAATAAAAAATCCTTATGAAAATCAATTATGGTAGTCAGTTAATTTCTGACTTAGCCTGCAGCTTATTAGTTGCATCACAAAATCAATTTAATTTAATATGTTTTAGATGATTAATTTGCTTTAGATTATATTTTTAATAATCATCATCCTGTTTTTATTTATTTATTTATTTATTTATTTATTTTACTAAAGACAGAGAACTGCTGGATTCTGATCAGTGCACATGATTGGACTTTGATATCCTGCCCAAGGAAGTGTGCGTGGTACAAAATAAAAAGGTTCTGACAGCAATGCTAAGTATTCATTAGTGCTCAGTGATTTATATCAACACTACCTATGTCTCTCCAGAACAAAGAGACAGAGGGAGAAAGAGTTTTCTGTAAAATGACTGAGCTCATATCCCCTGGAGCAACACTGAATATATGATGCCAGTCATCTGCATCCAAATAAAGAGAGAAATGCCAGCTCCGTCTAAACCCATTAAGCAAATTGCCATATTTGAAAGATGCATTTGTCTCTTTATTTTGATTTATTTAAACAAATTGACACCCAGTGGGCTCCTTTCCTTTATAAATCCCAGGATTTATAATTGGGTGAGGTTTTAGAATAGCATTATATTTGCAGAGTTAAACACATGCATTTTCTGAAACCCATTTAAAGGTTAACTCATGTAATAAAGCATTTATGTTCCTCATAGTGCTGTGTTGCTCAAATCATTTATTTCACATCTGTTCAGTGACTTTCATTTATTTTCACGAGGTATATCATCTTCAGTAGTTCTGAATTGTGTGCCACACTGATTCTTCCCTGGGAAAGATTCTATTATCAAGGAGCGAGATAAAGCTGAGGTGCAGATGAAGCTGTCTGATAATAAGAATGCAAACAGCTTGCTCTCTGTGACTTGTACCAGCCAGTGGCAGCTTTCCCTTTATTACTCTGCCATATTTCATGTCATGCTCTTGGACTGTCACACAATAATGAGCTCTTTTTGACCTTTGTAAACTGTGAAACTGACTGCTTACTGTGTATAACACCTTCACAGAGCTGAAAAAGAGTGAAGAGTTTCATTGCAATACTCAAAATGACTTATACAATGAAGGTCATGCTTGTGGAATATGATGCATATAAAATGAGCTGCTTTAGATAACTAAAAATATCAGCCAATACAGACAATATTCCCCGTATTGTTAAAGACAAGGCAAACAGTTTTCACAGTATAAATGAGAGTTTTTACTGTGGAACTTTTAGTGATCTGTTCAGTTTGTGACTTTTGCAGTATTGACCACAGTGTCTTCCTCAGTACCTGTATGCTAAGTCATCCAAGTCCAGTGATTGCATAAAATGTTCTACTTCTGACAATGAAACTGCTAAAGAGCAGATGTCAAGGTCAGCTGGCTGACTGCCATAAAGTCAACAGAGTGAAATATAGCACCAAATGTGCTGAAAGTCTGCTGATGGGGAGATATTTGAGACTCCTGCAGGAGGAAACCTGCAAGAATTTTCGTTTGGCATGTGCAAACAACTGAAATGTACAGTATATAAGAAGCATGTAGTCTCCTCTGTTTTAAATGTATCATGACAGCAGAACACATTTAACATGGCATTAGTGTCTGTTAAACCCAGATTTTAAACTTGGATAAAGCAGCGTTTCATACTTGTGAGCAACTTGTTTCATACTTTGAAATGGGTATGAAACTGGGTTAAACTCAAATCACGGTGTCAAGGTATAGAGTACAACACTGACACCCAATTTTTCACTGGCTTCAGTTCTAAAAGTATTTTTCACTATACACATTTGAAAAAAGTCTTTGTTAGGAGTTATGAACCATGAACTAAAACCGACCAGATATGAAGTCATTACAAACTTTGATTTGAAAATCTGACAAAAAAGACAAAAGGCTCTGCGTTTTTATAATATCATGCACAAGAAACTGCAAAAATGTGAATGCAATGGTCAAACACTGTCTACTTTTACATAGAAAAACAAAGGAAAAGTAGCGCAGTGGAATACAAAAGTGCATTCTATGTGAACGGCCCCTTAAAATGGCTAGTTTTTTTAAACAACCACAACATAAACTGAACAGTGCTTTCCTCATTAAATATTCATATGCTTTGAAATTTCACCCATTTTTTGTTTTAATTTAAGCAAAAAAAAAAAAAAAAAAATCTAAATCAGACAATAATGGAAAATGTGTCAGTTGGCATAAAGAGGAGACTGTTTTGTTCTTACAGTTATGTTCGAAAAGCACATTCATGACAACCTCAGGAATATACTGTATAGCCTATAAGCACATTATAAGGAAAAGTAAGGCAAGTAGTTATTTTAAAAAAAATTGCATAACGTGTTCATCCAATCAATCTCTTAACCTGAAAAGACTAAAAGAGGTAACCTAGGATTATGCTGACCCAGAGTTTAAAATGACCCAGGGTTAATCATTTAAAGGGACAGTTCACCCACAAATAAAAATCCTGATAGAAAAAATAAATTAGAAAAATTTATTAGAATAAATGAATAAATTAGAAAACTTTTTGTGTGTGTGTGTGTGTTTCCCAGAATAAAGTCTTAAGAGATAAGAAACAGCATGAGGGTTAGTTGCCTAAATGATGGAATTATAATTTTTGGGTGAATGATTCCTTTAATTGTCAGAAGCCCTAGAGTAGGTATTGAACCCAGGAAGCAAAATCAAACTCTTCTCCTTTTTCCTCAGGAAAGACAATTACTCACAGTTTAGCACTGCACAACAATTTAATTATGCTGGACCCAGCTGCTGTGATAGGCACTTTGTAATCATGTGGTTGTAGGAGGCTCGTGATGAAGGGACATCCAGGGTCGTCCTTCTGCATGAAGCATTTAAACATGTATTATTCAGCAGCCTGGCACAGAACATTTCCAGGACCCTGTCAGAGCTGAGCTGCTTAGCTTTACCTTTCACAGACCCCTCATTTACTGCATGAAAAAATGCATTTAACATTGAGAGGAGACAAATATTGATTGCTGCTCAATGGTAGGTTAAATATACAGACGTCATTTGACATTCTGCATGGTCAATAATAGCTTGCGTCTGATGCAGTAAGGATATAATGGCTGTTTGCATTTATTATGTGAGTGCATTGGACTGTGGTGGAGATATGAAAAATACTTCACAGCTATTTCCACCGACAAGCTTTTTCAATTTATTGAAATTAAGTATTTAAGAGGGAGCTGGGATTTTAGCTACAAGGATACTGAAGAAAATTTTAAAATTTCTTCAAAAAATTATAGTTTCTGATATCATGTGTTCGATGAATGGTTTAAATGTTTAAAAACAGCCAGACTAAATAATAAATATGATTTCCACCTGGTGGACAATGCAATTTCTGAGACTTAAATTTACCACATCTACCCCTACAAAAAAGATGTTTAAGTGTGCTATTGGTATACTTCTTTTAAATTTAAAATAAGTATAATTTCAATCTACATTTTATACACAAAATTATTCTTAGGTATACTTGGTCTCCAATTTAAAAAACAAGATTTAAATAGTTACGCATGTATAAGATGGAAGCCTGTTTCCACCATGGAATAAAACTATAAAAAAAAGATAATTGTGACTTTTGGACTCAGAATTGGAAATTTATATCTCTCGAATTTGAGTTTTGAATTTTGAGTTTATGAAAAAAGCGAAAGTGAAAAAATGTTTTATACTTTTTTAATATCTCATATAAAAAAAAATATGAGATATAAAATTGTCTCTTTTTTTCTTCTTTTTTACATTTTATTGTGGCATAAACAAGCTTCCATAGGTGTGATGTTAAGTTTACTTTAAGAAAACTTATAGCTACACTTGCAGTATAAAAATTATGAAACAAGTATATTGAAAATATTACTTTCATAAACTAAAATGTCAGCTAGAAGTATATAACTAGTAAACTAAAAGTACACATAACGTTTGCTTGTAGAATAGTTGCAATACTAAAGAAACATTTAGATACTTGTGTACTTAAAATTTACTACTGTTACACTTAAAAGCATACTTTTATAAACTAAAAATACTCCCAAGTATTGAAATAATACACATACAATGATATTAATTTACTTACTACCAATAAGTTATACTGTACTTGGAAAATATGCTTCAATTTTACTAAAGTTTACTTCAAGTATGTACTTACTGATGTAAGTTTGTTTGTAGTGGTAGACTTAATCATATCAACTGAGCTGCAAGCACTTAATAGCAACCACTTGCCGTAGCAACAACCAGAACACACTAGCAATCGCATAGTAACACACTAAAAACAAATATGTTGTCAATTTCAGCAGCAGACCAGACATTTTTGATTGTCTTTAGCTCTGGTGTTTGTGTAGGTGGACAGAAGAGCATTCTGTCGCTCTAGAGGAGCTCTCTCCTTTCCTGGTTACACTTCACCCCCACCTTCCTGGACCCCGGACAAAGGGCCCATCTGGTTCAAGTGCAGCAATCATCTTTCATCAATCAGCCACTGTTTCTCAAAAACAACCTAAATAGTCAAATATTACATGGTAATTGTGGGGATTTAATTCTGCACTTTAATGCACTGATGAGCTTGAGGAGTCAAGAGGCTCCACTCAAGAGAAACCGAATCAGTGGAGCTTCTTTTTCAAATGTTCCAGAAGAAGGGCAGACAGGCCCTAGAGATGAGTGTACTTCACCAAAGAAGGTCAATGCTATAACATTTTATACAAGGGTAATCTTTGAAATGGCAGTTCTTGATTTCTGATGTAACATCAGGCATTTGAGAAAGAGGTACATGGGAGGAATATTGTTTTTTTTTTAAGGAAACCCTACACTATACGAGAAGGGAGAATTTTCCAACTTGGCTGCATTTGTTAAAATGCCTATTGTTGTCTACTTTCAAGATGAAGTGTTTGTCACTTTTCAAATGAGCCTGCTAATTCCTTCAGGAACAATACCTGTAATGTGTTTGCACAGAGCTGCATAATCTCTGCTTTGCTTTGATCTCATTTGAAACAATTTTGCATCTGCCCAGCAAAAACAGACAAAGTAACTGGAAATTCTGTGTCCTAAAAATGTAGGTTACTCACTTCTTGTTCATTTAATTGTTGTATAATCACATTTTGTTATGGTTTGATCCAATACATATCAATTGAAAGTGACTGAAAGCATGTGGCCAAGCATGGTAACCCATATTCGGAATTAGAGCTCTGCATTTATCCCATCCTAACAACCTATCCCTATCAACACACAGTGAACAGCCATTTTTTGCTGCGACACCCGGGGAGCATTTGAGGGTTTGGTACCTTGCTCAAGGGCACCTCGGTCGTGGTATTGAGGGTGGAGAGAGTGCTGTACATTCCCTCCCCCCACCTACAATCCCTGCCGGTACCGAGACTCGAACCTGTGACCTCCATGTGGCCAAAAAGTAATACTTGCATAAACAACCTGTCTAGAGGGAAATGAATACCTTGCCTCAGTGAGTTGAAAATATGTGATAGACCCTGGTTTGTTAATATAATTAAACCTGAGCTGTTACAGCTCAACTCAGATATGCTCCAATTTCATTAGTCTAGCGAATATTAATGTGTTTTATTAGAAACTAAATCTAAATCTAATATAATGATATTAGATTATTGTTTTTCCTCTGACCTGATGACAGATGATGCCAATGTTATTGTCTTATCCTTAGCATACTATATTCCAGAACATTCCACCAGAGTGAAATCAATATGCAGCTCTGCATATTCTGAATTCTGTCAGGTAATTTCATACAACATAAACATTGTCTGCACACAGTGGCTCAGTTATGAATTTAATATCAACAGCTCAGACGGGTCACTGTCCCTGGATTTGTTTATTTGTTCTGGTAGATTATGTTGCATCATGCAGTTGCTTTTGTTTGCAATATGTATTGTGCATCCCATGATGGCTTTCTCTGATATGAAATACAACATTATCTATAATGCATTTCCCCTCTCACAAATTCCACTCTTTTAAAGGCAAAGCTGGAAACAGAGGCCAGAACTACAGTCGGTGTTGCATAATTGATGGTTACTTTCAAAATTAACATGCATAAATTAAAATGAAATGTTACAAATCTAACCTTAAAGGGAAAGTTGAAAAATTAAAAAGTATTCATTTACTCACCTTCATGTTATTCCAAACCTGCTTTGCTCTAAAAGCATTCTTTATTGGAAAAGTAATTCCATCTAGACTTTTAGACAAATAATGCAAAAATATTTGCCTCACAGTTACAGTTGAGGTTTTAACTGCCCTGAATGAGACACTATTCTTGGATATAAATAAAAAGAAACTTTTGGTTTATTCATGATACACAGTCTCCCTTTCGTTTTGAAATATTACCTCATTCATACACTGGATTTAGGCTGACTACAAAAGAATAACTCAAGTTACTTGACATCAAAATGTTTCCTGACTTACCGACTCGTCAGAGCAAAATAGAAGATGTGACTTTAGTACTACACTATTTTCCCTTAGGAGGTAAATACCTTTCTAATCTTGGATTTACCATCTATTCATTATTTATAGAGGTCAGTGATTTTGACAGGGAATGTTTTTCTTTGCCATTTCTCTAGAGACCCCATACAGGTGTCTTTACACTGATTAAGTTATGAGTAATGTGTAGACGCTGGAAATGCCACAGGGGTTTCCTTCGGCTGCAAGCCCAGATTTCAAAGATCAGCTCAGATGCACAGTCAGAGGTGCGATAATGAGACCTCCTCCTGTAATATGTCTGTTAATGAGAGTAGAATTGGCATGCTGGGTGAGTGGGCTGATTTTCGGACTGGCTCCTGTGGTGACCACTCTAATAATGGGAATACAGATTCCCAGTGATGTTACACTGCCAAGATAAGTAGTGGTCTGATGTCTGTCATTATGGCTTTATTTATGTAATACGAAGCTGTTTGAATCTCTTACTGGCTAAAAGCCTGATGGCATGCAATGAATTAATCAGTTTGTCAAGTTTGTAATATCACTGTAATAGTAGGCATGGAGGGTAGTAACAGTACTTTTTTTTTTACCCCCTTTGACCATTCGATCAAGATGTTTGGCAGGATGTTCATGCAGCTCTTTCCGTACAATGAAAGTGAAAGCCCCTAAAAATTAAGAAAAGCTTTATCTGACTGTATTCCAAACTCTTCTGACGAAATATAAGAGTTTGTGAGAGGACATTTAAGTACACTGTGGTTCCTAAATCTCAGTAGTGTGTGTTGATGCATCAGGATCAATATAAAACATGGCGTTTGGCATAAGTGACATCAAACTTGACACGTCATACTTACAAACTTAAAGATTTGAGAGCTACAGCAGAGGAGTTTTTTGAATTTCCTTGCATGAAACATTTCACAACACAAACATCACCCTCAAACACCAAAGACCAAAAAGACTCCATGAAAGGATTCTCAGTGTGCACCAACAGAGGCTCCTGCAGCAGTTTAAAAGCAGAGATCCAAATCCCCATGTGCACTGAGCTCACATTATACCACCAACTCTGATAAATCAGACAATGTGACCCCATTACATTCCCCCCACCTTCATTCTGCATGGAAGACAGAACTGACACCCATGAAGCTGTAAAGGGCCAGTAGCTCCTGCACTAGAAGAGAATAATATAAAATTCAGCATCTAAACCCAGAGTGAATGAGCCATGCTGTACAACTGCCGATACAGAGTGCTGTATATGATATATTTTTGTAGGGCAGCCCAGAAGTTAGCATCACCCTGGTGCCCTCAACAAAAACCAGATCTTTCCATTGGATTATTACAGAAAATAGGATCAGTGACCAACAAAAGATTCTGATTCTTTCACATTTTGTTCATCATGTTAATCTTCACAAACTTTTATGAATCTTGAAGCTTAAATACAATCAATCACCAGAAGTAAAAAGCTAAACAGAATATCGCATGACTTCAATGTCACCATCATTAACTCATTCAGTCTTTATTTTAAAACATTTTCCCTAAAAGTAAAACATTTTTCTTGAATAGTTTGCAAGAGTGTGATTATAAACACAACGAGGCTGTAAAAGTGTGAACTAATGAGTAGATTTAACCAGATTTAACTAGTTTCCTACAAAGATACGTCATCCCTGCAGCACTCTATCCACAAACATGTGATATGTCAATATTCCCACTCAGAAAACTGTCAGTTTCTTCAAGATATTGGACTTATTAGTTTTGTGACAACATTTTGCTTTAGGTGCTAGAGGCTGTCAGATGCTAAAGACCTATTTTACTTTTATTTAACCTCCAGTCGACCAAAATTAGAGATACAATCACTGTATACAGATACAATTATTCATTCACGTCCATCCGTAGCCATTTTATGCAATCAGTGGTTCAGCTGACCCTTTGTTTCATCTGCTGATTGAAGCTAATATTAGTTTAAGCAGTAAATGGCATGTTGTAGAGTTTCAGTCTAGAGTCATCCATTTTTAGCTTTCATGCATCATTTTAAAACGTTAACAATGAAAGAATAATGCACCTGCATATTTGTAAAATCAGAGAAAGGCATTCACTGAGAGTTGAAGTATAATGTTGGAAAAATGGCCATTTCCTAGAATCACTCTCTGCGTGTAAATAACACTATTTTTGAATAAACCAAGGTAAATTTGTATGTGTATGGCCCATTAACAGCAGATGGCATTCACTCACATGACTGCCCAATGATCAGTCCCTGTCTAAACATTACAGGGCAAAGTCACCTCCCTGCCCACATAGCTACTAAAGTTAAATTTACTGAAGAAAGTACAGCTTTGGAAGCTGTCAGGCCCATTGGTGCTAAAGAGATATATAATATTTGGAGAAAGCTATCCGTTAACATTTCCAAACATCTCCCTGGTAGAGACTATCCTAAACTGGGATTTGAAAGGCAGCAGACAAGTCCATTTCAATCTATTTTTAATTATTGTGCTTTTAATTATTAATTATGAATAATATTGAATTAATTTAATTGAAAATGACCACAAGGTCAATTTAGTTTTGGATCCCTAATTTAATTTTTAAGAGATGTGGAAATTTGCATTTTCTGCTTTCTTATGATTTTAAGTGCACAAGTTTTCCTATAAAGCTTTCAAACTTTCAAGCTTTTGAGTCAGCTGTGCAATGTACAAATCAATTTCTAAGAAATCATTCTTCTGGTAATCCTACTGCTAATAACAATTCAATTAAGACCCAAGGCAGATGATTTGCACTCTACCCGAATGTTTTCAGAAGGCATGGGCCCTGCCAACACATTTATATATACACACACAAATATATATATATATATATATATATATATATATATATATATTATGCTCTATAGTAAACATATATACATATATACAAATATACATATTTTAAATAAATATCATTTGGGTGTACTTATATTACTGATTTGTTGATGGAGACCCAAAATTGAGTGAGTAGGCCTATACCCGATTTCTCACAAAACACAATGAATTCATGCAATGTATTTATAGTACTGCCTTAATACACAGTATTAAAAAATTTATTGAAGGTCTATTTTTTATTTTTGTTTTATGCCTCTGTTTATGACAACAGAGGGAGCGCAGCTATGTGGCAAACACCTTTGAGAAGCAGACTATTTTGTTGTTGTTTGTAAGTTTGAAAATGTTTTGTCAACTGAGATCTTCAGGATCTTCAGCAAAAAAAATGTATTTCTGGCTGTTTGAATTTAATTGCTGTTTATATTTGTACCGGTGTGTTAGTGTTTTCTCAGCTGCTGGCAGACTGGACATCACGGCATCCAAGAACAGATTAATTATGGAACTGAAGACTGAAATATCCTCTCTGACATCTCCATCTGCAGTGCTTACTTCACTGAGACTTTGCAACAACTTTTGCTTACTGTCCTTTTTTCCTTACAAAGGTTACAGGCTCATTTCTGGACACTGTCAAAACATCATGATCCCAGCTGCTCTCCCACTTCCTACAGAGATTCAAAAGCTCCTGAACAAACAACTTCAGGATCTTCAGTTAAAAAAATGTGTGAATTTCATCTTCTATTTTTGCAATAGTAATTTCATTACTAATTCTGTTTAATATTATGTGTTAATCTATTAAATAATTATTTAATAATAATGTTTTGTGTATTATTGTGGAGTTTCATGGATCTTCACAAGTAAAATAATACAAGGGAATGTCTCTATGTCAGGGTTTTATGGGATGGTGTTGTGAAGCAGTTTGATATAACAGACGGAGACTGAGTAATGAAATATATATACTAAACATATGTCTACTTACAATTATTCAATAAACCCTGTTCATTTTATCATCACTTTTTCTCCTGCTTTCTACTCTTCCCTGTTTTTCTTTGTCAGCATCTTGGGCTGACAGTAATACCATTTTGAGTATCAGACAACTTTAAATTAAATTCTCAAATCTTGTTCCTTTAGATAGCTCAAATTTCATAGCTCCTTCACAATATTGTTTCAAAGCAGCATTACAGGAAATGCATGTTTCAATGATAGATAGTCATTTTGCCCTAAATGAACAGGGAATCTTGCATTAAATCATATATTGTCCCTTAATCTCTTTAAGACTATGTCAAGAAAAAAAAAAAAAAAAAAAACTCTAATTGTTATGAAATGTTAGAGAACAAGAAACTGGGGTCCATCCTATTCTAGGTACAAAATAATGTCACAAAACAATAATTTATAGCTCTACTGAATTTGGATATTAGACAAAACTTGCTGTTAACTGGTTTTGGACAAAACTCTGCTGACTGATTTTGAATACCAGACAAATTATATCTTATGACAGAATCATAGAGATGAGAATTGGTGAGCCATTTTTAGGTAGTTTCTTTTGTTTCTTTTTATATTATATTGATATAGTTTGAAGGTGGGGGAAAAAATCTTGTTTAAACCATGAATGCACCTGATGATAGGTGATTCCCACTCAAGAAGGTTTAAATCTATCAAATCTATCTTTTTTTTCTGTGAAAGTCAATTTCTGAACCAATCATGTTCTAAAATTGCTGTAAGGTAAGTCATGACTTTGCATCTTGCTGGCATCTTGCTGAAGATCCTGGCATTTTGGGTTTAGAACAGAGCTGATTAGTCATATAAGTCCATGTGACACTCATAAATACATTTTGAGTTATGTAGTTAAAGTTAACATTAAATACATTGCATTTGTTGCTGTTACTAAGATGCCCATGAACATTTATTCATTGGTAAACATACATTATCAGTCCCCCGTGTTTTACACTGTGCTCATTTGACATCAAGATTTAACATCCACAAATATTTTCGCTGTCATTTGTGTCATATATTTGAAAAGTTATTTTAGCTTTTTAAGTAATATTCACATTTTGTTCTTGTTAATGGTTTTACATCATTCCTAAAATCAAGTCCTTTCACCAGCACATGCAGCACATCACATAAAGACCAAACTATTAATTTTTCCTTTTCTAATCTTGGTGCAAATTTGCCTATTCCTGCAAGCAACATATTTAAGTAATTTGGCCTCCATACAAAAGTCCAGTTCACTAAAGAGCAATGTCTAGCCTCCCTAGAGCCTCTCTAACGCAAAGAGCCGTTAGGTAGGCTATAATATGGATATTAAGGGCACATATCTGAATGGACATGACTAAGAGCTGTTCACTTCTCACCATAGGTCCTTTGTCCTCATCCTACGAAATATGCTTCTATATCAGTGAAAGGAACAGCTTCTGAACCTGTGCTCCAGGTGTGCTGTGCCTATGGACTAAAAATCAAAATAAGGTCTAATCACCCTCTTTGCTACAGTTTGCTGCTCTCCCGTATCCTATTTCACAGTTCAGTGATATCAAACCACTGTGGCTCCAATTTCAACCTAGAGGACTACAGAGGGAAATGTTTAAAAGGCCACATGCCCTCATGTCTCGAGTTCACACACTTTTGTTAGCTGTGGGTCAAGAGATTGCACAATATGATATAGAACTGATAAAACACAAGGCTAGCTCATCATGACATCTGGTGTCAAGCTCTCATTTAAAATAACTTATGGTCGATATACATAAACCACACTTAGAAATCATAAAATTGTAAAAGCTGCATGAAGAGTGCACTGAACTCTCTGGTGGAGGGAACTGAAGTGCTTCTGCTGCAGCAGATCCTCCCAGAGGATTTACTGGACCGCTAATCAGCCCCCTCATGAGAGCCACTGCTCGGCTAAAACTACCAGATCTAAACAACCTACACACTCCCTTCCAAAATAAACATACTTTCTCATGGTTTTAAACAACAGGAAGTAATTGTATTACTTATACTGTAAACACAGTATTGCCAGCTACTATTTCCTATTTTCATTCCTGACTGAATCACTGTTTTTGAATGAAATGTCTGAGTGAATGATTCAGTTACTCACTCATAAAGATCACTTGAGTTATATTCAATGCCCCCCACCCCCAAGTCAGCTTAATTAGTGGTTCTACTTACCTGAACTCACATAGCAGTCAATGTGGCAAGACAGTTATATATCAACAGCATACTGTTATTTCGCAAAGAGTCAAAATATTTTTTTTCCAATTCAGCATACAGTTATTTACATTGTCCACAAACCATCATTATTCACTGACCTGAAATTCTAAGGCACTAAAAAGGGATTAAACAAACAAAATCTTGTCCCAGGGCATGATGTGGGTAAAAGCTGCTCTTAATGTGCAGAATCTTCAAGGAGGATTAGAGCTGGTGTGGAGGTGCACTTGACAGATAAGAACACAATGTAGTCCCTCTCAGTGGGAAATACTGAACTCATTTAGAATGAAAGGGCAAATAACAGTCAGTTAATCTTATAATTAATTTTTGATCACATGTAAAATAAAAATTAAGACAACAAGACTAGTCTGACTGAATAAAAAATACATTTTATTTTACTTTGCATCAAATTATAAAGACCTTACTCTGAAGTACTGTGCAAGGTAATCAGATGTCTGACTGTATCGCCTCACCTCTCTGAAAGCACTTCTGTTTTCTGAGTTTTGTAGATCAGTCATTATCATTGGGCACTTGTGCCTATGTAGTGATAATGGAGCTTGCTAATAAGAGAGGTAAACTTTGTGACCCTGATTGGTGCTCTCTAACCCACCGACTGCATCCCAAACAGCTCTCATTACTCAGTGAGCCTCTGCTACCATCTTTGCTCATTATCCTCTTCAGTACAAGAGTGGCTAAAAACTTCTCAGTCAAGTAATTGCACTTAAGCCAACTCTCCAGTTCAGTTTGATCTCTGTGCAAGACAGCTACTTTTTTTCAGCAAATTGAAAATGCAGCCAGTAGAAAATGTTGCACAACATCTTTCAAACTGTTATTAAAGCTGCTGTTAATGAAAAGACAAACTGTATTGCAGAGTCCTTTTAGAAAGAAGCTCTTGTAAGAAGTGGATCTCAAAAGTAAGTTATTTTTAAATGTCCTTGAATTAAAATGTTCTTGAATTAAAGACATAGTTCACTCAAAAACGACAATTCTGTAATCATTTACTCACCCTCAACACACACAAAAAAATTGGTTCTTCAGCAGTTATGTGGTGTGGTTGAGGTTCTACATAGCCGCTAGCTGCTAGAGGTTCACTAACTCTCTCTTAGTCTCTTAGTTTAGTTGGGGAAAGGATTAAAAACAACATTAAAATACAGTGGTTCTCATCCTTTTGCCCCCAAGGCCCCTCTATAAGGAAATATTCCAGGACCCCCACACAAGCCTTTTTGATCTCAGAAAAGCATAAAAATTATTCAAACCAGCTTTTATCATTGTAGTAAATTCCCATTCATAGCAAACATATGAGAGTGGAGTAACATATCTAAAATCTAATGATGTGTGCACCAGTGGCATAGCCAGAATTTTAGTTTTGGGGGGGCCCATCTTAAAATGAGGGGGCTGCTCTATATTACATCTAGGCTATGTCTATATTAAATATGCATATTTTCAAGTGTTTGTGCAGAGTGTAGAAGCTGAATAGCAGCACGCTTATATGCCGGTGCGATCACTTGCACTTAAAATACTCCATCATTTTTGGTCATACAGACAAGAATAATTACATCATTCAAATCTGTTGAGGGTCTACATTTGTTTGTGCACTCTCACAATAACAACAAAACATTGTGCACTGTAAAATAATGAAGCCAAACAGGATACTACTTCTGCTGTCTCGGTCCCTGTGAACTTGAACGCGTCAAAATGAACTGAAACTCCGTTGCCTCAAAGACATGAGAAATATATCTAGCATATAGTATAGAACACAAAATGTTTTAATAATGAACCAATTCAAATAGAAAGCAAATATTCTCAGATTATGTAATCGGTATGAAACGTGTATATTGCACGTCCACCACAGAGATAACGATTAAGCATCATTAACTTCATCACAATCTATCTGTAATAACTCTTAAAGCTCTTATTTCAGCTTTTAGGGAATTAAGTCTTAAAGACTAGGGTTGAATTGATTGAATTGATCTTAATTCAAACCTTATCGTTTATGCTTTATTAACGACTCGTCCAGTGAGACATTAAGTCAGTATATCTTAACAATTTTGTTTATCTTGCTTCGTGGCCAAACGATAAAACAAACAAAATAGTAATTTATCAATTTTGAGCAAGGTAGCAAAGGGTCGACAGCTCAAGGCAGTAATTGATCAAATACAAAACACAGACATTGCTCTGTACAATGAAACAAGTTTATAGAACTACTTCTAAGATTACATGAGACTAAGACTACCTAAAACACCCACATACAGTTCTGAAGATGAGAGTCATTGGGTTGGACTGAAGTCCTAAAGTCTAGTATACTACCAGTTCTAAATCGCAACCTGAGAAAAATCACAAAAGCAGAGATCTGGCTTGTCTTTAACTGCTTAAAGTATTTAGCACCGGTTCAGCAAGAGATTGGAAACTTTGTTTGGGGTTACTTGTGATTTGAGTTGGCTGCTCAGTTGATTGTGGTTCGTCTCCTTGGCTCCTGTTAGGCTGAAAAGGGAATCCCAGCTCGGATTGGCTGTCGTTTAGATGACGTTTCAGGATAGCCTTGTCGTGATTGGTTGGTTTACTGGTGATGCAAGAGCTTTGGAAGTCGGTTGCCTTGACTGCGGATGATGTTTTGAAGTTCCTCTGAGAGTCTGTTTGCGCGGCTTTAGGCTTTGAAGATTTCCGCAGAGTCACGAAGTTTCAACGAAGTGTTTTGAGTCTGGCGTCTTGCTCGCGTGATGTTACAGTGTGTGAGCGCTTTGTAGCGGAATCAACGAAGACGAAGAGCCGTTTCAAACCATTGCGAAAGAACAAGTGAGCGAGCTGTTTATGACATCAGGTTTTAAGGAAGCCGCTTTGGTTCATCCCAGAAGCGAGTGTCCCAATCAGATGCTGTTGCAGGGTTTAGCCACGCCCCGTACTGTCCTTCTTTGGACACAAAACTTAATCTGATCAGCGATCTCCCATGTGGGGAACATCTCTGGAGTTTTAATAACTTCTTATAAAAGTATTATAATCATTCGTATGATGCTGAAAATCGACATATAATTCACACCGAATTGTTGCATTTATCATGAAAATTCATACAAAACCAAACTCCACATATTTCACACACATAGCTTTTCCTGCTAGAACAAAAAGGATCACAAATTAAAGATTAAAAATAACACACATCACGCATAAAACAAAAGGCATAGAACACAATTGTTAGTAAGCATATTGCTTCCATACTTTAAATGATTTTAAATGATTGTCCTTTTGAAATCGTTCATTTGAAATTATTTCTGTGCTTTAAAGAAGAGTGGAACACGCAGGAGAACAGGGAGTGTCATGAGACAGTCACATTGCAGATCCCGGGTTGCAGGCCAGAGTGCGTCCGTTGATTTAATTGTCCTCTTCCTGTTGGATATACTAGATCCAGACATTTGCCTGACCACGAGGTTCCTCGACCACGTGTTGCGTGAATGAACTCCTTAGTTCTTGATACACAAAGAGCTTTGTGTCTTGGATTAGATTAGCTCTTTATCACTCCTCTGATATAGGGTGAGACAGGAAACCACTCAGAATATTGACGTCAGTGGTAGTGATAATTACTTAGATATATCCTACATATCCTTATCCTACATATATCCCCCTTTTGCTCGGTGAGGTTCCCATTGTGAACGTCAGCAGGCACTGGAACAAGAGGCAGAGAGAACAGGCAAGACACTAACAACATCTCCATCACTGACTGAATCCTGGTGCAGGGTAATTTGGGAATAATCAGATTAGAAACTTGAGAAGACGCAGGGGTGCATTCTTTAGGATTATTTGTAATTGGGTCATTTTGATTGGTTTAATTGTCAGGGGTTCGACGAGGCGGTATAGGCGTGATCTCAATCAGGTTGGTTGAGTTCTCGGGTTCGGGTTCTTGGTCAGTTTTATCACGTCGGAAAATGCGCGGGACACCGGACGTGCATTTGTTGAGAGACTCTTGGACGGCGTTCACTCGCTTGTGTAGGAGGAAGGCCAGTGTCAAGGTCACAACATATCCTACAATAGTAGAGATGCAAAGCGCTGTGTCAGCGACAGACCAAGACCGAATAATTGGCGCGCCAGTGGGTGGAAGGCGAGCAATAGCTTCTAAAGCTGTATCAACAGGAGTCAAATCAATGAGTTGCTTTCCTTCCTCCTTGATCCTTTCTTCCAATTCTGGATCGAGAATGAAGGAATGCTGTTTGAAGAAGGGTGAGATTTTAATTTCAGCCTGATACTCATTGTCGTTAAGGTGATACAATGCTAACTCATCGATATGGAGGATCGAGCCCTTAGGAACAGTGATCCATAGAGTTTGGTTGGGCAGGATAATGCGCGTGGCTGTGTCGTGTTGGTCATATGTGAGGGTAGCTGTACGCGCTGGGGTGTTGACTAGCCATCGGTTTCCGATGATTTCAGCTTGTGTTACCTCAACTTGAGAACGTGGTGTGGCTTCGGCAGGGCAGCTAGTATCGGGTCTAATGGATTCAAGGCTGCAGATGCCCTCGGTATTATCGCGGATGAAGGGTTTACTTGGGCAGAGGTAATGAATGTCCTTAGTGAGTGTACACATTTTTAGGTTTGGGGCCAGATACAACTGCTCGTTGTTATCATGATACGCAACGACTTCAGGAGTGTGGATTTTGACATAGGTGTTCCCTTGCCAAAATCCTACATTCACAACATCTTTGAGCTGGTAAATGTTATGGTCGTCGATAATGGGCAAACTGAGGAGAAAGGCCAAGTCGCCTGCTTCCGGGTCTACGTATAAGGGAATAACGCTTCCCAGGGAAAAGGCGAGATGGGTTTGGATGGGACTAGCAGGACCCACGGTGGCCGAAGTTAGGATGTTTTGGACAAGGCTAAGAGGTATCAAGTAGTGTGAAATCCTACCCATGGCTAAGTTATCTATCGAAGAGCTTACTTCCCATAGCATGTCGGTCATGAGGGTAGTTAGGAGTTGTGTCTGGGCTAAATCGTTTTGCACAACCGAAAATAGT
This sequence comes from Spinibarbus caldwelli, assembly GCA_039654775.1. Classification (NCBI taxonomy): domain Eukaryota; kingdom Metazoa; phylum Chordata; class Actinopteri; order Cypriniformes; family Cyprinidae; genus Spinibarbus; species Spinibarbus caldwelli. The sequence goes on from CM077232.1 coordinate 22,899,017, forward strand.
TTATTAATGGATTTTATAGTTTGGTTTAGAAGGGTGCTATGGGTATTTAGAATTGTGATAGTGCCGTTCAGAGACTTCCCGAAGGTCTGTAGGGCGTGACTCTGGACTAAGAGCTGTTGTCGTATTTCGGGCATTTCAGCCTGAATTTCACCTACATGCCGCCTAACGGTGGCCAGATTAACAGCATTAGTGGTGTTCATGCCAATGTTAAACAGAGTTCCTACAACCTCAGCAGCCCCCAGCAGGGCGCCCAAAAATCATTTGGGACGCTGGTTGTACCCGCTTAATTCAGCCTGGGTTACAATCATTTTCTGTAATTGGTGCAGCATGTGGTTCACATCCACCTGGGCGTGGGCGAGGACATCTTGAGTCCAGCAGGCGCCGGCCATAGTGGTTTGAGCGGCTGAGAGGGTGTAGTGAGCTCTGACAACATCACAGGGATCGAGTCGGACATACACCTTTTGGGTGTGGGTTTTGCAATTTGTTATCAATAATCCCGGTTGTTCACAGAGTACTATGAGCATGTGCTTGATAGAGCTGAGTGTGCGGAGTTCGAAGGAAGAGGCTAGGTCGGAGGTGGAAATGGGATGAGTTAAAGGGTTGGAAATGTGAGCTGCCATAGTTCGCAGTGTTGGATCCACAGTTTGTAGGGTGAGGAGATCGTCAGCAGCGAACTGAGTTGATAGGGCAATGTGGGAGGAGGCGGGGGTATGCACACCAGTGGCGTGTTAGTGGCGGGTTATGGCTGCCACAGTTGGGTTGGGTGGGAGGGCTTGAAATGTCCAGGACTTTCCGTGTAATGCACCTGCTTTGGCGAGGGCATCGGTTTGGTCACTGAAGTCTTTGTCTTGTCCTGGTTGATGTGAATGACCTCGAACCTTTTTCCAATAAACGACCATGTCGTGTTCAGTGACAACCCATTCTGTTTCCATCCAGCTAAATGGCAGGTGAAGCTGAGACGGGCGTAGTTCGAGTCGGTACAGATGAGTTCTTTGATGTTGTGGGATGCAACCAGTTGTAGGGTGATGAGGATGGCCGCTATTTCTGCATATTGCAATGAGTGAGGGCCTAATTTGAATTGTTGCGGTGGGCAAGGGTCGTTGTTGAGCCAGACCACACCCGCTCCAGCTTTTAAATTGCCCTTGTGATTGTAGGAGCAGCTATCGACATATGCTGTGGGCATCCCTTCACACACATTCTCCTCGAAGTACCTGTGATTTGTCAGTTGAGGTTGTGATGGTTCTTTAGGTTCCGATGAGGTGTACAGCATATCCGTTGAGCAGTTTTGGCAGGCTGCTAGCCCATTTCCAAGTGAGGATTTGTAGTTTTGGGCATATCTTGCCTCAACGAGGTAATTTGAGGTGGTCCTCCACACTTGAGCTTTTCACTAAAACATCGTCCACACAGACGAGGTTGCCTCTGGCTCTGGCGTCAGGGCATGCTTTGTTCAAGAAGATGTTGAATTCTGCTGGTGAGTTGGCATAGCCAAAGGGGCACTGTGTGAAGGTGTATTGTCGATTGCCAAATGTGAATGCCAGCTTGTGTTGGTCATCGGGGTGGACAGGGATTGTCCAGAACCATGAGGCGACGTCCAGTGTGGAAAGGATCGTCGAGCCTTTGATTTTTGAAATTTCTTGGTCCAGTTGGTTCATAGGCCATCGTGACAAGGGTACTTGCTGGTTCAACTTGCAATAGTCGCTGGTGGGCCGCCATTTGCCGTTGGGCTTTAGGACTGGCCATATCGGGGCAGAGTATGTGCTGTTACAGGGCCTGATGACCCCCTTTTCCAGCATGGAGTCAATAATTTCTTGCACTGGCTCGTATGACGGTATTGGAATCTTGTACTGCCGCACAAATGTGGGTGGCGCATTTGGGTTTGTCGGGATGCGCACCGTGTGGGTGTTGGTCAGGCCACAATCCAGGGAATCTTTTGCGAAAGAGTCCTTGTACTTGTACAGAACCTCTTTGAGTCCTTGGCGATCCACTTCATTGTGGAGGGCATCTGCCTCACTCAGGATCTGTTGAATTTGTGCATTGAACCCGGCGTAGGGTTCTTCTCCGGGGAAGTCATGGCCTAATGGTTAGAGAGTTGGGCTTGTAACCTGAAGGTTGCCGGTTCGAGTTGCCGGTTCGATTCTCACACCGGCAGGAATTGAAGGTGGGGATTGTGAATGAACAGCACTCTCTCTGCCTTCATACCATGACTGAGGTGCCCTTGAGCAAGACATCGAACCCCTAATTGCTCCCCGGGCGCTGGAGCAATGGCTGCCCACTGCTCCGGGTGTGTGTTCACGGTGTGCGTTTGTTCACAATTCACTGCTGTGTGTGTGCACTTGGATGGGTTAAATGCAGAGCACCAATTTCGAGTATGGGTCACCATACTTGACAATACGTCACGACTTTCACTTTTTTCACTTTCACTTCTGCAGCGGAGTCATTTGAGGGGCTTTGGGCCCCGATGTTCACCTGTGTAGGTGATTCTGTCGCAGGCTGTGTTGAGACAGCATAGACAGCGAGGTGAGTGTCATCTGTTAATTCTGAACGGCAGACGCTTTCTCTTGACACCGGCAGAATGGAAGTGATGGCAATGATTTCATGGGGTTTTGTGAATGTTACGGTGTCGTCGTATTCGTCTGACATTAGTTGGGCTGGTATGGGGCCTATGACAGGTACCGTTAGTTCAATGTCGTGGAACGCCTGGTTGATGAGCCATCCCAGGTGACTGGCTTTCGGAACGTGGATGTCTTGGGCCATACAGTTGTTGAACAACACATACACAGCACGAGATGACACTTCAATGAGATGTGTGGCTTCCAGGGTCAGTCCTAGTTTCAGGCAGGTCCTGGAAGGTTGGAAGAAGCCTAGCTTACTGGTGAGAGTTTGGCCAGGTCGCATGTTGAGGTGGACGCTGACACTCTTGCTGTAGGCAGGTATTGTGGCTTCTTGCTCAGTGATCATAGTGTATGCGTCTGGCATGGTTTGACCGGATTGGAGGTTCTTTAGGTTGACTGAAGTTGTCAGTTGGTGTGACAGGGGAGCCCATATGACGTTGTTCACGGTGTCAATGCAAGCATTGAGCCGGACGATGATATCTGCTCCAATGTAGATGTCATGAGGTAGGTCAGGACTACGAGGAAGTAGTGACTCAGATGTCTGTTGTTCCATCGTATGTCTACAGCGCAGATGATCTTGGAGATGGCCATGGTTGTCGACCAGGGACTGAGAGGGAAGCGGCTGTGTTTAGGAACGTGTGGTAGACTTTGGTATCTTTGCTTCAATGTTTTGAATAGCTTCAAGCTAATGGCTGATGTAACCCTTTTCTTAAACCTAGGGGTTAATTTAATTATTTATCTAACACAAATCCTGGATCCCTGGCAGTTGGATTGTGAATTAGGCCGGTATGTTTCTTTTAGTGTTTACAAAAAACAAAAAAAAAAAAACATATTTTCTCCTGTACCAATTTTACCCAATCCCTTTACTAAAGATCAATTAAACAATTCTTATTTGCAATTCACAGGAATTTAGTAACTTCGTGAATGAATTAACTTGCCAGACTCAATGAACTACCAAAGTACAAATGTTAAAGAGAAAAAGAATAACAAAATTTATTTTACATTAATGTAATAACTCCTTTTTTTCTTAAAGAAAACAGTAAATGAAGAAATCAATAACAACCTTTTTTTTTAAAGAAAAGCAAGTAAGCAATTATCCCCTGATGATATGCAAATTGCTTCTTTTCTTTTACATAAAAGATATAAACCTCTTTTGTGGTCTCGGAACGGTTCTTGTTCTTTCATACTTAGTACACTCCTTCTTAACCTTAGCTTTATTCCTATTTTTGAATACTGTAACTCAATTGAGATATATAATGTCAATTTAGAACCCTATTCTGGTAAAACACTCCAGAACCATGTAATGCAATAATGAAAAAAAATAATCTCTCTTTTAAGATCGGTTATATACTTGAGAAAACTTGCAATTCACACCATACACTGTCTTTCAGTACGGTATGCACATTACATATCTTACAATCAGTTCAAATATATGTGAGTCAGTCGAACAGTTCAAATGTACTTGAGTCTGTCAAACAGTTCAAATGTACGATCGATCGTTATCGTTGGGGCCCAGTTCGTTGGTGCACATTAATCAGATGATGAATTCAAAGTAATCGCTCACAGTCAATGAGTCTCGAAAACAAATTCACTTACATCCATCCGACGATAATGAGGCAATATTGAAATCACTCACAGCACAACCTAGTCTCTGCTTCTAGTCTCAAACACTCCCTGGTACACGATGAGTCCAGTCCAGCGAAGTCCCTTGAAGAAACAAATTCAGCACAAGTCCACCACGAACTTCTTCGATGCAGTCACTTTTTCACGACGGCGAGTGTCTCTAGCCGCTAGGCCGAATATCTTTAGCTGTCAGCACACACTGGGTGACTCAGATGATCGCGAATAAAACAACAGGGAAAAGAAAAATACTTCAAGCAAACAAACCAAAATAAACAAGGGTTGTTCCCTTTCACTTTGGGCCTTATATTACAAAGAATATGCACGGTCTCCAAAATGACAACGACTCATTTTCACGCACACTGAATTCACATGCAGCCTCTGCTCGCCATGTGCGATGCTCCTCCTCCCTTCTTCCTCATTACGTGACTCACGTTATGACGCAACCTCAAGCTCAACAGTCACTGGCTTACAATAGTACACCTGTATTGAACACGCTTTCCAATTGGATATAAGCAAGCATATAGTTGTTGCATCATATTTCGAAATATAAAAATAAAATACATTTTAATACTTTGTATTATTTCTGACACAAAGCATATTAAAAAAGGTATATTTTTAGGAGTCCCTACACTGAGTTTTCTGCCCACAGGGCTAGTGTCGTGTCGGACACTGACGTGCCTTGGACATCTATTGCAGTCATGATTCGGAGGGGGCCTGAGTTTGATTCAGGCTCCTGCAGTGAGCAGAGGAGAGGGTCCTGGTCCTTGCTGCTTGAGCTTGGTTCAGGCCTTGGTTCTGATACTGCATCATCATTCCGTGAATTAGGGGCAGTGTCCGTGACTTCACACTGCGACTTGTTGGAGTCTAATGACTGGCAGGGCAGAGGTTCGCGGACTTGTGTCCACATCTTTAGGTGCTTGAAGTCTATTAGAGGTTCGAAGCGATTAAGCAGATCTTTCCCGATGACGAGTGGATACGTCTTGAGTGGTGAGACGTATATTGGATGGATGAGATCCATCGATCCCACCGTTAGGTGGATCGGGGCCACATGTTTTAGTTGTAGGCCCATGTGGGAATATGCTTGGAGGTTCAGTTCACACCTTTGGAGTTTGAGGGTTCCGTTAGTCCTCTTTGCTCTTTCTTGGACTTCTTCGAGGAGTTCGGTTGACATTAGAGTGATGTCAGCTCCCGTGTCCACCAGGGCTTCGACATTGATGTGATGTTCGATGATGATGGAGAGGTAAAACTTTCTTGCTATACCTTTCTCGATGAGATCACCCAGGAGTTGAGGGACTGGAGTTTGGGAGGAAACAGCTAGGGTGTCAGGACTGATCTGGTGTTCTTCGGAGGAGTGGCAGACGACCAAGACAGCACTTTCAGGAACTTGCGAGGTTTTGTCAGCAGGTGTTTGTCGGTGTTTGCAGTTAGTGTCTAACTCTGTTGCTGGGCTTTCAGGTGGGTTTTCGTGTCCATCTGAAGTTAGGGTAGTTACGGTTCGCTGAGAGTGAGGTGAAGGAGCGCTGTTCTCTGTGGCTGGTTGGGTCGGCTAGTCGCTGCCTTCTCTTCCGGCCGCTAGTCAGACTGACTCTGGTTTCTCTTTCTTTTCCCACTTCCGATCCTCCTCCTTTCATTGGAAGAACTCTTTCATCATCATCTTCATCAGTTCTTGTGAGTTGAAACACGGTGGTGTCTTTTGTTCTTGTGTGGATTCAGTTTGAGCTCGGTCAGCTTGGAATCTTTGTGAATTCTTTCCTCGATTCCTTGGGCTGGTTACTCCAGGGTGAGTTTATCGTTTTCCCTTGGAGTTTCCATTGGATTCCCATGAGTTTTTTCCTCTTGAGTTTCCAAATGAGCTTGACTGGTTCCACGATCTCTCCCATTGATTCTCATGAGGCCTTGACTGGTCTCATGACTTCTCCCAGTGCCGTCCAGGTGAGCATTGTCGTCCACGCGTTTCGTCCCAGCGGTCGTATCTCGGTTTAGGTCGGGTACCAGCGTGGAAGTCTCGTTCTTTGTTGGACGAGGATGCATTCCACTCTCTGGGTGGCGGCTTGGCGCTGTCTTGGCGTTGGGTGCCCTCTAGAGCCAGCCCTTGATTTTGAGTGTTGAAGTCAAGAACTGCTGGGGTTTTGGCACCCTTTTCTGATGCCATCTTTTGTTTGCCATAGGCTTTCTGCGCCAAGTCTCGCAACTGCTGAGCATTCATTGTTCGTGGACATGCGAGAACGCCAAGATGGTGAGTTACTGCGGGATGAAGGTTCCTTAGGAAGAGAGTTTTGAAGTTCAGTTCGTCCTCCATGTCAGGTTCGTTGCGAGTTCCGAAGTATGCCCGTCTGAGTCGGCTGTAGTAGGCTTGAGGAGGTTCGTGATGTCCTTGTCTTGTCTCCAGAGCAGCCACTAAGCCTTGTTCGGACTCGGGGTCGGAGAACTCTTTAATGAGGACTTCTCGGAACAGTTGGTAATCAGTCTTTGTGTGGGTAGGCTGCCGGTCCAGGAAGCTGCGCACTTCAAAGCTGACCGTTGTTCGGAGCAAATAAAGTTTATCTTTGTCCGTGACGTTAGGTCGCATTTCCAGATGAAAATCGATATCTTGGAGATAAGCTTGGACATTTTGGCTATTTGGCACACTCGGGGTGAATTTGCCAATGTTCCTGGCGAGCTTGTCAAGGTCTTTTAGGTCCAAGCCGTGTGATGATCTGCGGCTGGCTGCAGCAGGTTCTTTTGGCTTTGTCGTGAGGTGAAGTTCTTCAGAGGGAGTGGGTGAATGTTTCAACACCACCCCCTCCATCATTTGCTCACATGTCAGTCCAGGAACAGGTGACCCGGTCCTGCTCGGCAGGGGTGAGGTCAGTGCGTGTCGTGTCCTCGACAGCTCACGGCGCAATTCATAGGTGTGCTTGAGTTCCTCTCGGAAACTATCGGATTCCTCTTTGAGGTAGTCTATCTGTCACATTAGGTGGCTGATCTCGTTTCTTGACTCTTCCAGGTGAGCTTCAAGGGCTTTGATTCTGCTGTTTTTGTCCCTGAAGTCAGCCGTTGCTTTGTCCAGTAGCTGTTCTGCATACTGTAGCTTGTTAGAACGATCAGCGAAGTCTGCCTTGACTTATTCCATTTCTTGGGCAGCAGCTGCTAGGGTCTCTTTTAGCCTGTTGATCTCCTCCTAAGCGCCTTGTTCCACCTCTTCAGGCCTTTCCCGTCGTTCCTGAGCTTTCAGTTCTAGCTGCTCGATGCGTCGTTGTGCACGTGTCAGCTCCTGCTGGAGCTGTGCAGCGTGTTTGTCGCTCAACCTGAGGGTGGCGATGAGTGTGTGACTTAAGGAGACGGTGATCTTGGCTAATTCTTTGTGAGTGTAGCTTTGATTTGGGTCTTGTGCCATGAGGCTTGTTATGTTGTCATCCAGCTGGTCCTAGGAGGCTGTCCATCGCAACACTTAGCCATGTTTCCAGATCTTCCCAGTGACCGACATGTTCCGTTGTGCGAGACATGTTCTGGCGGGATGAGGGAGATCTCGAACCGAAACTGACACAGACCTTGAAGAGAAAAACAAACAAACCAAAACAAAACAAACAAAGCAAACAGGGGTGTAGACGTGCAATGTAAAGTGTGTGCTAATGTTGAGTGTGTAAAGCAGGTGAGTGTGGTTCTCTGCAACTGCGATTCTCTGGTGGGCGTGCTTCTAATTTGTAGCCTCTGTGGGGGAAAAATTGAGCACAAACACAGGTAGCACAGCTAGAGAACAGGGAAAGTAAAGAAGAACACCAACAGAGCAAGGAACAAGGTAATAATTGGATGCTTCACCTTTTCCTGTAAGGTCTTCTTTTTTTTTTTTTTTTTTTTTTCAAGGAAGAAGGTTAGGCTAATGCTAAGGTGAGGGAGAGAGACAAGAATAAAAATACACTTTTCTGGTAGCAGAATGAGTGTAGTTAAATTTTCTTCTCTTTTGTTTATTATATATATATTTTTTATTATTATTATTTTTGTTATTAAGTCTTATTTAGATGGATGCTTCTAGTCAGAGGATTGTAAAATGTTTTTTTTTTTTTTTTTGTAAGACTGTGATTGCTATTTAAAATTCTCTCCGGGGTGGAGGAAAACAATAGCAATGACAGTACTGGTCCCTTAATGGCAAAATTGACACCACAATGCTAGATCGAGTGTTGTTCGTGCGTGCTTAAAAATTTTGCCGATGCCTACCTTCTCATTGACCTGCTTTTAGCTTCAGCTGGGTAGGATTTCACGAGAGAGTGGATGGTAAATGGAAGACAATTTGGAAACGACGTTCTCAAGTTTCACAAATACCTGTTCAATGGCTAAAGTTCTCTGCTTATGATTTCTCTACAGGCAAAATTCCCAGCAAACAGCAGCAGTAGTCGAGTTAGGAGAAAGCAGAAGGGAGAAAAGAGAAGAAAGAGAATGAGGATTTGCTCCCAATGTTAGGGCTAGTACCTAGGGTGGCAGCGTGGTGGCGCTGTTGAGTCGATACACTTAGGGGGTTGGCTTTGTTGTTTTAAAGGATAAAACAAACTGACCTAAGTATTGGGAAAATCCTAACTTTTCCTTTTTGGGGTTTAACTTGGAAGGTTAAGTTTATATATATATATATATATATATACTAGACCTGGTGAGAAATTACATTGATCCAGCGGAGCCCAGCAGCAAGGCCCACCGTCCGAGCGCACCAGGTGAGCTCCTGTAAGAGTCCTGTCGAACACTCCGTCCCCGTCGTATTGCAGTGAGCCTCTCAAACAGCTATGGCTTTTGGCACAAGCGGGCGGCACTCGGGGGAGGCACGTCAGTGACTGCTGGCCTGAAGAGGGGCGGGGCTAAATCCCGGGAGCTATCCGTCAGAGCGGACCCTGAGTCCGACGTACCTCAGTTAATAGCTAGCTGGAGTGGTATATCCGCACCTTCGCCCAGTCAGCCCTTGACTCCTCCTCTGATACCCGATTGCTGATGCCTGCTGCGTGCCGTCACTTTGCAACACTAGGACAGAGGCATTCGGTTTTCCCCCAGCCCGCACCAGGTTACGTTGGAACAGGTGACTCTGCTTGCTGTGACCCACAATGGAGGCAATGCCACTTCACCAACCAAGCACTAGGGGGAGCGCTATTTATTATCAGGCTTAAGCCAAGGGTAAACCTATAAACTTTTAGCTGAGTTAATTAAATAACTGAAGGAGAGAAAATAAGGCCTAACAAGTAGGACCAGAACTTGACTGCGAATTAATTTAGACTTTCAGATTAGAAATTGTGGTTTCTAATTACAATTTAATGATGTTATCATTAAAATTGATAGTATGATTAGGATTGAAATTGCTCAATAATGTGTCATTGAAATAGGGACGCTCAGACCCTAATTAACCAATGCTGAACTTAAAATTTCAGAACAGTGATTGATAGTTAAAGATCTAACTTAATGATGTTTGTCATTAACATTAGAAGAGCACCTGTGATTAAATGAATCTGTAAATATTGAAGCAGGGTAACCCAAACCCTAATGAGCTGCAGATAAAATTAAAATTTCAAAGCATTCTTGACAGTTAAGGGTTAAAATCTTAATGAGATGTGTCCTTCAAATTATAAGAGCAATTACAACTGGAAACAGTATGGAAACAGGAACTGTAATTAATTGTTAAATTGAATTAGAATTTTCAAATTCGTAATTAATTATGAAATTAAATTACAAATTCCACATCCCTAATTTTGTATCCTTAAACCTGACGAATTACTAATTCCTTGTGTTATTAAAATCATTAGAACAAATTAATCCATACCATCCTAATTACTTATGAATGAAATTAAAGTTTTCTTTTGATAGCTGATGATTAAGAACTTAATGTTGTTGTCAATTTATCAGAGCCCTTATGATTAAATTAATCTGTGATTATGTTGCTAGGTGGGAGCAGGAGGTGAAATTATTTAATGAAATTAATTTCAAATCTGTAATTAATTATGACATTAAATCAACAATTTCAAATACTTAGCAATGGCAACTTATCAACTGATGTTGTTAAAATCATGAGGACAGTTTATAATTGACTTAATCACCGTATTATCAAAGTAATGAGGCCAAGGCCCAGAATTAATTTCTAATAAAAACCAACAGCTATTAAAACTAATATCCGTTAAAAACCTTAAACAAATGCTTATTAAACCACCGGTGAGATCGCTAGTCACTCTGATGATTTTACCATCATACAGCAAGGTTTATTAATATTGCATTAGTCAATCATTCTAAATGGGAGGGGAGATGGAATGAATAAAAGAGAGATAAAATGAGGTGCAGATCTAAAGTTCAGATGCAAAAGGGTTAAAATCACCAACACTGCCAACATTGCATTCAGACCACAAAAAGTTAGGCGCTAGCCTTTTAGCAATGCTACTACCTTTACATAGACTGTAATGCAAACCTGCTAGCTCGGCTTATGCTAAGCTTTGTTTACAAACTGTTCAAAATGGCGCTTACAGTCTGAGCCTGCGCACTGAGAATTTCCGGAAAGAGTCTCGGAGGACTTCCGGCCAAGGCTGTCAGTGACACGCCCACACTGGCCTGTGAGTTCTACGCAACAGTCTGTCTACCTCACGTGAACTGGCTATGCACTGAACAACCAAAAGCACTATGTAGATTCTTGTCTCTATATAATATTGCGCTGAACAATCTCGACTTGTTTAGAGCGAGATAAATAAAAGAGATTTAATAGCATAGGTGAATCCGGAAGTGGAAAACACACAAACAAATCACACTATGAAGGCCTTTTAAGAGACGTAAATGAGGAATCCGCTCATTTGTCTCTTTTGCACTTTTAGAGCGACTTTTTTGTCTCAACAGACAATTTCATTAATTACTGCAGTTTATTTCCTTCTTAAAACAACTAAAATTGCACTCCGTTCATTCACACTGGCATGCCATCATAAAAGTCCCCAGTAGCGCAACAACTGTTTTCTCTGTCTTTGATCTATTCTTCCGGATAAAATAGAACAAATACAACAGCATGTGTCGATTTTATACTTGAACATTAGTTTGTGCTGCCCGCATTCTCCACCATTATGTAATAACTCTTAAAGCTCTTATTTCAGCTTTTAGGGAATTAAGTCTTAAAGACTAGGGTTGATTTGATTGAATTGATCTTAATTCAAACCTTATCGTTTATGCTTTATTAACGACTCGTCCAGCAAGACATTAAGTCAGTATATCTTAACAATTTTGTTTATCTTGCTTCGTAGCCAAACGATAAAACAAACAAAATAGTAATTTATCAATTTTGAGCAAGGTAGCAAAGGGTCGACGGCTCAAGGCAGTAACTGATCAAATACAAAACACAGACACTGCTCTGTACAATGAAACAAGTTTATTGAACTACTTCTAAGATTACATGAGACTAAGACTTCCTAAAACACACACACACACACACATACATACAGTTCTGAAGATGAGAGTCATTGGGTTGGACTGAAGTCTAGTATACTACCAGTTCTAAATCGCAACCTGAGAAAAATCACAAAAGCAGAGATCTGGCTTGTCTTTAACTGCTTAAAGTATTTAGCACCGGTTCAGCAAGAGATTGAAAACTTTGTTTGGGGTTACTTGCGATTTGAGTTGGCTGCTCAGCTGATCGGGGCTCCTCTCCTTGGCTCCTGTTAGGCTGAAAAGGGAATCCCGTCTTGGATTGGCTGTCGTTTAGGTGACGTTTCAGGATAGCCTTGTCGTGATTGGTTGGTTTACTGGTGATGCAAGAGCTTTGGAAGTCGGTTGCCTTGACTGCGGATGATGTTTTGAAGTTCCTCTGAGAGTCTGTTTGCGCGGCTTTAGGCTTTGAAGATTCAACGAAGTGTTTTGAGTCTGGCGTCTTGCTCGCGTGATGTTACCGCATGTGAGCGCTTTGTAGCACGATCAATGAAGACGAAGAGCAGTTTCAAACCATTGCGAAAGAGCAAGCGAGCGAGCTGTTTATGACATCAGGTTTTAAGGAAGGCGCTTTGGTTCATCCCAGAAGCGAGTGTCCCAATCAGATGCTGTTGCAGGGCTTAGCCATGTCCCGTACTGCCCTTCTTTGGACACAAAACTTAATCTGATCAGTGATCTCCCATGTGGGGAACATCTCTGGAGTTTTAATAACTTCTTATAAAATTATTATCATCATTCGTATGATGCTGAAAATCGACATATAATTCACACCGAATTGTTGCATTTATCATGACAATTCATACAAAACCAAACTCCACATATTTCACACACGTTAATAGCTTTTCCTGCTAGAAAAGGATCACAAATTAAAGATTAAAAATAACACACATCACTCATAAAACAAAAGGCATAGAACACAGTTGTTAGTAAGCATATTGCTTCCATACTTTAAATGATTTTAAATGATTGTCCTTTTGAAATCGTTTATTTGAAATTCGTTCTGTGCATTAAAGAAGAGTGGAACACGTAGGAGAACAGGGAGTGTCATGAGACAGTCACATTGCAGATCCCGTGTTGCAGGCTGGAGGGCGTCCGTTGATTTAATTGTCCTCTTCCTGTTGGATATACTAGATCCATACATTTGCCTGATCACGAGGTTCCTTGACCACGTGTTGTGTGAATGAACTCCTTAGTTCTTGATACACAAAGAGCTTTGTGTCTTGGATTAGATTAGTTCTTTATCACTCCTCTGATATAGGGTGAGACAGGAAACCACTCAGAATATTGACGTCAGTGGTAGTGATAATTACTTAGCACTCGTGATGGTTCGGAGAGGGGGAAGATTTTAGATTCTTCTTAGAGTGAGTTTGTTTGATGTCTCATTGTGGGATTGTCTCTATATATGAAATTCCTACATATCAAAACAATAAATAAACAATTCCTTATTTTTTTTCATTTTTTATTTTAAGCAATCAGAAATCTGGGGGGCCAGACGTAAATGAGGCAAATCTAATTATTTGTGCGAGTAGATTACATAAGAAGTCAATGCCATGACACGAATAGATGCGAATTGATATTCGCCTTAATTTGCCAAAAATTTCAGCTCGAGCGGAAAATTCGCATGATGTGTTGTCGTGCAAACCAATCAAAGAAGAGCTTATTGACATGTCCGGTTGTATCAGAAAACATCTTTTTTTAATTGTTTTTATGTTTTTATTTGCACGAGTGACGCGAAAAACATCCCGCGAGTAATCTAGAGTGAGTAACGTGATGCAAATATTCACTTCGCTTTTGGTGTGTTTTCCTTTCTAAGTCAATGGCTACCGTCAACTGCTTGGTTACCAGCATTCTTCATAATATTTTCTTTTGTGCATTTCGATACAGAATTTTATGTTTACATTTGTTGGGTCACCACTGAGGACCAATGTAAATTCTGTGTCCTAAAACAAAGCCACAGAGTTAGAGGACATCCCTGAATGTGATCATTTCTGAACTAAAGACTGTTTGAATGATCTCCATCTTTGCCAGGGAATCCCAACAGGCAGCTGTGAGTGGGCTAATGACAGCAATCAGTGATTACACACACACACTTATTCACTCCCAGGCATTATCCATCACCAAGGAAACAGTCTTCCATCATGGGAAAGTCCTTGATTGTATCATTCTCTGAAAACAAAGACAATCAAAACTAATGGATTTATTATTGCCATTGATAGAAATGACTGCAACTGATGCTATTCCTTCTACTGTGATAAGAATATGAAATATTAAAACACATTTTCAAGCTAACCTTAGCACCTCTGATTATTTTGTACAACGATTTTGAACAAACTGTTTTTTTTTTCCTGCATTTGGAAATCAGCACCACCTAAATTATGTAACCAACAGATGAAGCATTACAGTTATGCTAATGCCCTATTCAATGTCTGGAATGTTGAAATGCTTCCCACAGTGTCTGTAAAACATGAGCAGTGAGGATGTGTGGACGTGTGCTAAGATAGCAGTGGTCTGAGCAGGTTAATGTGGGATTTTGAGCCAGTGATCTAAACCACTTCAAAAATGCCTGAAGGATGGGAAGATGGCTCTCAATGGGACTGTGCGCACTGACATGACAACCACTCTGATCTTAGTACCCACCGTATTTACAGCACTGCATGGGTCCAAGAGACTGATGGCGCATGGCTAAGCTGAAAAACAAACCAAAACACAAAATCAGTGTGATGCTCAGGCCCTGTGGTTATTAATTCATCATCATTATTCCAGTTCAGTTTTGTCTGATGTGCTTGAAACAGCTGCATTCCTGATTCTTTCACAAAAACGCTTCACATCGCCTGCTGTCAAAGATGCCATTAGCAGTTTGGTCCTGGTGTGATGAAGAGTGGAGAGCAGATGGAAAACGTACAGATGCAGGTATCTGGGTTTCACATATTCCTCAATGGATGTAATGGCAAATATGCAATGAAATGAGAACACTGAGAAGCTTCTTCTAAAAACTAAAATAAAAAACTTACAGCCATATGGATGAAATTTGAATCTTCACTCACACTGTGTCCTGTGCTTTTGACAAGGTTCTGGTGCAGAATTTGTATTCAAAACTGTAAAGTGAGAAGGTTCTTTTTCAGTATTTTTAATAACCTCTGATCTCAACAATAGATCACGTTAGCCAGTGCAAGGTTATTTCCTTGTCGCTGCACTTTGGGTTGAATGATGAATGGGTCTAGAATTTCTACATCCATTGAGGTTATTCAGCAATACAATCATATTCAGTTTTAAAAAGCTAAAATGAGCACTGGCTACTTGCATTGCATTAAACTACGGTATTATTTACACATTTCTTTCTTCAAAATATAAAAATATAAGTACACTTATAAAATATTAGTGCTGTTGATCAAACAAAAAAATCATACAGATTTCTGTAAATAAGTGTGACATTGCACACAATGTTACATTTTGTAATCATTATATTTCTAATCACTGTATTTTCACACTGAATCTCTGTTCTCTGTTCATATTAATTCATTATAATTTTAAATACTTGGTTAATGGCATCCTTTTTCTAAGTACAACGAATGAAAGCCAATATCACAGATATAAATACTGATGCTGATGTCTCTCTCTGTTCCCCCACCCCCCACATATGTGTAAAATGTGGATAAAAGCCAGGCATTTAATTATTTATAATAATTATAGTACATTATATAAATATATATTATGAACAATGTGACAAAATATTCACAAACCCATCATAATAAATGTTACATTTAACTGTGCTTTTTATATAGTGTTGTTCCAGTCTCTCACAATAGTCTATCAGATCTCACTGTTTGAATAATTGCTAGCAGTTAATTTGTTCCCCACTTTAAAATTTGTTTTGCACATTATTTTTCATGATAAATAAGTAATACATTTAAAATTTGCTATCAGTATTTTTCAACACAACATTTTATACATTAGTATCCCTTAGACAAAACACTAAATCCATGTTCCTCTTTTGAATTTACTTAAGCAAACATTTATGACAGTCATTGTTATCTTTATCCTTTGCATTTTTAAAACTGGTAGTTAGTTATAGACATCTCTAGTTGATCTATGTCCCATCAGGAGCCGTTCTAACCTGACAGATTACGTCCTGCCATGATTCACAAATCACTACAGATTGTACTCAAAGTGAAGGAAACCAAGCAGAGAGCTAACAAGTTCAGCATGCCTCAGCCAGCAACACAATCGCTTAACGTAACGGCTACAAGCAGATGCACAGCATGACCCAGACAGCCTTGATTGGAACTTCCACAGCCAAAGATCATGAGCATTCACACAGTAAATGTTATTCACAAAATGTACATTCGTACCAGCTGGATTCTCATCATGACCAAAAAAGACCCGAGGCTAATCATCAAAATGTGTCTGTAGAGGTGAGACACATGCCCTTGGTTGAAGTGTTTTTTTTTTTTTTTTGTTTTGTTTTTTTTTGACTGTAAAGGGAAAGAACAATGCCAAATGCAAAAAAAAAAAAAAATCTTTTAATGTTTAATTTAAAGTTGTATTGCAATATTAACAGTTGACTAAGAAAATGCTTCCCTTAATTTGTTTGTTGACGTTAGGTTGGCTAATCACTCTTGTGCTGTTTAGGCATTTAAAAAAAAAAACTTAAGAAGAAGAAGAAGAAGAAGAATATTATCTTTGTATTTTCCATTTTAATTTTAGTTCAAATGTTTTGTGTTTTTGTCATTTTTATTACTTTTTGTCTTTTTTTTTTTTTTTAAATATGTCCATATAGTTTTTACTGTAGGTTTGTTTTAGTACATGAAGTTAAACTAAATGAAATGAGAAATGTTGCAACTAGCTAAAATGTTTTTTTATATATATTTTATTTTAATTCAGTTAATGCTTATTTTATTCAAGGTAACAAACATGTTTTTTTCTGGTTTTGTTAACTATAATAACCCTGCCTGATGCTTGACTTTAATGCAACCCAGGCTCATTGGAAATTATTAGTACTTGATTATGTTAGTTATTAGTACTTGATTAACTTTAGTTACTAGTACTTGATTAACACTATGCTTGCAACATTAGATATTGCAATGCGAAGCTTGGCAACACAAGCAAGCAAGGTTGCCTCATTCAGACATCATGTGCTTTAAAAGTTATGAATTCAAAGGCATCTGCATACCAGAGCAAAGACACACTTGTTAATCATTTTAATGAATCTTTTATTATTAGAAAAGTCAATGGAACATAGTTACAAGTAAAAAGGGGGAAAACACTCTTATTTTGTTGTCTGTAGCTGTAGTGTTTCCCACAAAAAAAACGTTGTCAGGGTGACAGCCAAGGCTAATCATTTGCATCAGCACTAAAACTGCCTCTAAAAACATCATTTAATTTTCTCCATCTCATCTCCCAGGACATTTAACAGTATCTCGCTGATAAGCCCAAGCAAATCTGCAGTCAGTTTTGCATAAGTATATTTCTGTTATGTACCCAAGCAGGGACGCTTTTAAGCTCCTTGCACTGCTGTCAGCTCAAGAGACATTTGACTTTGAAGTCAACATCAGTTTGGCTCACAATTATAGCATGCCATCAGATTAATTCAAAACAGATGTGATCCATTTACAATGTCAATAACATTAAGAATTAAAATGGACTATGTGGAATTTTATAGCATAGGTGAAGTTTCTGTAGGTTTTCCTTTCCCTTTCACTTTCTTTCACAATATCCCTACATGGCCGCACAACACCTCTTCCTTTCCTGGTCAGCACTGTACCATAACCCTAAAAAAATCATTTGCAATTTAATTTCCCTATTTTTAGCCCCCATTTTTTTATTTATTTATTTTTTTTGCCATACATTCAAGCCCGTGGTAATTGTGCGTGTCTCTGATACACAAAATAGCATCCAGCAGCAGCGCTGAAGATTAAATACTTAACTCTATTCATTTTTTCCCTTGCCTATCGGCATTAAAAATGCATCCAGTCTGTTTTTTTTTTTTTTTTTTTGTTAAAAGCATATTACGCAAGACTCTAAATATACAGTTCAGGGACTGCTTGTTCTCCGTCTTCAGCTGTCCGCTGTGGCAACTGCAGTTTTCTTCGCCTTTCAACAGGGACTCGAGAAGCTTTTAGTGGCTCAAATGACCCATCTGCTCTCTGCAGCCATCAGCTCTGTTGGTCAAAATGCATTTAGCTCTGCCTGGCCTTTCATGCAGAATAAAAGATAACTGAAATAATAATATCTGTGAATGAAGGGAACATGAGCACACGCTTCTGAAATCTTGATTTTTTATTTTTTTTATTGATTTTTTTTTATTGATTTTTTTGTATGTGATGTACATTTCAGTTCTGTTGGAAATCACTGGAAAGCGCTTTCTAAGAAAGAACTATTGCTGGTTTTGCCTAAATGAATTCTTTGAAATATACAAAGAAGGCACAGAAGTAGCTGAATACCCTGTTGAAAAACATCTAACAGACTAACATCTGAAGGTTGACTGGTTTTAGCTGATCTTTCAGCCTTCTCATAGCTTGTTTGCAGGCTGGTTTTAGAGGTGTTTTGACCACTTCTTTGACCAGCTAAAACAAACTGAACACCAGCTTTGCCAGGCTGCGAGACCAGCTTGACCAGCCAATCAGCATAGGCTGGTTTTACACTACATCTTACACTATATCATAATCATTATTTAATCATTATTTTCAACAAAGCTATTAAATATATTATTAAAAAGTTTTTAAAAATAGTATTTTACAAATATCATAAATTATTACTTAAAGGGGTCATGAACTACCTTTTATTACCTACCTGTTTTTATTTTTACTGTTCTCTGAGGTTCACTTATAATGTTACCAAGATTTTTACATCAAAAAACATAATTTAGAAGTAATAGGCTATTTTCTGTCCCGTTTTTAACCACCCTCATCAGAACGCTCTGTTTGAATAGGTAAATTCCTCTATACACTGCTATGATTGGCTAACAGTTGTGTATGTTTGACAGCCTACATCTTTCATAGATGGATGCAGCTGTGATTTAGGTTGAAAACACATAAATACTTAGTACATATCAAACGATCTGTAATAACAGACAAAGCAATAGTGAAAACAGTTACTCACCCTTGTGTGGTGCAACATCAGTTCCAATGTAGTCTTCACAGCATTCAATCTGTCTGAAAATCCAGCATCGAATTGTGCCTTGTTTGTAAACAAATCCACGGTAAAATGAAGTGAACAAAGGACCAAGTTCTTACTGATGCAGTCTGCCACTTCATTAAAAATAAAGTTTATCGTTTGGTTTCTGCGTAGAGCTGCGTTCGCCTGTAGTTATTTACACTACATGCGCAAATCAGTGAACGGGGCTAAACAGGCAGCGATGTAGAAGCAGGCGTTGATCTTCTTCTGCAGAGACGGTGTTTAGCCACATTATTACATCATAAAGTGGCACATTCCACGACCTGCCGTTTTGGCAGACTGGCTTCAGTATAAGCTGTTTTTAGACTAACGCGAAAGTTTTGAGTTCTTACAGAATGTTTTTATAGTACAATGACCTCCTATGTCAAAAGATCAAGGGAATTTTGATTTCTCAGTTCATGACCCCTTTAATAAATATCATTACATCCTGAACTCTCACATTATGGTCCAATTATCTTTATATTTATATTATTACATTTTATTTTCAACTAATCTTGACACACTCACTGCATACAAATGCCTAAACTTCCATACTATATAGGTGAAAAAAGTATGTGTAAAAAGAATAGTATGTCCAAATTCATTATTTGAATTCAGTATTTGAAAAACAACAGGCAAAAAGTCACAGATGACCTACAACTTCCGGCAAGATTCTGAAGTGCACATCTAAACTTTACTATCCCATGAGGACACAGGAGAGGATTTGTGAACAGGTGTGTCCAACTTGAAGCGGTGCTGCGCAGACCGATCGGTTTATGACATCAAAGTACAATTTATTCATTATGATATCAGAACAGTTCTACCACCCTGACAGTTTTTTTCTTAATGCTCCCTAAAAATGGCAAAAATAAATTTGAATTCTAAATTTAAAGGGTTACTCCACCCCAAAATGAAAATTTTGTCATTAATCACTTACCCCCATGTCGTTACCCCCAACACAAGGATGCGCTATTTTCGTTCAAATCAAAGCGTAAATACACGTAGAATAGCGCATCCTTGTGTTGCGGCTGATACAGAAGAGCGTACGCAGTTTGCGTTCAGTGGATAATCTCTAAAATGGCGCTACAGTGACGCGGAGATACAGAGAGGAGACAAATTGTTGAAAAAAATTCATTATTTTTATTTTCTTTGCGTACAAAAAGTATTCTCATCGCATCATAAAATTCAGATTGAACCACTGATGGCAGATGGACTATCCTGACGATGCTTTTCATACTTTTCTGGGCCTTGACAGTGAAAATTACTTGGCAGTCAATGGGACAGTCACAAGCCTCCTGGTTTTCATCTAAAATATCTTAAATTGTGTTCCGAAGACGAACAAAGCTTTTACAGGTTTGGAACGACTTGGGAGTAAGTGATTATTGACAAAATTTTCATTTTGGGGTGGAGTAACCCTTTAAAAACTTGCTCATCATAAAAAAGGTGTGTTTGATTAACTATATGTATAAATTGCATTAATAGATCATTTTATGCCATTTAGTCAAGAACTGGCTACGAGGCATGGGCTGCTCTCTGCAGAAATACAGCTGAACAAAAGACCAACAGAGCTACAAGTTCCATAGCCATTCAGCATGTGACAAATAAAGATGAATGAGCGCTTTTAACTGTTTTACAACACCTGTTTCAGACGTGTAAGAACTTCGCTGTCACTGTTGTGCATTTGCCATGGTTACTGCCAAAAAGTCATTATGGGGACACAACATGGTGCCATGCTTGACTGATTGATATGAGAGTAAAGCATTCAGTCACAGCAGGGCAGGGTTTTAAGGGGTCTCTCTGTGCTGTCTGTCTTTTTCCTCCCTTCCTCTTTTTCCAGAGCAGATCTGCCTCAAGCCACATTGCCTGCTGCCCTTGCCGTCCTATTAGATGAAAAGCAGCAGTAATTGCCTGTCATCACATACCCTGCCCTTGACCAAATGTGACCAAAGAATAAAAGCGCTCCCCTCGTTTAATCCCATGGATCCATATTTTGGAAAGAAACAAGTGAACTACTGCTTCCCTTTCGTTATTGTTATTTTGATGCAAGGCAACAAAAATTCACAATTTCTTCAGGTTGTTTCAGAAGTAGCAGCAGGCAGAGTGAACAGCGAGTGAAATGGCATGTACCTTTGTAACTGAATTCACCTTCAGTAGTTCTAATGTAAAGATGATGTAAAAATGATGTAAAAATGAAAATTCTGTCATCATTTACTAACCCTGTCATTCCAAACCTTTATTACCCTCTTTCTACTGCATAACACAAAAGGAGATGTAGTTGATATGAATGTATGTGAAACACTGATGTTACGGTGTAATATTAACCCATTTCAGTAATTTACTTATGTGTAGAGGATGGGTTTGATTCTCAGGAAATGCATAAACTGATCAAATGTGTACCTTCAATACAATGTAAGTTACTGGATAAAAGCATCTGTCAAATGAATAAAAGTAAAAATGTAATGTAAAATGTGTGAGTCACATTGGTTCTGACCTTTTCTGTCTATAGAAGTCACACAGCACTGACTAAAACCATTATAAGGTCAAATTAGCTAAATAGGCTAGATAAACTAGCGAAACGTTACATGTGACATCATACTATCTGTTTGTTCAAGAGAAATCTGGGGAGTGTTAGGGAAACCTGTTTGAAAACAGTCATTAATTTTACAATTCCCTTTGATGCCATTTGTAGAGCAGAAGCGACACAGCTCACCTTTAAACTCACCAGTGGTTTTGTTATGTAGCATGTGATGAATGGCAATGTCAGGTACTGTAGTCACAGGAGGGTATTGTGACATAAGATAAAGCATGAAAATGCACTAATATCAACCATGAATTGAAATATGTTTATGACCTTTGCATCATTAAGAGGCTTGAATGTGTAGTCTCTTCATTAAGGAAATGAGTGATTGTATGCTAATGACCGAGCAAAATCCAATTTAATGGGGATCCGTCTCAATTTAATTGAGCTTGGAAAGACCCGGAGAGCAGCTCTGCTGTCATGTGTAATCCTATGTTCTTGTCACAGAGAGAAACACAAATGCACAAATATTCTCATCCTCTTGATTTCTCTCTTTCGCTCTCTCTCACATACACACACACACACACACACACACACACGCACACACACAAACACACACACACACACACACACACACACACACACACATTTACTTCTATCTAAATCAGGCCATTGAACTGTTTTTACAGAAAGCTAATTATAATCACTACAGAGTCACTCAAACCCGTTGCATTTCAGAATAAAAATGAATATGAAGAAATATCATTTGAAAATACATATTTATTTTATGAATTGATTTTACACTTGAAGATGTCCTCAAACAACCCAGGCTTATTTGAAATATGTTGCTTCTTGCATGTTATGCAAAACATTCAAAGGAAATGTCAAGTGAGTGACACTTAAAGTGCATTGAGTTTATCCAAACAATTACTCACTTCTTCAATCTTTGAGCTTTTTTATTGTGACTCAAGTTTCACATTTCTCATACCAAAGCACTCTGCATTGCATGTGCAATGCTGTACCAGGTGAGCTACTGAACAAGTTTACTACATCAGTAAAGCCACACATATGGAGCTAGTTATGGGAAAATCAACTTGATCTCATGACAAAAACATACCTGTGGGAACTTTTTCGCAAGATGCGAAATATATACCGCCATGTAAGTTTCATTACGTATTCGATGTGAAAAGTCCACTGAGTGGTGCTAAAAGAGTGTTGGTTTTTTTCCCCCGGAACAGATGAACGTACATATGATAAGTTTTATGTGATGTTGGTTTTGTACGTGTCACCGCAGTTCTGACTTAAAATGTCCATTGAGTGGTGCTATAAGTCTAATGCTCTGTGACATTTTAAAATAACGTACCATCTGCACTACACCTAAACATACCTGATAGTATGAACAAACGCTAATGTGACGTAAAAACACAATCGCAAGCGTGCCGTTTTAGCTTGTTTTTCGATCTCTCATCTTTCAGCTCTTTCATCGTGAGTCATGTTTTTAACGGGATTCGTACCCAAGAACTCTGCATCCTAAGTCCATTCCATGCCAGCTGAGCTACCCAGCAAGCTTGTTACGTCCAGAAAGTGAAATATATGGAGCTGTAATCATAACTGTGTATGAAAACGATTACAAATGTTTGCTGTTTTACCACCTCTAGTGTTCATTTCTGTTGGAAACTGCAGTGATGTGTACTAATTTGTATGTATTTCGCATCTTGCAAAAAAGTTCCCACAGGTTCGTTTTTGTCATGAGATCAGGTAGGTAAAAATATATTAGATTTCAAATCATGCACTGTGGTAAATGTGTTTGAGGTCATAACATAGTAGTGTGCAAGGAACCATGCAAAAATGAGTCTTTATTAATCAATGTCCATCTACCAATGTAAAAATTAGATTGAAAAAGAATAAAATGTATTGGTCTTTTATTGCCACTAGTGTTCATCTCAGCTGGAAACTGGAGTGAATTGTATGCATTTTTGGAGTTTTTGAAAAATATTTTGTCTGCTTTAGTTAACTTCTGGTGACAAAATTGTCCCCAAAGTATAGCTAAGTAAACACACACGCACATGCACTACAAGAGACAGATAAATAGAGCAAAAAGCCATCTGTCTGACCGTTTAGAAGGGAGGCGACTTGGTTGAATCTCAACAAATCTCACAAGATGGAGAATATCATCAAAAGAACATGCAGAGATGAGAGCCCATCTGCTTCAGTCTCACAGCTCCAGAATCATCCTCTCCTGCCAGCTCGCTCTCTCTCTCCTCTCTCTCTCTCTCTCTCTCTCTCTCTCTCTCTCTCTCTCTCTCTCACACACACTGCAGCCTTCAGCTGTTCTTCAATGAGCTCAATATACAACAATGTATCACCAGAAAAGTTGCTGATAGACTCAACTCTCGAGGTGCTGAACAGGTGAGGGTAAACACTCTGATAGCCAAAGAAAAGCCTTGGCAATGTTTTTTCCTAAATGTGTGTGCACTGCTGAATGGAGTGTGTAGCTCTTGTGGCGGTGTGCCCAGGGCAGAGGGGAGCAGGTGTAAAAAATTTTGAATCAACCATCCTGAATGAAGCTAAATCAGACTGACTATTCATATTCCACATGAAAATATTGTATCAAGCTATAAAAAGCTTATTTTACCACAAAATGTGTTTAATAATTGCACAGAGGTCTTACAATCAATGTAAGTCATTATTACACCATATTGGACAAACATTCTGTTATTAGAAGCACTTTGGGAATATTTTTGAGACCAGCGCATAAGATTAGCTGAGATGCGCTTACAAATGACTAAAGAGCAAGAAACAAAGGCTTCCATGAATGGTTAAAAGAGTGCTGCAGGGGTAAGCCATGGATGGACACGCTCGTCATTCATTTCTGTGTCATTTACTTGTATCCAGGCCGATGTCAGCACTGATTTGTCAGAAAAAAAACAAACAAACAAACAGGATGTGCCTCTTTGCGCTCACCTGCTGTGAAACTGAGAGCTTTGAGTTCACTTGTTTGTTCACTTTTGTGAAAATGTCCTATCTACAGCGCAACGGCCCCTTACATGTCTTCATATGCTGCTTCATTGGTCTGTTCTCCTCCCCATGGGTCTCATTTGAGGAAGCTGCCTACAATTGGAAAGATGTGCGCAACAGAACCGTTTGATAGGGCTGAACTAGCAGGGATCCAGTGGTCCTCTGGGCTTTAATCTGCCAAATAACATCCAGCCCACAATACTTTAACAACCAGCGTGAGCTTTTATTTCCTCTTCCACTTGCATGTAAAACTGCTGTTTTGAGCTTTAGTGACTTTTAATGACTTAAAGAAAGTAGCACACAAAACACCAGATGTCTGCTGCTTTTGGGATGTGTCTGTAAAATGCATAGTGGGTCTCACTGAATTTAACGTTAACAAATGTTTTTATTAGTTTAAACTTTATTTCTGAATGCTCAATTATATGTCAGTAAATACACTTTTGTTAACCATGCATAGCCTATCAACAATAACTGCATCTAAAATCTGACTTAACTAGTTTTTTTCTTAATTAGTTTTTCATCTGATTTGCATATTTCAGTGTTTTGATGCTCTCATCGCTTGCCTCGCTTTATTGTTGTTCAGCTCCCCTAAAGAAATATAATGTGTTCTCTCTGTGCCAGTGGACACATACGGTTAGAGCAATCAAAACACTTTATGTTCCCCCAGTTACTGACTGAATGAAGGTGCATGTGCTGAAACAGATGTCCATGCAGATGTCAAGTTAAGGTTTGTGGAGAATCTGAACAAAAAATTATGAACCATGATCTTGTGCCAGTAAACAGAAAGCGCCAGAATAAGGAAAGTTTTACAGCATATCTTTTGTAAATGGGTATTTTGTGTTTCACAAATGTTTTACATCAAAAATCCCAATTCCATTAATACACAGCTCTCTTCTGCAGTGTACTGTGGATGTTCAAAAGCAATTTTTAGCTAAGCTGCATTTTGAACAGATTAAGAGAGGAGAGACAGCTCTCGTTCTTTAAAGATGAAGTGTGTAATTTTTGAGATGTTAAAATAGTTTTTCCTATCCTAGCTTAATATGCTCAGACAGCTGTAAGTAAGCCATTTGTTGGTTGGTTTCCCCAAACATTGCTCTGTTTGTTTGAACATCAGCACAACTAAAAAATAATTCCCTTAACTGATTGCACCAGTGCAGAAGACTCTTTTTCTCTTTTTTTTAATATGGAAAAAAGTATTAAAAATAACCAGACAAGGTAAATTACAACATTAAAAATATAATAATAATAAAATAATAATTATAAAAAAAAATAATAATAATAATAATTGAAAATCAGACAAAAAGACAGTAGAAACGTGAAGCATTGCGAATGACAATCAAATTAAAAACAATGGAGAAATATGAAACTATATGGAAACAAAATATGCATTTACATACAAATAACAAGTCGTCTGAAAGCGTGAATGTTGACTGACTCGATTAAGTCATTTGCAGTGCTTCATGGGAATGGGCGGGCACTAAAGAGCTCTTTTGACAATTTGCTTGTTTCAGTTCTTGGTGGAGATTTCTCTACAGAATCATGGGTAATGTAGTTTTTTACCATTCTGCTGTTAAAAATTATTTAAAAAAATAAGTTAAAATAATGTGGACTGATGACTTTAGCAAAAGCATATACCATTGATTAACAATATCGTAGGTCTGTCTTTAAAGTTTTATAAGTTAGTGCTCTATAGTGTAAGTTTGAAGGCGGATTATCTGTTTGTCAGACCAATGGAAGTGTTCAGGAAATTGATCTGAAAGCAGTTTTGTGCTGTTAATGGTGCAGAAATTGCACACTCCATTTCAAAAAGAATATTAAGAGCTCAAATGATCTCCTTCATGCTGGTATATCAATAAAAGATTTACAGTGCCCTAACATCTTCCTTATTACAAATTGACATGCAATTTTGCTCTGTTAAGTCCTTCATACTAATATATATAGCAAGGCAAAAAATTAGAGAGAAGTTAAAAAAACCTTGAAAATCCATTTCCTTTTGAGTGTGCTCTAAAAATCGACATCATTACATCTTGACATGCAGTTTTGTTAAAGCTTCAACCCTCTCCCAATAACTCTCTCCACGATCACAGCACCCTGATCCTCCAGAGTCAAACCAGCACAGCGACATCCATCTAGAATCTGTGAAGCCCAAACAGTTTTTGGCCAGTTGACATCAACATCAGAATATCTCTGTGGGATTACTGTGATTGCATTCAGAAATAGATCAGACACCAAGTGGAAATTCTGAGGGGTGATAATCTCCAGCTTTTGACAAAGAATTGATGATAAATGAGATTGTGTAACAGAGTGTGAATAGCCAGTGATGAGGAGTTAAATTAGGATACATGTGAAGGGTGACAATAAAGCAGCACTACTTAATGCAAAAACACAGGCTATATATATATAACACATATTCATATTTAGTTATAGTTGCAGGACCCTTAAAGCATTTAGGGCATTTTTGGGAGAATGTGACAAGAAATGTTGCTTGATACAGTGGATAATTTATCAGCTGCATATTAAACAGTCTAATCACCCATTATATGAACATACACAGTAATGAAATACCATTTCAACAAGTTGATAATTTGATGAGGCAAATTTATCTTTGTCATGTGATACCCCAAGGTTCAGCGTTGTTAATTAACATTGCAGAACTCAACATGCAAATTTAATGCCATTTGAAATAAACTAATTGTTAAAGTTTTAGGAGAAGGAGCAGAGAACTTGAAGGTGAGACTGTTATTGTTGTTGTTGTTGTTGTTGTTGTTGTTGTTGTGTGTTTTAGATAAATCTACATACAAGACAGTGCAATGCAAAATGCAAGCAAGCAGTTTGGTCTTAATTAGATGTACTTTTACAGATCTGACACACTACAAATACTGTGCTTAGGCAACAAAACATAATGGAGAATGAATGTGGTTAAAGACTGTGGGGAATGGTTGTATGAGAACCCAGATAAATAACAAAGATGAGAGAAACCCAGACAAAAAGCTGACAGAACAAAAAATAAAGTGATGAAAGCAACTTGTTTAGTCCTTATCATTCCCTCCGTAATTTAGGATTTCTAAGCATCTTGTAACAAGAATTAAACATATTTCACTCTCACATTTAACATTTATTTGACCCCCATTTCTTTTTCTCCAAAGATTCTTCATTTGGAAAATTGTTTAAAATAATTAACATCTTCTCCTCTTTGTTCTGCCCTCCACACTCACACACACCTCATATATTCTCCTGTTTACCTTTTAAATGATTAGTCAGGTGGGCCGGGAATTGAATGTGAAGGGAGCAGAGAGGAAATTTAGTGCCAAGCACTGTGTCATGAGTTTTATCGCACATCCACCTCATTAAACTCACTCAACTGACCTGCAGCTTCAGCTGTCTGGGCTGAAAACACGCATCTTCTTTCCTCAAATGGGCTTTCCAAAGCCTAACCAGACCTCCTCTCTTCAGCATCAAGCCCACAACTACTGACAAACAAGAAACCCTATGAAAATTTCAATAAGCAGTAGGGCTGAAACGATTAGTCGACATTATCGACAACGTCGACAATAAAAAATTGTCGACAAATATTTTTGTTGTCGAGTAGTCGTTTGATCTCATATGAGCTAATGTAAGAGCCTGCAATAATGCGGTTTGACCAGTGTGGCGCTGTAGCACAAGAGTGTAATTCAGCCCTCCTTGATGCAATTCAAGAGAAGAAGAGACACAAAGCTGCTTGGATATGTAAATGAGTCGCACTTTCCTCTCAATAACGACATAAACACACACAAAAAAAATAAATAAATAAATAAACATCAAAGTCAAAAAAAAAGTCAAAGTCAAAGTCTGCTTCATTGTCAATTCTGCCACATGTACAGCACATACATACAGAGAATTGAAATTGCGTGACTCTCAGACCCATGGTGCATACAGTTAACAATAAAACACTAACAGTAGAATGCAGATAAATACAGTTTAAAATATAAAAACAAACTATACAGATATACAAATAAGGACATTGTAGAAAAAATAAGGACATTGTAGAAAACATTAACAGCGGTGTGAAGATCAAAGCTTAATCTAGCTCAGGACTGTTTTGATTATTATAACCCAGTAAGGTATTTTAAGAGCGATTACTCTACCAGTCAAACGTTTTTGAAGGGTAACGTTAAGATTTTTAAGTTTTTTTTTTTTTTTTTTTTTTAAGAAGTCTCTTCTGTTCACCAAGCCTGCATTTATTTGATCCAAAATACAGCAAAAGCAGTAATATTGTGAAATATCTTTACGATTTAATATAACTGCTTTCTATTTGAATATATTTTAAAATGTAATTTATTCTTGTGATCAAAGCTGAATTTTCAGCATCATTACTCCAGTCTTCAGTGTCACGTGATCTTTCAGAAATCATTCTAATATTCTGATTTACTGCTCAACAAACATTTATTATTATTATTATTATTATTATTATTATTATTATTATTATTATTATTTAAAACAGCTGAGTACATTTTTTTTCAGGATTATTTGATGAATAGAAAGACCCAGAGATCAGCATTTATCTGCAATAAAAAGCTTTTTTAACATACACTGTACCATTCAAAAGCTTGGAGTCATATTTTTGTTGTTGTTGTTGTTGTTGTTGTTGTTGTTGTTGTTGTTTTGTTTTGTTTTTTTTGGGGGGGGGGATTATAGAAATTAATACTTTTATTTAGCAAGGATGCTTTAAATTGACAAAGACATTTATAATGTTACAAAAGATTTCTATTTCAGATAAATGCTGTTCTTCTGAGCTTTCTATTAATCAAAGAAACCTGAAAAAATTATATTCAGCTGTTTTTAACATAATAATAATAATAATAATAATAATAATAATAATAATAATAATAATAATAATAATAATAAATGTTTTTTGAGCAGAAAATCAGAATATTAGAATGATTTCTGAAGGATCATGTGACTGGAGTAATGCTAAAAATTCAGCTTTGAAATCACAAGAATAAATGACATTTTAAAATATATTCAAATAAAAAACGGTTATTTGAAATAGTAAAAAAAATTGTACTTCTTTCAAAATTGTACTGTTTTTGCTGTACTTTGGATCAAATACATGCAGGCTTGATGAGCAGAAGAGGCTTCTTTAAAAAACAATAAAAATGGTACTGTTCAAAAATGTTTGACTGGTAGTGTATATTGTGAATAAAATTGTTTATCCAAAAATAACACATCTTCTCACTTACCTTTATTTTGTTTCTTATCCATATTATATACTTACAAAAGGAGATGTTAGGCAGAATGATGTGTCATTCAGTTACTTTTTCATTATAGTAATTAAATGGTAAATAAGAAGGATTCTGTGTGTCATCTCATTTTGTGTGCCAAATATATTTATTTGTATAAATTAATTGTATAATAATTGTAATTATATAATATGATTTCCAAAAGCTGAAGTGATTAGTCTACCTTTTATTTATTTGTTAGAATATATATAACAGTATTTTAACTAATTGGAAGAGCTGAATAATCAATCAAATTCTGTTGATTAACCAGTGAAATAATCGGTGATTAGTCAGTCAATTAATCGTTCTAATAATTGTTAGATTAATCGATTATCAAAATAATCGTTTGTTGCAGCCCTAATAAGCAGTCAGGCTTAATGAGCAAATAATGTTCACCCAAGTGCTCCAACCTTCAAAGTGGCTGCTGCTGATTATAGAAGAGAGAAATTTACATCAATTATGGCAAATATTCAGACAACACACGAGTGCCGAGTGAAATACAGTGAAGACGATATTTATGTATCACTGAAAGATCTTGACTGTAGCGTATTTTGGATTTTTTTTAGTAACTATCCTAAATATACTACATACTAAAAATAAAAAAAAAATTTTATATTGCTTAGAACTTTTGACCAGTAGGTGGTGCTGTTTGAAACCTCAGGGCATGATGGTTGCAATCCAAATTCCAAATGTTGCAAATTGATAAAGCATTATGAAGATGCAGGCTCATGTCCTTACTTTCAGATTGGTGTTACAGTCAAATGCTTTTGCGCTTCAAAAAATCCAAATTAGCGATTATAGGATTTTGGCTTTTGGATTAGTGCAGAAAACAAGCTCTGTAAACATTTTATTCATCATGATAATCTTAACAGATGGACAACTTTAATGTCATTTGAAGCTTAAATACAATTGCCAGAAGTAAAAAGCTAAACATAAGCTATTAACGAACTACACCACAGTCACATTCCGACAACTTTTTCAGTCTTTAAAAACATTTTCCCTGAAATTTTAAGTTTGAATAGTTTGCAAGAGCATGATTATAAATGCAATGAGGCTGTAAAATTGAACTAATGAGTAGATGAGTTTATTGATGATGTTTATTATCCTTCACCAATCCCTTTCATTCAATTGTTAGCAACCACCTTTGTTAGGGGTATTACTGAAGTATTTTATGTTGTAGAGAAAATAACTGGAGCTTTTGTTAACAGATCATATTTCAAGAATTTAATAAAAAACTCATTCAAAAAAAAAAAAAAAAAAAAAAAAAACCTGACTTTGGGCCGACAGAACCAAAAGTGCTAAAATGCTGACTCATTTCCTGGTTTTGGCCTACAAAAATACATCATTCCTGCGGCACTCTGTATGATCCGAGCCAGTTTTGTTGAAAACTGGGCCGTACTCAAATCTGTTAAAAAATAGCAGAAAGACAAAACCATTCAGGTGCCCTCAGGGTATGGTTACATGACAAATACCAAGATTTCCTCCCATATGTAAAAGCGCTATGAATATAAAAACATCTCCCTTTCTGTATGGCATCCTTGCCATCAAATTCATTGATGCACTAAATGCAAATGTTATACTGCTAGAACATTTGAGAGACCAAAACTGGCACCAGAAATATTGAGATCAGTGTCTCAAATGTAATAACTCTTTATTGCCATAGAAAAATAAAGAACTAACACACCTATGAGCATCAGAGTTAATGGCTCCTAAATTCATAATGTTCAGAGGGTGGGCATGAGTAACTACAGTTTCTGAACAGAGCATGAACTGTCATCTGTTTACAAAGTCAGTAAACTTAGGAGACAACCTTAGACAGAACTGAGAGAGGAGCGACAGAGAGGTAGACAGTGATCATCCATCACTCACTCTTTCGGTGTTGATTAGGATTCTTCTTGAAACAGTGGGATTAACAGTGATGGCTCAAATAGGCTTGCAACTGTCTCAGGAGCTTTGCAGATGTTCGACAGGATCCAAGAGAGTAAACAGGAAAGACAATTTGTCTCTGTCCCGTGGGAAGGTTTACTGATTAGAAGTGGATTTGCCAGTGCTTGAACAGAATAGAACCGTTTTTCTTATGCAAAACAGCAAGACAATGAGTCTGAAACAAATCATTTTTCAGATTGCCACATTACTAGAAATCATTAAAAAGCTGCATTATTGTTTTTTCATGCAATACATAAGCATTTTTTTTAGAATACATTATATAATTATATACATATTGATGATATTTCAATAAATATTTAATATATTGTACTACTATTTTTTTCACTGGCTTACAACATTTTATTTACCAGATACAAAGATAGTTTTTCAAATATCAAACAGAAATCATGCGATTTTATTACCAACTTGTAAACAGTACTGTCATTATTTTTATTTTTGCTATTCACATGCAATTCATTTGTAATTATTTTAAAGATTTTTACTGTTATATTTCAATAACTATTTAATATATATTTTATTATTTAGTTTCACAGGTTTAAAATATTATTTTGTTTACTGCTATCACTAAGGATAGAAACGCATCACCAAATATGATTCAAAACATTTTGCCATGGGCTTTATTTCTCAGATTTATTGGAGGGAAACAGTGAAAATCAAGAGTGGAGAGAACTTCTGAGATGCTGAAAAATGGTTGAACTAAAATAACTGCTCGTTACAAAAGCTCACAGAGAATTTGTTCACTATTGCACTGCTTTCTCTGGAGAAAAAAAAGCATTTGTTGGCCTGAACACTGATAAAATGCTTGGCATTTAAGAACAACAGCACTGTAAAGCACAGATTGAACCCACATCAGACAATCTATAAAAGCACACAAACCAAATCACCAAAACAAGCACTTAGCACATCTGTCAAAAAACATAATCCAGCCACAATGGCCTTCCACTTATCAGCACAAAGCCCATCAGTATTCGCCGCCAGCGAGCATGCTGGTCTTTCTCATGATAATAGACTGGGGGTGGAGAGGTGATGAGAGGGAAAACCGACGGCGTGCCGTATTCCAGGTCAGCGTGGCACACGTCCCTGTGATGTGGAAAACCATTTGCTGAGCCCCCATCTGCACAGTCTACAGCCCTATTTACATGGCACTTCATCGACAGAGTTGTGTTTGCCAGCCCAGCCCTTCCCACACGGTTTCCCCACTGCACTCGGCCATTCAAACACAAATGAGTGTGCCATATTCAACTCCCTCGAGAGTTTGACAACGGCCGCATGGTTTTGTTACCATTTCATTTCCATATATTGAATGGAGGAGAAAATTGCTCAGTTTTGGATACGAGATGAAATGAGAGGGGGAGAAAGAAAGAGAGAGTCAGGAAGTACCTGTGAAATATAGGCTTAGGCAAGCATTTGCATGCTTTACGGCTGGCTCTACCTTTAACGGTTTAATGTGCAGCTTCGAGGCAAAGTGTTGCTACGAATACATGCATTATGCATAGTGTAGGGAAAACCTGGGCATCAGACAGTGAAATCGTAAAAATGGTCTGTCTGATTCTAAATAAAATAATAATAATAATAAAAAATAATATTAATGAAATAAAATTTCAATATCATCATAATTTGCTGTAGCTGTTGGTTAATGAGTGTGAGGTGAACACAATGGCACTTTTAGATAAGAGTGATCCATATAAAGATGGTAGATTTTAACTGAAAGGTTGAACTTCAAATCTGATAAAGATATGTAATTTACAAATTACAACATTTTTTTTGTATGCTTTAAAATTAAAATATATTTGTTGTTTGTATGCTTTTTAAACTCTTTTTTATCTTTTGTGTTTGAATTTAGCTGAAAAGTCAAAAATAGGGGGCATAATAGTGGCAGGTTTCATTGTGACAAATCACCTCATATAGAGGGGACACAAAAGGTCAACGTGTTCAATGAACAATTTTTTTTTCCTGGGCAATAACATTTTAAAACATACTGCTCAACCTTTTAGAAAACTACACCAGACTACACCAGTGTTATTTTAGCATTAAGATACTATTATAGTATCTACTATTGTAGTATATTTTTTATTATTATTATTTTGATTTCGGTTTTTATTTTATTTTATTTTAATTTAATTTATTTTTTTATGTTTTTTATTTTTTTTTTGTAATTTCACCAAGTGAAGACTACACAATGACAGTAACACTTCAAATTACTCTTCAATACAATGCAATTATGTAGCAAGCAAGAGATGGTTTCTAAAAATGTACATAAAAGCTGAATGGAAAATTTTGCCCCATATTTGTGATGACAGACTGCCTATGCCTGCCTAGCCCAATATTTATCCTACTTTCATCACCCTATTTTGGGTATCTTTGGTTAAGCACTTAAAACAATGGAAATCTGAAAAGCTACCATTGTACTGTTCTCTCATAGATTGAGTGGCTCATTTTTCACAAGTGCTTCACTAAAATGGAGTAAAACACTGTTAACATTTGAATATGGACTGATTACAGATAACAATAAAGTATTTTGTCAGCAAAAAAAACATTTATGCGAATATGAATTATTCATATTTTCATGAATAACCACTTCATATTAATGAGTTACACTGTAAGTGAGTATAATAAGCAGAATATCTTTTGAAAATAATTTGTCCCATTTAAGAAGTTTTAGTCTTGAATGGCGATGTATATTTATGCCATTTTATTTTTAAATGAATTTTAAGGCAGGTTGTAAGTGGATTCTACAAGTTCGAAGTGGATTATTAAAACGTATTAAAATAAAAGCATCAGTATTTACGTTGATCATTTCTTTCATAGTCATTTATCCATAATGCTTCAAGGTCAGAGCACTGCAGGCTTGACAGGACATGACACTTCAAAACTATTACCTTAATCAGATTCATAGTCTCATATGACCGCTGAAGTCATTTACAAGAAGATACCCGTGACTCACACCATTATGAATGTATTCCTACCCAGGAGGGCTAATAACACACACAGAGCAATAAACATCTGCGCTACTGTCAATTCATAAGGTATAAATGATTGCAGGCCATCAAACGCACACGGGCCTCATACAATTCATATCAAGTACATTTGAATATCAATTTCAGCCTTTCTTTGGCAGCAGCATCCACACATACAGTTTCAATAGTATTCCTCTTCATTTGCATTGTGAATTTGACCCTGTCTCTTCAGCATTGGTTTTCCTTGAAAAAGCACCGTTTGTGCACGGTTAGTATAATGAATGTCTGAAGACTGTGGACTGTGGAGTCAGGGCCATGCTGAAGAAAAACAACAACCTCCAAAAAACAATCTTTGAGGAGAAGAGAAAAGCAATGAATATTTTACAGGGTGAGCGCAGCGGAGGGCTCGGCGGGGTGACTCAGAGACATTTATGGAGCTTATCAAACCCAGATCTCCCACAGAGGTCTGCACACGGACCACAGACTGTGGCAGCTGTTTATCAGGTGAACTATTGGTGAATTCCTGATCCAGTAGTGGCTTGATTTACCTCAATCAGAGGCATATTATTCCTGCAACGAAGAAGAAAAAATAAGCTTGTCCTTCTGAAAATAAGAACATTCAGTGGCGGGGTTTCCGCTCATGAGATTACAGATGTCATTTGGCGCATGCGTCTGCTCGTATGCTTTCATTGAGCTGACTCAGTGTGTGTGTGTGTGTGTGTGTGCTCAGTCTGCTGTGGGCTTATTAAAATATTCATATTTTCAGAGGAATATGTCAACGTTGAAAAGGACACACGCAAAACGAAGCTGGAAAACCGAGAGGTTGAACCTGCTGTTTGACGTTCTGCCTTTTTCCCATTCTTTATGCAGCACAAATTTATAATGGGGGCAATAAATGTCAAATCATAATTAAGATCGTCTTTGTGTTTTCTCTGTCTAATTAAAGGTATAGTTCACCCCAAAATGTAAATTCTGTTATTAATTACTCACCCTCATGTTGTTCCAAACCCATAAGAGCTTTGTTCATCTTCGGAAGGCAAATTAAGATATTTTTGATGAAATCTGAGAGCTTTCTGACCCTGCATAGACAGCAACCTAACTGAATTTTATGAAGCTATGAGAACACTGTTTGTGTGCAAACAAATAATAAAAAAAGACTTCATTCAACAATTCTTCTGCTCCAAATCATTTAATATTCCACCATTATGGAGAGTACCACGATGCATGCGCATTGCTTTCCTCTTTACGTAAACAAGGCTCAGCACATGTGTATTCTATGTCAGCAGCATCACGCGCATGCATTGTTTATGCGCAGAGGTACTCTCGATAATGGTGGAAACTGTGATTTGGAGGAGAAGAACTGCTGAATAAAGTCATTATTTTTGTTTTCTTTGCGCACAAAAAGTATTCTCACAGCTTCGTAAAAATTACAGTTGATCCATTGATGTTATATGGACTATTTTGACAATGTCCTTACTACCTTTCTGGCTCTGGGAACATTTCAGTTGCGTTGCTTTCTATGCAGTGTCAGAAAGCTCTCAGATTTCATCAAAATGTCTTAATTTGTGTTCCGAAGATGAACGAAGGTCTTGCAAGTTTGAAACGACATGAGGGTGAGTAATTAATGACAGAATTTTCATTTTTGGGCGAACTATCCCTTTAAACATTGTCAGCTTTCTCTTGGTCAATTCAGTAAAATCACATGACCAGCTGGAACCTGCTGCGAAATCTTTGTATAGAAATCTTTTGTCCTCACCTAACAATAGTAAATGTGCTTCACATTAAGTGATAACTTGAGCACATACTACATATCACATCTAGTGAAATTAATATGAATGATAACTCAAATTATGCAGCATGTTAAGGTGATATGTGGTATTACTTTTCTAATCGATCATATTTGGAAAAAAAATAACCATCTAGCAATGCCCCAGTAAACACCCAGGAACCACATAACAACAAACTAAAAACAGAATACCTTAACAGACGTAAAAGCTGGCAATCACCGAAAACACCCTAAATGCACTGAGATGCAAGCATCACTCATGTTTTCTCCAAACATGACATTGAAAAAGATTGTTTTTTCATCATACACTAATGGGATTCAAAGACAACAATTTTAGAGAAAGATTTTTTCAAACAGACTAAGCTGATTTTGTGGCATGGCTAGATGCACTAAAATACCATGACCTTTGCAAATTTCATCAGATATGACGTCCATTGTTTGATCTGAGCTTAAGAAATAACGTTCAGTCAAACTGAGAGTCAACATAAAGGATCTCCTGTGTCTGTTCGTTAAACTATATCTACTAAGTTTGATGCAGTGTGCCATCTGGCCGGTGTCTTAATGGTTTCCATCTGGGCAACTTTTCGTTTGAAATTATTATTCATAATTACCATAAACGCTGTATCCTGAATCCACTTCTGTGGATTTCAAGGACATTTCAAGTATGACATCTTGATGACTGAGGCAAATGAAAAACATTTTAGCCATGTTTACATGGAAATTAGAGCACTAACAATATCAAGACCTAAGAAAAGCATCATAGTGTTAATGATAATTAAAGTGGACCTGAAAAAGAAACCTTTATATCAAAACACCTGTTCCTTTTTGTTAAACCTGGCAAGAGAACTGAAGAGAAGGATTTAGCAATCATGGCCATAATTGCCGGGAGCATTTATGACTAATATTAGTTAGAGCAGCATGAATATAATTTGCATCCAATGTTAATGATGTGCCCTATTCATGTTCTGTGTTTTGAACTAGGATTAGCCTTGATGAAAATGCATTATGTCAGCATCGCAGAGGGTTCTGAATGGTCTTACATAAGTCTGTGATGTGAAAGGCCAGTCATATTCAGCACTTAGAGTCAGAAACTATTAAATTATCAAAGACCAACAAAGCCTTTTCCTCTCCCAAACTACTGGGAATAGTGAAGCTAGCTAAATATGGTAAAAGCAACATGACAGATTAAAGAAACACCAATATAGATCTTTTGGTAGAGTATGGTGCTAACAATACCACAGTTATGTGTTTGATTTCCAAGCAACACACATAATGAATAAATAAAATTTATGCCTTGTCTGTTACTCTACTCTTTTTAAAGAATATGAAAAATGACATATCTAAAGCACTGACCTATTCCTTGAAGATGGTTGACCAGATGCCAGCTTTCAGTATCAATAAAAGTCTGCTCACTCTGCTCTCTAAACACATGAAAACTCCTTCATTGAGAATAAGATGTTCACTGAAAAGGGTCCAAATATTTCACATTTAACTTCATATACAGGGTATTGGTGAACTGGTTAGTTATAATGTGGCAAAGCAAGTGTCATTTCTTTGTTGTTCTCCTTAAACCTGCACTACAAAATGTTGACCTCTCTATCACCATCAGTAGTGAAAACATAAAACTACAAGCTTACAGAGTTTTACCTTGAGTCAACACTGATCATCTTAACAGATGATTCTGATAGTTTGAGGTTGCATGGTTGCATGTTATCACCATATCTTACTAGCTACACAAAGATTTACTAAGAAAAAATCCTACAAGATGAATATCTGAAAAATACATCATTGGAGCAAGTAGCATAAATGCCACCATAGTACCCTGTTGGAAAAACCAGCATGCTGGTTAGGTAGCTGGTTTAAGGTCCTTAGTTGGTCATGTGCTGGTCCTGGGCAACTAGCTCCTGCTCAGGACCAGCTCAAACCAGCTACTATGCTTCAAAACATACCTAACCAGTATATGCTATTTTTTTCAACAGGGTAGTCTGACCATATTTTGTATGTACTGACAAAAGAATAATTCGAAATAATTCATTTTGCATGATTTAACCCCAGTTCACTATGGCTTACTATAGTGATCTGAGGTAAGGTAACAGCGCAGTTCGCCCAATGATGGTATTTGGTTCACTTCTATCCAAAAGGTCTTTCATATTACATATATAAAGTCATGAACTGTGATTAACATCAAATTAAGGACCATGTGAGGTGTAACAACGAGCATAGAGATTAAAGACAAATGTAAAGTATAGCACTGCCTTTATGGGTGTAGCATTTTCCTCTACATACAATATTTCTTTAACGCAAAGAGTTTATCTTGTCAGACAAAGAGAGAGATGTGAAAAGAACAGAAAGAGCAAATATCACACAGTAGTTTCAATATTTTCAATAATCTCCACAGTGGATTTGGAAGGGGACAGTAGGGTGCATTCATCCTGGTCCCATAGACTTCCCGGACTGGAGTGTCCATCTGTGCTAAGCTCATCCTCTTCCTCAGACTCTTCCTCACAGGACTCCAGATAGTGTCCTCCAAACGCGTTGATCCCTGAGTCTTCGGAGCTGGAGGGTGAAGAGCAGTGGCCCATTTTGGGTCCTTTAACAGTCTCCTCAACAGTCTGCTTGTCTTCAGAGGCAGGGTTTATCTGAGGTGGGGTGGGAGGGGCCTCTGTGTGAATTGGGGGCCGCTGAACGTAGCACATCTTGCCGTTGATGCGTTTGACAATGTAGTCATCGATAAACAATTCTGCAATGTTGCAGTATTTGGGAGAATCGGGACAGGGTGGAGGCAGGAAACAGGGGGAGATGCGGAGGAAGCGCTCAGTCAGAGAGATGGACAGATCGATGGTGTCGGTGCAGTCAGATGGAGCAGCCGGCACAGGTGTGCTGGGTAGCTGAGCGACATTGGTCATGGGCTGGTAGACATATTTACCTGTACAGACAGAGTAAAAGGAGATCATTACCTGGATGTGTCAGAAAGCACATACTAATTTGTGCATTAAAATTTTATTACCTCAAGCAGTAAATTCAAGCTGATGCTTTGGGAATATTTAAGTAGAAAATCTTTAAAGGAATAGTTTACCCAAAAATGAAAATTGGCCGAAAATGTACTTACCTTCAGGCCATCATGTAGATGAGTTTGTTTCTCCAACAGATTTGGAGGAATTTATCATCACATCACTTGCTCACTAATGGATCCTCTGCAGTGAATGGGTGCCGTCAGAATGAGAGTCCAAACTGCTGATAAAAACATCACAATAATAGAATACTAATCCACACCACTCCACTCTAGAAACAAATAAACCAATAAGGCGTGCTTGAGCTGTGAATATTTCTCTCCTGATTCAGATGGGATGACCTTTTCACTGGAGAAAGCTAGATGACTCGTTGTTAAAAACCTCTTAATGATCAATTTGTTTCTTACAAACATGCAGCTTTTCACTTCACAAGATGTTAATTGATGGACTGGAGTGGTGTGGATTACACTTGGATTATTGTGATGTTTTTATCAGCTGTTTGGATTCTCATTCTGACGGCACCCATTCACTGCAGAGGACCCATTAGTGAGCAACTGATGTAATGCTAAATATCTCTAAATCTGTTCTGACGGAGAAACAAACTCATCTACATCTTGGATGGCTTGGGGGTGAGTAAATATAGAGCAAATTTTTATTTTGGGGTGAACTGTTCCTTTAAGTATAACTGAGGAATCCAGAAAAAAAAGAGAAAATACGCAATGCATTAAAACTCGCATGATGCTTCATTATGTACAGTCTCTTGCAGTGCACTGCAGTATTAGTGCCAGACCTCTGGCCTGAATGTCATCATCATGTACAAATCAATCTGTTTGGTTTTCATTAAAGCATACATATCAGTATCTCACACAGAGAAAGTTATTCCAAAACCTGTGGCGTGCATCTACATGCCGATGAAAACTACTGGCACACACCACTGTAGTTCATCTTTGGATTTGCTGTCAGAAACTAGAGATCAAAAATCTGAAATTGTCAAATATAATTCATTGAAACATATTTCATTACATAATAAAAAAACCTGTGCACATTCAAAATAGTAAGAGAAAAAAAAATTTATTATCCAAATAGGTTATGCTGTATGCTGTATGCTGTCCACTGAGGTGGTATTACAGTGCAGCAATACTACGTTCACAGAATGAATTAACAGGGCTTATTCTACACGTTGTAACATTTTAATTTTAACATAGTCCACTAAGAATGTTAGGCAATGTTTCTTGCACCAAAAAGAAGCATGATTTAATTTGACATTTTCATTTTCTACCATTTCTTTGAATCTTTGTTACTGTAGCTTTAATACTTCTATACATAAATGACTTCTGTTGATTTGTTGGCTGTACGGTTGTTAATTATACAATCAAATCAGCATGAAATACAAAAATAGCAGTAAATAATGATACAATAAATCTGCTTGAATACTTTTTACTTGGTCGGCCCCTATATTATATTATACACCTTTCTAAATTTTTACCATTAAAGTACATTTTACTAGAAACAGTTTAAAACTTTAGAGTTGGGAATGTTTTCTTCACATTTTCAGAGCTGATTTGGGAAAAAGTCACCAAATAGTACTATATTAGCTATGCATTCAACACCACTCAGAGCAAATACAGAACTAATCTCAAAAAATAAAGAAATGTACCACATGTGAGACTTTCAACCATAAAATCCCCTACCTGGCCATGTCTGATCCCACATTATAAAAATCTGGATTATTTTTGGTCTGAATCCTGGTGGTCATATTTAAATGTGCTCATGGTTTTGGTGTCAATACTATGATGATATCTAAATTACCCCTCTTTGTAGCTCTTTTTAAAACATATAAAATCTTAAGGCCCCTTTGAATAATATTGTGAATTTTATAGATGAGAATTTGAGAGAACTATATCAAAGTTTGATCAAGGAGGATTATTTTGGCCCATTTGTCATTTTATGATTCAGGAGGGTGCTCATGCTCCCCCTTTGTTGAAAAATTGTCAAAATGAAAAGTCCAGACAGCACCATACAGCTCATTTCCGTTCCGTTCCGTTCCACACATCTGGCAGAATTCAGCTGGGGTATGATCAGGACATCTATGACAACACTAATCCCCTGTTATCTAAGGCCCAGATCAACATCCACTCATTCACTCATGGCCTTTGACAGTAAGTCTCTTGTCTCATGTCTCTTTGTCTAAGCGTCTTTCTCTTATGTTCAATCTCCATCTTTCTCTTTCACAAAAGCATCCCCTGAATTATAAAGAAGTCAGCTCTACAGAGATAACATATGACAGCAACCCCATCCATCCCACTTACTTCCCCAGAACAGATTTATAGAGGACACTTAGGAAAGTATAAGACAACAACTGTCAAATATCTTGTGTCTGGTGCTGCAAACAGATGACTGCACCAGGTTTTAACTGATTAAAACTAGCAACACTACTAACTAAACCACATTTTAAAACAGCATGAGAGTAGATTTTCCAGTATTTGAGATGTGTAATAAAATGTATAATAAAACATATAATAATAATCATATAGTATATTATTAATACAAAGAATTCCAAGTAACAAATAACGCTTTATTATGCATGTCACTTTGTAAAGAAACTCCCACATACCTATAGACTGAACACGTAATACGCATGATGTCACTGTTTTCACAAATTCACATTTTTATAGTTTATTCTTAGACAATAACGGTATCACTTTCAAAAACTAGTTTTTAAAACCAGTTTTTAAAAGTTTCCATTTTCAGGCCCCTAAAACTCTGATGTCATGTAAATGAACAGCCAAAACACATAAAAATTTAGTTTTTACTTGAAAGCGGTGTTGTGTAAATGGCTCCTTAAGATAACTGTAGTTCAGCACTCTCAGAAAAAAAGCACAAAACTAAATATGTACAGTTTAAAGTTTTAGCTTTTAGCTTTTGTACTTTAGAGTAACACCTCAGAGACAATTTTGTACCTTTATAAGTACACAATTATTGTAGCCCTGAGATTTGATATGATTTCTGTAACAAATTAATGAGTAGAACTTAATAAACATATCTTGCCAAGAAAAGCAAAGACAACAAAAGAAACACAAGCAAAACAAACTCATTACATTCTAATGAGCTTCCAAACATGTCCTGAGAAAAGTGCAAATGAAGCAAATTGCAGGGGTGGCGACTATCTCAACTCGGCGGAACACAATTATTTCGCTGTACTTTTCTCATGTGCAATCAACAATAGAGGTTCCACTTGTACGGTTTGGCATTCATTTACAGACTTCTTTCGGTTCTTTGTTTTATAAATCTGTTGGACAAAGAACCGGATCTGCAAGCCAGAACAGAGCTCACAGAGGAAATCAGTGTTTGACAGCTGGAGCCGCAGGCACAGCGCCAGAAACAGGAGGCTTCCTTCTCTACGTTTCACACATGGCCACATAACATCACTAAGCAGCACGTACACGCTTGAAGCGCAGACGCCACTCTCACAGCTTCTGCTCTCTCACCACAGCCCTGGATTTGCTCAAAGTATGACTGGATACTGTCAAAACCAAACACAGATGAGCAAAGCTGAAGGCATCACGTGTGGTGCTGTGGAACAGCAATATTAATAAATCATCACAATGTACACCATAACACAGCGATGTCCCGTGGGGGCTCTCATTGCACCCTATGAAGAGGTAAGACACAATAAAGACTTCTTCTACAACAGAAACAGAATTGCATTTGAAAGGATTTAGAGGATTTACTTTTACTTTTTTTGGCATTGAGCACAAGCTCAGTACTCATTCGGTGGGGTCAGTAAGATTTTTCAAATGTTTTTAAAAGAAACGTCTAATGATATATAGTAATTTATAGTAATATTGTGAAATATTATTACAGTATAAAAAAAAAATCTATTTGAATTTATTTTAAAATGGCATTTATTCCTGTGATGGCAAAGGTGAATTTTCAGCATCATTGCTCCAGTCTTCAGTGTCACATGATCCTTCAGCAATCATTCTAATATGCTGATTGCTCAATAAACGTTTCTTATTATTATTAATGTTAAAATAGTTGTGCTGCTAAATATATTTGTGATAAACCATGATACTTTTTTTCATATTTTTTGATAAATAGATATTAAGCTTAGTTTAATATATCGTTGATGAATAAAAGTATGATTTTCTTTTGGAAAAACAAAATCTTACACGAAACTTTTAAACGGTAGTGTACCTCTCCACTAAAGCAAAAGATCTGTAGATCTTTCATAAAATGATGAGTGCTCCACCTGATAATAAGCCTCACATGGGGTTGTGAATACCAGTTACCATTCGTGCTAGGTGTAATTTCAAAAGTCTGCAACACAGTTATGAATCAGAGCTCTAGGATTTTCAGCCATGAATTATTTAACAGAACAGGCATACTAAACAATACATATCAGGGTGAGCATGTTGTGTTTGTAATTTTATGGTACATTTAGTGCTTCTCACAATGGCGCACCAGTCAGTAGTTATATCACAGGGCAAGTGTGCAAGCTGATAAACCACAAGCATGCATTAACATAATGCTTTGTCTCTATTGCAATAACGGTAGATTAAAGCTGTCATAATGTGCACAGACTGATAATGCACATACACATATTTAAGAAAATTTAGTGTCTCTTACCATCCTACAGTTCAGATTCATTATTTTGCAACTTCATATCTCATGTTTACATTAATGAAAGGTAAAAATTATTACACTATCACAATGTATGCTAACAATGATGAATTAGTCATAAAACAGATGCTGCATAACTGAATCTGTAATACCAGTATTACATTGTGCAGAGAGTGTGAATTTATGATGATTACAGACTTTTATCGATCAAATAAATACATAAACAGAGTACCCTTTCTGTGTTGTATAAGTAATCACAAACATAGACCAGTATCTGATCAGCTTTTACTCCAAAATAAGCTGGGAATAAATGGGCTTTATCAAAAATATAGAGGAAATCAAAAATCTCTGGGTAGAAACTACTCTGAGGGCCACTGATGATAATATTCTTTTATTATTTGACGGCTGAACTCAATAAAGTTCAGTTCCCCTGACGGAAGTGTCATGAGAGGGTATTAAATACGGTTTGATCAGTTCACACAGTTCTAAAGGCCTCACGCTGACATTTACCTCCCTTAAACACAATGAAAGCTTTTACAATCACTCAAGAGCTGAACTCAGTCAGAGGGACGTGAACTAGAGGAAGTGAACATCCTGCTAAAGGAACGGAGCTGCCGCTTCCTGTGTATACTCTGATGACTGCTGGATTCAAGGTCATGTCAAGCTAACGAATGGAGAATATAGA
Organism: Spinibarbus caldwelli; assembly: GCA_039654775.1. Lineage (NCBI taxonomy): Eukaryota > Metazoa > Chordata > Actinopteri > Cypriniformes > Cyprinidae > Spinibarbus > Spinibarbus caldwelli. The sequence continues at coordinate 22,943,611 of CM077232.1, forward strand.
GTTCAATATAGAGGTCTGCTTTGATGAAGTCAAATATAAAAGTTAACCCTCACACTGGATTTGCTGGTGAGATATTTCTGGGGAGATATTCATGGCTGACACTTCTTGCTGACTAAGAAATTCTCAGAAACATATGAAGTCATATAATGCTGAAAAAGCATCCAAGCGACACCAGACAGCAGTTTCTGATGACAGCACAAACTCATAAATGTTCCCAAAGCAGCTGTGACGATAAATAAGAAAAACAGGTTGTGCGATCATGGTATTTATCAACTAAATGTCATACAAGAAACCCTAGATTCATAAAAATAGTAAAGAAAATTAAATATTGTGCATGTATTCACTATATAACCTAGTTTTCCTGCAAGATGATCGACAGCAGTAGAAAACAAAAATAACCATTTAATTCCACATTTTCGTCTCTACTGTTTCTTTTGTGGACGCGCGTTCACGACAGTACATGACGCAAGCGCATGGCATTTTCTTTGCGCAAAAAGTATTCTCATGGCTTCGTAAAATTACAGTTGACAGACTGATGTCACATGGACTACTTTGTCGATCAACTTGGTACTTTTCTGGACCTTGATCGTGTAAGGACCCTTGCTGTCTATGGGAGGGTCTGAGAGCTCTCAGATTCCATCAAAAATATCTTAATTTGTGTTCCGAAGATGAACACAGGTCTTACGGGTTTGGAATGACATGAGGGTGAGTAATTAATGACAGAATTTTCATTTTTGGGTGAACTATGCCTTTAAAGCTGCAGTCCGTAAGTTTTGCCTCTTTGTCACCATCTATGTTTGAAAACCTGGAATTGCAGCTCTGTGCGGAATTATCTTCCGTGTGCGGGGTTGTGATCCGGTGTTCCGGCACGGCTCCAGCTTGGATGAATCTAATGTTTTGAGGTGAATGTGTAGCTGTCAGTCACGCACCGGTGTGGAGACTGTACTCAGGAATCACAGATTCTAGCCTACGTCTTGGAATATATGACCCAAATAAGAATTTTCACCGTATATTGCCATCTGAACAAGTAAGTAACAAGTCTGCCAGGTTTGTTCTGCCCAACTGAGGAAAAAAGCATTACCATAAATCGCGCTACCAATGGTAATTAAATCTAACGATCTGTTAGCTCATATCACATCTAACCGTGCAAATTATTATTATTGTTATACTTCATTCTCAAATTATTAATGTTAACAACATCAGCATTGCGTGACAATGAGTATAGTGTGTATTAGCGTGTAGATTTCAATTTCTGTACAGTTTAATCTAATTGTCATACCATTCGAATTTCATATTAAGAAATTCTTTTAACCCAAAAAGCAAACTATGCTCCCTTCCAACTGATTATCTTTAAAATACAAATCCTGTGTAATCCCAGGCTATCTGTAATCAGAAGCACATTTAAAACTGGAATATAATTTAATTTCATTCACATGCGTTTCATAAACAGATAATCCTTTCTGGATTACAATCCGCCATCAATATGATACATTTAATTAATCTAGCTGCTGTGACAAAAGGCTATAAACGAGCCGCCACCTGCAGCATCGCACATGAGATACAGCCTAGTAGCCGGGACAACTTCTTGATGTTTACAGACGTGACGTAATGATGCAGTGCCATGCTCGAATTTCCCGCGAAAACCTACCCGTACCACTCAAATTAGGAAACATTATTATAAGATAATCATTGTGAATCGGGCTAAAGTAAGGTGATAGTTTTGAACACTGGCTGGTTATGTACTTGCTCAAATATTGATTTCGGATCATTAACCCAAAAAAGTTATGGACTGCAGCTTTAATCATACTGTCAGCTGCAATATTGTCACTTTGTTGTTGTTGGGGTTTTTTTTCGTGTGGCGTGAACAATACTTTATAATAATACATTATCAGGTGATGTATTTAGAATAGAATAGAGTGGATTAGAATGCATTTGCATGTCAGAAGTTGGCCACTTACAGTGACACCAGCCCAAATGGCAGCACCAGTGCAGTTTGAAACACTTTCCATGGCTGTGTGTCGCGCAGATGGACAGTCCATCACAGGGGAGAAAGTCCGGCCTGCCTGCGCAGCTTTTGGCCAGAGCTTGAGCTTCATCTAACTTATCGCTCTTCAAAGCCTTCTGAGCTCCGGTGTAAGCCATGGTTACTGTAAGTGAAGAGACATGCTATGTGAAATACACTGTCAACCTGAGTGTTGCTTACCGACTTGATATGCATTACAAATAGGAAAGTATAAAGTTTAATAGGAAAGTCTAAAATAATAAGAAATAAAAGGTATTTTCACATTTTATATTATTGTATTATATAATATTACCATGTGATACCATTGCTGTTATGTAAAATATTACTGTATTAAAAATAAATGAAGAACAGTTAGTTTCAAATAATAAGAACTACACAAATATTTGGAGTTTGCTTTTGCTTACCTTATTCAGGTTTGAGCACTTAAAGCTGGTGATATCCTGCCATCACACAAAATCTGCATTAAACTTCCCACATCTGCATTAAGATCCCTGTAGTCGTACGGAACATGAAGAATTACATTTTTTCCCATATTAAACTGACAAATAGCTTCTCGATGCGCATAATCCTTGGGTTTTCATAGATTTCCAGAGAAATATCAATTGAACTGAGTTAAAACAACGGTAGCTGCCAGATCTCTAGTGAGGAACAATCGTGCATGTGAAGGGTCCTGGTGCGTTCGCTATTTAAAGAGGAAAAAAAGCTCAGCAAAGCAGCGCAGGCTGAAACTTATGTGAAACATGAGCTCCTCATGCGGTGGATGCTGCTGCGGGACTGAGAGCTGCTCGCGAGCTGACAGATATTATACTGCACACAGCGGCAGTGACCACACTTGACCAGCAGACGGCGCTATAATCTCCTGAGAGCCATTACAAAGGTTTTCTTATTTACATTATTGTATTGTAAGGTGCATATAGAAAAGACTTTAGAAGGATTTTTTAAAATAATAATTATTATTATATTAAACTTATCCATGGTAATTATTATACAGGTGCTGGTCATATAATCAGAATATCATCAAAAAGTTTATTTCACTAATTCCATTAAAAAAGTGAAACTTGTATATTATATTCATTCATTACACACAGACTGATATATTTCAAATGTTTATTTCTTTTAATTTTGATGATTATAACTGACAACTAAGGAAAATCCCAAATTCAGTATCTCAGAAAATTAGAATATTGTGAAAAGGCTCAATATTGAAGACACCTGGTGCCACACTCTAATCAGCTAATTAACTCAAAACACCTGCAAAGGCCTTTAAATGGTCTCTCAGTCTAGTTCTGTAGGCTACACAATCATGGGGAAGACTGCTGACTTGACAGTTGTCCAAAAGATGACCATTGACACGTTGCACAAGGAGGGCAAGACACAAAAGGTCATTGCAAAAGAGGCTGGCTGTTCACAGAGCTCTGTGTCCAAGCACATTAATAGAGAGGCGAAGGGAAGGAAAAGATGTTTTAGAAAAAAGTGTACAAGCAATAGGGATAACCGCACCCTGGAGAGGATTGTGAAACAAAACCCATTCAAAAATGTGGGGGAGATTCACAAAGAGTGGACTGCAGCTGGAGTCAGTGCTTCAAGAACCACTACGCACAGACTTATGCAAGACATGGGTTTCAGCTGTCGCATTCCTTGTGTCAAGCCACTCTTGAACAACAGACAGCGTCAGAAGCGTCTCGTCTGGGCTAAAGACAAAAAGGACTGGACTGCTGCTGAGTGGTCCAAAGTTATGTTCTCTGATGAAATTAAATTTTGCATTTCCTTTGGAAATCAGGGTCCCAGAGTCTGGAGGAAGAGAGTAGAGGCACACAATCCACGTTGCTTGAGGTCCAGTGTAAAGTTTCCACAGTCAGTGATGGTTTGGGGTGCCATGTCATCTGCTGGTGTTGGTCCACTGTGTTTTCTGAGGTCCAAGGTCAACGCAGCCGTATACCAGGAAGTTTTAGAGCACTTCATGCTTCCTGCTGCTGACCAACTTTATGGAGATGCAGATTTCATTTTCCAACAGGACTTGGCACCTGCACACAGTGCCAAAGAAACCAGTATCTGGTTTAAGGACCATGGTACCCTGTTCTTAATTGGCCAGCAAACTCGCCTGACCTTAACCCCATAGAAAATCTATGGGGTATTGTGAAGAGGAAGATGCGATATGCCAGACCCAACAATGCAGAAGAGCTGAAGGCCACTATCAGAGCAACCTGGGCTCTCATAACACCTGAGCAGTGCCACAGACTGATCGACTCCATGCCACGCCGCATTGCTGCAGTAATTCAGGCAAAAGGAGCCCCAACTAAGTATTGAGTGCTGTACATGCTGTTTCTGAGATACTGAATTTGGGATTTTCCTTAGTTGTCAGTTATAATCATCAAAATTAAAAGAAATAAACATTTGAAATATATCAGTCTGTGTGTAATGAATGAATATAATATACAAGTTTCACTTTTTGAATGGAATTAGTGAAATAAATCAACTTTTTGATGATATTCTAATTATATGACCAGCACCTGTAGTAGGTAATGTACAGTGTTTTGGTGTAACTAGTTACATGTAACGGAATTGCATAATTTAATTACAAAATAAATGTTACTGTAATCTATTACAGTTGCTGAGAAAAAATGTGTAATTAAATTACAGTTACTTATGAAAATGTTAACGATTACAAAGGGGGTTATCTTAGTATTATCTTAATATTTTCACAAACATACAGATTTGATTGATTTCTTTCACAAATTGCATTGACTGCTCTAAAATATGAGACACCAATGGTTTAGGAGTTTAAGACACAGAATAGGGCACATTCTTATTCAATAACTGTTTTATTTCCTATTTGGTTTTATGTATATGCTTTATTTTCTAAGATTAGCTGTTTCTGTTTTTTTTCAATGCATTGTTAGACGCCAGCGTTTCCTTTCATGGCTATGCAAAGATTTGATTTCAAAAACAGTATCATAGCTATTAAATTATATCTTGTTGATTTTAAATCAGTATTTAACCTCAGAACGATCTCAAAGTAAAAAAAGATGCTAAAGTCTGATTTTGTGGTGGTTGCACTTTAAAATTCAGTTATTATAATGTTAATTCATGTGATGAAAGACTTCGAAAGTCTGACAGTAATCAGTGTTAAATACTACTGTAAGGTTAACCCTGCCTCCTTTAAAAGTTTCAAAATGATTAACAGTTGAAAACATTCGTTAGATTCGTTAATTTAGAAAAGTAATCAAATGTAATCAGTTACATTACTTTAATAAAGTAATTGAAATAGTTACACTACTTATTACATTTTAAATAAGGTAACTTGTAATCTGTAACCTATTATGTTTCCAAAGTAACCTTCCCAACACTGATAATGTATGAAAACAAAAATCAAATTAAGTCAAAAAGTAGAATTTCACTGAAAGTTGGTGAGTTTTCAGCACTCTGTGAACATTTAAAACAATGCTGTGAAAATAAAATGCATTGTTTAATGTTATATTAGTGAAGTACTGATGCAAACTTCTGCTCTTTCTATGTATATATACAAATAATTTGGTCTTCATAGTTTGATTTCTACACCATCTTTGGACATAGTTCAAAGGGGTGAACACAGGGGTTTAGTGTGGTTTAATTAAACAGCCTCAAACATATTTGCACAGAATAGTAATTAACTTACCCCTTGCAGCAAAGCACAAATCACATCATACACACTACACCTCACAGACCAGCTATTCCACACAGATCCTCAAAGCCAAATTAATTAAAAAGTTTTCCTCAAACTGAATGCACAGCCATATAAATTATGAAAAGCATATTAACAGGTAATTCATCATGTATACACTATCGTTCAAAAGATCGATGTCAGTAAGATAAAAAAATAAGACTTTTATTTAGCAAGGATGTATTAAATTGATTAAAAGTGACAGTAAAGACATTTGTCACTTTTTTTGTTTTAAAATTTCAAATGAACGCTGTTAAAATAAGTATCACAGTTTTGACAAAAATATTAACCAGCACAACTATCAGCATATCAGAATGATTTCTGAAAGATCATGTGACACCGATAACTGATAATGGCTGCTGAAAATTCAGCTTTGCCATCACAGAAATAAATTATATAAAAATATTAAAATCTAAAACAGTTATTTTAAATTATAACAATGTTATTGTTTTTCTGTATTTTTGATCAAATAAATTAAGTCTTGGTGAGACTTCTTTCAAAAACGTTAAATCTAACTGACCTCAAACTTTTGATTAGTAGTGTACACAGAACATAAGTTGTTGTGAACTTGTATGGGCATCTGCAAGCATCTGAGAACTCTCTCATCCATGAATCCTTTAAAGATAAACTGCCACTTTTCTAATGCATTTTTACAGCAGGGCAAATGAAACACCAATGGGCCATGAGACCAGAACTGTGCAAAAATGAAACAAGGCAATTTGTTTGGATTTATCTGGCTTTCTGCCAAAACTAAAGACATCTGCTTCTAAGAAATGCTAAAAATACAACACAGGAAATTAAAACCTCTTCAGGGAGACATAATGAGAGCCGATGAGACAGGGTTAAGAGTTGAGAAAGTGAATTCTTTATTAATAACAGGTTTCAGCAGTGTTTTAGATGAACAAATTTGGCATGTTATGTTTTCAGAGATGGCTGTGCATTGTTTTGATATGCTCTCTCCATTTTTGAACAGGAGGACTGCCACAAGCCACAAGTTTTTTCAACACTGGACTGGGCTGCAGATGAGGCACATCAGGATGGGCTTGGTGGTAATGCTCCAACCTCTCCAGCACTCTTTCCAGGCCCACCATGCTGGCGTAGAACATGGGCCCACCACGATGCCTTGGAAAGCCATAACCGAACAGATAGATGACATCAATATCCTCGGGTCGGGCAGCAATGCCATCTTCCAAGATACGGAAGCCCTCGTTAGCCAGGGCGAAAAGGCATCTCTCGATTATTTCTTGATCTGAGATGTTGCGTGGTTTAATGCCGTACCTGCTCCTGTAGGTCTCGAGAAGGTTCTGGATCAGTGGGTCAGGCTTTGCGTTTGTGCCTCCAGGTTTGTCGTATATGTACCAACCACGTCCTGTCTTCTGGCCAAACCTGCCTTGCTCACAGACCATGTCTGGAATGGGACTGTACCTACGTCCTTGGCGCCTACGTGGGGGATTTTTTGGGTCAACGTCAGGACCGGTCAGCCCAGATTCCTTCCGGACTCTCCAACCAACATCAAGGCCTGCAAGGTCAGACATCCTAAAGACTCCCATCGCAAATCCAAAGTCCTCCAGTGCCTTGTCGATTTGTTCAGGTGTGGCTCCCTCCTCCAGCAGGAAGGTGGCTTGATCAAGGTAAGGCTTCAACATGCGGTTTCCAACAAAACCAGGGCAGTTTCCAACAGCGACACTTACTTTTCCCATCCTCTTCCCAAGGCTCATTGCTGTAGCGATGGTTTCACTTGAGGAACGAGGCCCGCAGACAACTTCTAGGAGCTTCATGACGTGTGCAGGTGAGAAGAAGTGCATCCCAACCACCAGGTGTGGTCTATCCGTCACACCAGCCAGTGCATCCACATCCAGACCAGAGGTGTTGGTGCAGAGTAGAGTGGCTGGTCTACAAACCTTGGACAATTCTTGGAAAACACGCTTCTTAAGTGCCATGTCTTCAAAGACGGCTTCAATAACAAGGTCCACATCCTTCAGGTCCTGTAAGCTGAGGGTGAATTTGAGGAGATTGAGAGGGGCACTCACTCCCTGTCTTTTGGCATCTCTCTCCAGGATGCCAATCACCATCTGCTTGCCTGTCTCCAAGAGTTTCTTTTCTGACTCTACAGCAATGACAGGAATTCCCACACGTGCCAGAGACACAACAATCCCCCTTCCCATAGTGCCCAGACCTGAAAGGGTGACAAATTCACGGTCAGTACAGAGTAAAACAAAACCACCAATTTAAAACAACACAGGCACAATTAGACTTGTTAATTGGCAGATGGTGAAACTGAGCAGAGCACAAAACTGTGCCAGAATTCCATGCATGATGGTTTGCACAGTGCCAGCATCCTTCCTCTGTGATAAGAGAACATCTCTGCTTGTCTCAAACTTCAAGCAAACAGATGTTTTCAACACTGCTGAAAATCAACATTAGCACACTAACAACCAATAAGTGTGCATAAAGCTGTCCAAGATGAGAATGCTGAACAGAATAAGACAATGGGGGTTTTAAATTAACACATTTTTAAAATGAATTTTTATATTTCTGTTGTTCAACAGAGAGAGAGAATTATGCCAGCAATGGTTTCAATTAACAGGGGGCACGCTGATCAAATGTATGCTTTAAAGTTGCTTTGGGTTGCTAAATGTAAAAATGTAAAAATATATTTTGAAAAAAGTCTGAGTATGGTTTTGTCCATACAATGAAAGTCAATGGGGTCCAGTGTTGTTCTTCAAATTATCTTCTTCTTTTTTTTTTTTTTTTGTAAGTTTTACAGGTTTGGAACATAATGAAGGTGAGAAAATGATAACATAATTTTTCATATTTCTGTGAACTATCCCTCTACAATGCAGTGTTATTTTGTATTTTTACATAATTTTATAGTTTTTGTTTAATTTTGATTGAATTTTTGATTAGCTCTAATTCTATATTTTCATTTTAATTTTTGTTTATTTTTAATGAATGTGTTTAGTAAATTTGTTACGTTTTATTATTAATATTTAGGTTTCATTTATTTATTTTTAATTTAATTTATTTAACACTGGACTTAACACAAGGTAACTTTTCGAGCTAACAGAGAATAAAAAAATTATTTCTTTGTCAGAGAATAAAAAAATTATTTCAAACACACCTTTATACGCACAGCCTGGTGATTAATCAAGAGTCACATGACCTTTTATGGTGTGCCGACTTTTGTTTTATTTTTTGTTTTCTTTGTTGAGCACCAGATTATGAGCATTTTATGCCATTGATGTGCGTGCTTCGGTTCCGTCTTTCCTCATTTAGTAATTTTAGTGCTTCAACTTATTACAGTCAGTTGCCAAGGCCAAGTTTTTAATCTAATATTTATATTTTATTTCAGATTTATTTAAACTAACATTAATGTTTTAATAGTTTTAGTTAACAATAATAATCCTGGTACCATTCCCAGGTCTTGTTCATGCACATGAAGACATTCTCGTTTGATACCTATGACGGCTGCACTCCGGATCTCTCTGGGTTTGCTGTTGTTCCATTGCACTCCATTGGGTAGAGTCCATTTCCCAGCAGTCCTCTGAGCAAAGAAGCAGTACTGAAGAGCCTGGGCCTGGCCAGAGTTGAAAAGAGTGGCCATCAGTTCGCTCTCCCGCTTCATTCCCTTGCTGTAAGGCATTGTAGCGGCTGCCCGCACCGCCTGAATACAAGCCAAAGGTGCCATCACTCCCCGAGCCTTCTTTTTAACCTGCATGGTGACTGCCTCTAAGAGGGCATCCAGATCTGGAGGGCAGGGTGTGGTCAGCATGCTCACTCTTCGGGAAGACAGCGGTTTGGCTGTTAAAGATACACAAAATATGATGTCAAAATATAATGTGATACACAAAGTCAATGCTGAGTGGACAGTACTGAACCTTTCAAGTGACTAATGCATGTTCCTGATTTGACTTACAGATTAACAATGATCTATGCACAGTATTACACAAAAATCATACACTAATGAAACTGTCAAGATGTTCATTTATCAATATTCCAAAATCCTTTTGGTAATCCAAATCACTTGCTAAAATACGTTGAGTTCATCAAAGTCTGAAAGTGTATAATCATGGCACTCAAAGCACAGTGTGGCAGACACAAACACTGGACCTGACTTGAGTCAGATATTCTGTCTGGCAAACACCCATTCACACTTCTTCATGCATACACCCGCACAACAAACCAACACACGCAACAGCCCATCAAAACGGTATTTTTCTGAATTTATCAGGTTCTAACGTTTGACTTCCTGCCTTACTAAAAGGATTATGCAGGGCGGTACTTGATTCAATATAGCTTCTAACTGCATTAGATTCATCTTCCTCTCTGGAATCTGGGTCACACTGATGAGCCTTAAAGGGCCAGCAGAACCAGAAACCAACAGTTTTGTCTGCTTTCTGGACTGTCCTGTTTTGAGAAATCAATATAAAGTATATTGATAGGAATTAATATTTCAAACAGTGTTAATTCGCTAAATTTCGGAGCTGCAAATACTGCACGTTTTTCTACTAAACTTAATTCACTAAGCTTCACTCATGAATTATCATGATGGCATTTTCATTATACTGTACAATGGCTATAAGTAATCCATTTCATGTAACACATAAAAGCATAAGGAGTGTTCAGTCTGATGTCTGGTGTGCTGTCCTATTCTGCACGATACAGATGTATCCGTGGTTAATCTGTGATGCTGTGGGCAGGACTTGAATCACTAATGCTGTGATTTATTGTGAGTAAGTACTGTAGGGCTGGGTCAGATCCTGATAGGTGCATTTGGCAGATGTTTCTGCAGCTGGAAAACAAGATAAATCTCTGTAGCAATGAGAGCCGAGAGCAAGATTCTACAGAAAGTGTTTAGGGAGTATGAGTGTGCCACTTTTGATTACTTTTTACATGGTTCCCTGTTAAGTAAAGTAATCAAATAAAACAAACACGTAGCAATCCTGATTCCGCAAGTATTTTCTCATTCATTGTGAAATGGGATTTTAAACAATTTTTTTAAGTAAAGAGCTACAAGATGCATGACAACACTCCAACATTTGATTTGAGGCAAATAAATAAATAATCAGAAAAAATGAGTAAAAAGACACTCACAACATTCTTTTACGAGTAAATTAACGACTCATCTCATGAAGCCTTGTGAATTATGTTACTGAATCAAAAGTAATGATATAAAATAAAACTATTGACTTATAGAAATGAAGTTTTAAAAAAAATTGCAATATATAAAAATATTTCTCAGTAAGGCTGCATTTATTTGATAAAAAAAATACAGTAATATTGTGAAATATTATTAAAAATTAAAACAACTTGTTTCTTTTGTAATATATTTTAAAATGTAATTTATTCCTGTGATGGTAAAGATGAATTTTCAGTCTTCAATGTCACAGTGTTTGGTGCTCAAAAAACGTTTCTTATTATTATCTTATGATGAAAACAGTTAAACAGTTGCTGCTTATCTATTTGTGGAAAATGTGATACAACAATATTAATGAGCCCAAACCTTTGAATGGTACTGTGTGCAGAAAATAATTTTTACCTCAAGAAACCTACTGTTGAACATGATTATGACATTCATGAGATTTAACATCCAGGCTAATTCTCTTTAAACACATTTTCTGTTGTCACATTTTGAGATGGAATCAACCTGTTTTCATTCTGACAGATTTGACTATTTTGAACCATTTAGAATAGTTATTTACCATTAGTTAGTAAATCAGGCACATTTGGCTGTTGTCCACCATACCTGCTCCGCAATTCCATTTAGTTGACTGTCGCAAGGATTTGGTCGGGTTGATCTTCGCTCAGCGTGTGATTACAGTGAGAGCATTAGTTGTGGCCAATCTTTAATCTCCCTCCGGAGCTTATCCTGACTCTAGATGAACCCTGATCTCTCCCTAAGAGTGTCACTCACAACATTCACATCACAAGGGATCTGGCTCCCTCAGTCTCAGCGAGAAATTGTGGCCTGTAGAGTACAACGAACAGCTGCAATTACTGTAGACCTAGAAAAGCTGAATAATTTGACAGAAATATTTCAGAGAGTCCTTCCCAATGATTTAATTGCTCTCATATGATTTTTCATTACTGGAGGAAATGGGAGTCAAGCAGAAGGTGAAGGATAGGCATTCATTTTTCAGAAGCTGCAGAGAGAGTCTCTAATCGCTTTTTCAGACCGAGCACGATTCAACACCCTCCAAGCGACAGTATAAACAATCATTTTTGACTCCACTTGACCAGTTTTTTAAAGACAGTCAAAGAATCTAGTCCCTGAGTAAAATCATTAGCATTGTGCATGTTTTTGAACTGGTTTTAGGTAATATAAAGACCATCTTATCATAATAGGGAATAAAATATTCTTAATAATCCTCAAGAACTTGACCTATTATTATTAAAAAAAATAAAAATAATTCATAAAAATGTAATTTGTTCAAATCGTTCTCCAATGCTCAGAGGGGTCACAATTAATATTCTATTAATGTTTGTTCCTTTTCACTTCTTGAAAAATAGATCAAAAGCACAGAATGACTCTGAAACTCGTTGACAAGGATATGAAACATTAATTCCATTTGCTGTGACAAAGGATTTATCTGGTACGTCCCCTGACTCTGAAAGCCTGCCAAAGACTCTGCTTCCCTTTACGGTTCAGTCTTTTAATATCCGTATTTCTGCTTTGCCAGCTCATGACATACCTACAGCTTTCAGGGCAAACTCCACAGCCACCTCACAAGCATTCTTCTCTGTGACCTGGTCAACGATGCCCAGCTTCAGAGCCTCCTGTGCAGGGACATGGCGGCCTGCAATACCAAACAATAATGCTGCTGTTGGTGAAAGAGAAACTTAGCGATGTGGGGTGCTTTACTTGATTATTTTTCTGCTTAATATATTATGACAACGGGTGAGGAAAATCCCATCATAATCATAAAACAACTGAAATCTGATTGCTCATTTGTTAAAGGATTAGTTCGCTCAGAAATGAAAATGAATTACTCATCCTCACAGCGTTTCAATGTTGTATGCTGTTATTTTAGCAGAAGAAAACAAATAAGATTTTTTTTAAAGAATGTTTACACGTGCTCACAAAAAAAAAAAAATAACAAGATATATGTGGTCATCATAAAATTTGAAAAAAGGAACTGTGAAAAAACTTAACTTTCTATTTGTGCTCCACCGAAAAAAAATATCAGAACATATGTTTGGAATGACGTAAGAGTGAGTAAATAATGACACAATTTTCATTTTTGGATGAACTATTGCTGTAAGCTATAAGGCAAATCAATCAGAAACAATGTACAATGCTGACACCTAGTGGGAAAGTTTTATTACTGAAAACACAATGTAGTTTTCTATTGCTTTGATTTTTTATCATAATGTACCTTATCGGATTAAATTTAGCACTTGCTAAGGTGAAAAACTATTTAATTATTTATGAAATCTCTTTTGAAATATCAGCAATGGCAGTTACTGAACAGGAAAAAAAAGAATTAGTGGACTAGATTATTTTTTTCTTGGCCAATCAGAAATTTCAGAAACACTCTCTGCATGACTTGGCTGATATGTTTTTTTTTATTTTTGGAGGGTTGCAGAGAGGGTATGTGGTTGAATTTAGCAAAGTGGCTGAAATCTGTTGGCGTGAATTGTGGGTGTGCCAGTAGGCTAAGTGTCTGATTTACCAGTGGTGATCAGTTCTAGGGCAGCAGGAATGCCAATGAGCCTGGGAAGACGCTGTGTTCCCCCTGCAGCTGGCAGGATGCCCAAAGTCACCTCTGGAAGTCCAAGACGTGCCTGGAACATTAATACGTTATCCACTACATACTCAGTGCAAAAACCAAAAAACAACAACCTTTTCCCTTCTCTGATAAACTTCAAACATTGATATCAAAGTTCAATCGATTACCTAGGGACATATTAGCACTAGACAGTATTGCACAACATTCAAGCTAGTTCAGTATGCATGTGCAAAAGAATATACAGCAGTATAAAATGGTTTACCTTAGAGTGTGCAATACGATAGTGACAGACTAGGGCTAATTCTAAGCCCCCACCTAGAGCCACCCCCTCTATGGCAGCAACCACAGGTTTCTCTCCTGCCTCTATGGCATCCAACAAGGGTACCAATGGAGGTCCTCTTAAAGGTCCAGCAAACTCACGGATGTCAGCACCTGCAGAAAAACGCATCATCATTAGATATTAGATGGTCTTCTTAAGCCTTGAATACACAGTATGTTTCTGCATGAGTTTGTTGGAACAGCTTTAAAATCTGGCAGTGTGTGATCCTCAGCTGTTTAGTATGCCCAGTTTACTCTGTAACTATTTACAATGTTGGCAAGTGTATGATGCCTAGTGTTTTCAAGTCTGCTCAGATTTGAAAAGTCATGTAGTGTATTTCAGCCTTTGCATAACTCAGCCAGAATAAGCATTTCATTGAAAGACTTTATTATAATCTTCAACCTAAAAAAAGCTTATGGTGGATGATTATTTTTAATATTCTAACCTCCACAAAATCTTCCATTCTCTCCACAGATGACCACTGCTGTGACCTTTGGGTCATTCAGGGCACGCTCCATGCTCTTTGCAAAGGCATGACGCACTGCAGAACTAGGGAGAAAGCAGATGTTCAAATCACTATTGTTCATAAACTTAAATGGGTTTATTACAGTGCACTTGAAAAGTGGACATTTCAAGGACACTTTGTCTGTGTGGACAAGATCATGTAAATCTTATCATTTATAAAAAGTTTTATACAAATTAGCAATTAAGCAATGTAATAATAGAAAAATATATTCAAGATTGTATGCATTACTGTAGTTTGGTTTTTCTTTTTTAACAAGCACATATGGACAATAATGCATCAAATAAATGCATTATGTTTTAGTAACAAGCAGGTTTTCACTCACCTTAAGGCATTGACTGGTGGGTTGGTAAGAGTGATCAGAGCAACTGATCGTTTAACAAGTTCATATCGGGCCATTATGTTGAGTTGAACGGTGTTGTTATGAGTTGAAAGAACTGCGGGACTTTGGAACTTTGGAACACCAGCAAACTCAGTGCGTCAGTGAAACCACACCCACTCTTATTATTATTTGAGCTTGTGTCTTTAAATGACAGTGACAATGTATTCAATGACAGTTGAATTTCACTGTGAGTATAAAACATTGCTTTGCCAAAAAAGCTAAAGTTACTCAAAAGACATCTGGTCACCGCAGGAGACAGCGCTTACATTCCCGGAAGCGAATTTACAAGCTCTACTATGGTCAAGGACTAGCTCATGAATATTAATTATGTAACGTGACGTCCACTCAGTAGTCTTCATCCGATTTGGTTAAAGACGTGTCATTTGCAATTTTTGAATTGACAACAATTTTATTAAGAGGAAACTAAATATAATTTTGAGTGGAATTGTATATTTCTTCTGAGATATTTTACATTTTCGTTTCATACATGACTTTATCTGTGGTAGGCTTTTAGAGAATGTAATATTGTTAATAGTTAAATATAACATTTGACTTTTCCTGATTCTGTTTTATTATACTCTGACCAAATGTTGATAATTTTCTGTTTGGTAAACTGGCGAATCACTAAAGCTAGGTCCAGCTTATGAATATTAAATAGATCACGTGGTCAATCACGGCGAGAATTCTACCAATCAGCGGCTCTGAATGGCAGACGCAAGTTTGTCCGTCTCTTACGTAGGATTCGTAATTTGCGGAAGTGATCCGCAGTTTATGAAGAGAACAGATAATGATGAATTATTGGGCAAACTTAAAAAGACATACAGAGGCTAGAGTATAATGGTTATATTTCTGTGGGTGCCAGCTCACAGGGGAGTTAAAGGTAATGAAATAGCAGATTCATTAACAAAGGAAGCAATTAGGCAAGAAAATACAATCAACATTTTATTTAGCAAAACAGAAATAAAGACAATAATTAAAAATAAAATCATCAGCAAATGGCGAGAGAAATGGAAGAAGGGAATCACAGGCAGGCATCTTTATACCATCCAGAAAGACTTGGGAAGGATGAGGACGATAGGGAGAAGCACCAAGGAAGAAAATATAATATCAAGATTAAGACTGGGTCATACAAGACTAAATAAGACATTACATCTCAATGGAAAACATGGGTGGTGTCAGGAGGAAGAATCAGTAGAACATGTATTATGTAACTGTCAGAATTATATTATAGAAAGAGAAATATTCAGAAGGACACCACAGATGCAAAACAAATACTCGGTCAAAAAGGAAATTATAATTCTTTAATTGTATTCTTGAGGGAAACCGGATTAATAAACAGAATATAAAGCATAAAGAGAGGAATTATTATTTTTATTTGTTTATCTATTTTTATATTTGATTTAAGTTTCTGTTAGTCACTCTGGTCCACACTCCAGCATAGTAGGTGGCGGTAATGCACCTTAACGTTGGATATCACCAAGAAGAAGAAGAAGAAGAAGAAGAAGAGCTCCGCAGTGGATTGCACATGCAGCATCTGCGCCCTCTGGATACACAGTCATGCGTTCGGTTGTTGGTCTGATCGCTGTAATATTGACGGCTACTTTTTACCTTTATTTACTGTCCTCTTATCTCCCCCCTGGACCTCAGCTGTCTAAGCAAGACCACGAAGGAGAGACGAGAAAATCTAATGATGAAGACAACCCAAGTGAAATGGAGACTTCAGCCTCCAGGTGTGCTTCTCTTGCATGCGTGTTAACGACTACCGTCTGTCTTTTGCTGTATGCAGCTCTCACAGCTGATTTTTCAGTCTTATACAAAATATTTTGAGGTTGTATAGCGTGCAAAGTGTGAAGCATTTCCAAAATGGATGCTCTCTATCTTGTCCTTGTCTCCAGCTGTCTTTTGTCCTTTGGCAGTGAAATTAGATCTGTTGTGTTGCTACTATATTCATAATGCAGACGTTTATTCTTGACCATCCTCTACTATTGTCTGTGATGCCCTACTTACTACTCATATTAGGGAAGCTCAATTTGATTTTAATTTAAGCCTAATTTAAAACCTAAGATGTTCCTCTTAACTCTGGTGCAAAAGAGTGATTCTTGAACTATCACCATTGTGTCATTGAACCATATGCATAATCAGGAGAGATACTGTCCCTGCAAGTTTAGCATCTCTCATGTGACTTTATTTGGTGCAGGTTGAAGTTCCCATCAGACCTGGATGAGCTGAAAGAGATGGCAGAGCTTTTGCAGTTTTATAAGACAGCGCACACTGGATATGTGCTGTTACTCTTCTGCAGTGCCTACCTCTACAAGCAGGCTTTTGCTATTCCCGGTTCCTCTTTCTTAGTAAGTAGAGTATACATTATCATAAGCATTGCACTTAAATGCACGTCAATTTGACCCACATTTTATACTTAAACTGCTTGAAACAGTGGTTAAACTATTTATTTCTTTGTGACTTTTTCCTCATTTAGGGTCACAAATGTACATGCAAGGTTTCAAAACATAGATGTGTTTTGAAAAGGCTGTACAAATTTTGGTCACTGTGATCAATTTGACCCCCAGCGGTTTCCATGTGATTCACCAAAAATCAACACTTGTGAAACACTATTTATTTTCAGTTGTTGAAACTAGGCTGTTGCAAAACTGAAAAGAAGTGTGAGAAACCTAATTTCCCCTTACAAGGGTTTGAGAACCAGACATGAAAAGGAAGAGGCTGTTCACCAATACATCTCTTCCATCTACACTTAACCCTCTAACACTAGCACTCTCTATTCTATTTCTATTCTGTCTACTTTCTTATATATATAAAAACTTTCAGCACTTACATATTGTTGCTTTTTTGTTGGTTTGATTGCTTCTATTGTCCTCATTTGTAAGTCTCTTTAAATAAAAGCTGAATTTTAAATGTAAATGCACAATATACACAAATAATGTTAGATACTATTTATACTTAGTTGTATTCATTTGCATCTCAGTGTGCAAACAGTCACTAAAAATGTTTATATTTTATCAGCGCAGGTAGATTTGTACAAAAATACATGGGTCAAACTGACCCCTTACACAAAGGGTCCTCCTGTTTATAATTTCTCATATTTTATATATTTTTTTTAGTTTCTAACAAGCTGCACTAGGGGGTTTATGTATTTCATAGTGTTGGCAATCAAAACCAATGGAGGTCAATTTTGACAAATGGCATACCCATATTAGCAGGAGGGTGTGTACAATATGCACCTTTACATACTTTCAACTTTTTTTTCCTAGAACATCTTGGCTGGGGCCTTGTTTGGGACATGGTACGGTCTTCTCCTCACCTGTGTCCTCACCACAGTGGGCGCCACGCTCTGTTTCCTCCTGTCCCAGGCATTCGGCAAGCAGCACATTGTGAGACTCTTCCCTGACAAGGTGGCCATGCTGCAAAAGAAGGTAAATCAAGTTATCTTGTCTTATAAGATGTCTGAAAGTACAGCATACAAAGTATCATCGCTTGATTTTGTTCATAACTTTCCTCATTTTCACTTTTTTCCCAGGTTGAGGAAAACAGAAGTAGCTTGTTCTTTTTCCTGCTGTTCCTGAGATTCTTTCCCATGAGTCCAAACTGGTTCTTAAACATGACCTCACCAATACTGAATATTCCTGTCACTCTTTTCTTCATGGCTGTCTTCATTGGTAAACACAGTTAAATGACATTAGAGGATATTTCAGAACATTTCCCTTAATATTTATAGCATTGAATTGAAACATCTGTTTTCTTTCAGGCCTGATGCCGTACAACTTCATCTGCGTCCAGACGGGATCAATGCTGTCTCATATCTCTTCTCTGGACGACTTGTTGTCCTGGAGTGTGGTGTTGAAACTGCTCCTTATTGCATGTGTTGCTCTGCTACCTGGAGCTCTGATCCGTAAATACAGCACTCGGCATCTCCACCTGGACGGTCTTGAAACAAATGGACTCAGTCAAGACAAGAAGAACAGATAAGGGACAGTGTGGGGGTCAGTGATTCGATCCCCCTTGGCTGCTTTGTGGGTGGCTACTATTTGTATTTAAAGTGGCTTTTAAGAGCTCTAAAAAAAAAATTGTGGCCTCACATTTTTAAAAATGGAAATGTAATTTTTACATATTCTTTACTTGGAAGGCTGCTATGTCTTTACTTGCATGAATTGTGATGTAAGTGAGAAAAAGGGACTTTTTGCTGCCTTTTTGGGAAGTTCTGTATTTATATATAATGTTGGTGGTCTTGAATTCTCAATCCTGCCTTTATGTACAAATCACATAATTATTCATCTATCGGTTTTCACTTACTATACATACTGTACATTTATTCCAGTGCACATCAGCCGTCCATAACAGGCTTTTGTGGTTTAAAAGATGTGGAGTCGTACAGCAAAGTATAGACATTTGAGGTATTTAATACCATTCTTCTGTATTTACAGACTGTAATAACATGGATATTGTGGATTTTGGTTGTGGGTTATTGTCTTTGAAGTCTCACATGAGCCTTAAATGTGACCTACCTCACTGAAGTGAAATATTTAATATTTTACTTTCTTGGAGTACTTGTAAATATTAAAATGGAACATCAAGTTGTAAATATTCACTATGGGTTTTGTGTCTTTATGGGGAGGGAGGCAGTATGTGAAGTCTTGCCTGGTCGCTGAAAGCCTATCCAACTTAATGTTGAAATAGTGAATTAAAGCAAATCCTTTTCTATATATCAGTGGCATTAACAATGTTGGGAGCAGAATGCAGTATTTGTGTATCATGTGAGTAAAGCTGTTTATGATGTGATCAATCATCTGATTATAAACTCATTCCATTAGCTTCTTTTAGAACATTTTATCACATCTGCATGCTGTTCGTTTCGAGACAGTGTTCATATGCACCGTTGATGAATGTTATGAATGCAAGTTTTTTAATTAAAGGAAAAAATGCCATCATGTTATGATTATTGCATTTGTCTGACCAGTACTAATGTCCTGCGTCTAGCAGGGAGTTTAGTTCCAACCTGCCCTGGAAATTACTAGGGCTGTGTCAAAAATCGCTCCCTATATACCCTTGTATAGTGCTAGGGCTGCACAGTTTCGCTTAAGAGTCTAACTGCGATTTTTCTAATCATTTTAATTAAAAAAAAAAAAAAAAAGTGCTTGTTTATAGGGCTGCACAATTTTGATAAAATATCAATATGGATATAAAATAAAATAACAGTAGTAATAAAAATAACAGTTGTTAATAAAAATACAATTTGTAATATTTTGTAAAGCTAAGAAAAAATCATTTTAATTTAGATTGCAACTGTAAAATTACAATAATATTTATGGTAATACTATAAATATTTTATTATTACGATTTAGGTTATGGTTAATCATGCAGCTCTATATAGTGCACCATTCGAGGGCATAGCTATTTGTAGTGGTATCTGAAATCATAGTGGACATTGAATGCACTTATTCAGTCCCATAATGCCCCTCTATAATGAGTACAACTGAAGTACACACAACAGTTAGCTGCTAAAAATATCTTTACACATTAAAGAGGTCATGAACTGAGAAACCAAAATTCCCTTGATCTTTTGACATATAAGAAGTCATTGTACTATAAAAACATCCTGTAAGATTCAGAACTCAAAACTTTGTCATTAGTCTAAAAGCAGCTTATATTGAAGCCAATCTGCCAAAACGACAGCTTTTAGAATGTTCTACATTATGATGTAATAATGTGGATAAGCACCGCCTCTGCAGAAAAACATCAACGCCTGCTTCGACATCACTACTTGTTTAGCCCCGCCCACCGATTCTCGCATGTAGTGTTTACGAGAGAGGCAAACACAGGTCTACACATAAACCAAACCATAAAGATGGCTCCGAAGACAACAAGATGCTGTGAAGTGCCGAGTTGTGGAAAACATTGTGTTCATATGTTGCCCTCTATCTGATCCCAACATTAGGAAAGAGTGAATGAACTTTATTTTTAATGAAGATCCAGAGCCCATCAGCAAGAACTCGGTCCCTTGTTCACTTCATTTTACCGTGGACTCGTTTACAAACAATTGGCACGATTAGACGCAGAATTTTCAAAAGACGATGCTGTGCCGACTATATTGGAGCCGATAGTTGTGTCGCAACACAAGTGTGAGTAACTGTTTTCATTACGCGGTCACTATTGCTTTGTCTCTTCTTACAGATAGTTTGATATGTATTGAGTTATGCATTTTTGACCTAAATCACAGCAGCGTCCCATCTATGAGCAATATACGCTGTCAAACATACAAACTGTTAGCCAATCATAGCAGTGGACGTTTACTTCCGAGTCCACAAACTGCCATGCTTATTCAAACAGAGCGTTCTGATGAGAGGGGTTAAAAACAGGACAAAACTTCTAAATTATGATTTTTTTTTTTTTTTTTTTTTTTTTTAATGTAAAAATCTTGATAACATTATAAGTGGACCTTAGAGAACAGTACAAAATGAAAAAACAAAGGCAGTTCATGACCCCTTTAAGTGTCATGCTGAATGAATTTCCACGGCTGGCCAGTCTGGATGCGTCCGCAGGACTTAAGGAGCTAAAATCCACAGGACAGTTGTCCTTGAGGAGAAGGAATGGACCCCCCTGTCCAACAAGATGAGCTGCAGACATGAGAATTTTATAAAGAATTTTTATTGCTCAAATCCATGTTGATCAGCAGTACAGTTCACCTACATTTCAAAACAACACGGTTGTTAGCAAAAAAAAAAAAATTCAGTTCTCAGTCCCCCAACTTCCCTTTCCTACCCCCTACCCACAATCCAGCTGAGGGGACACGGCAGGCAGTGCAGCGAGCCCAGTCTCTGTTTCACATCACTCGAAAAGAACTAACGTGAGAAGCTAGAGAGCTGCGTAGGAATGGATCTGCCGTGGTAAAGGCGCAAAGAAGTTTTCACAGCCTATGATTTGCATTGATTTCTCATGCATCACTCTGATTTCCTGCTCTCATCCCGAGTTAAACACGACTAGAACGGTGCCGTCATACTGTGAGCAACTATAGCGGTGCCTGTGGTCTATTCTAATATCAAAAAATAAACATAGAACAGCACCTACCTTAAGTCTCCATTCACCCTAAAAGCTTCAGGGCCCAAAGAAGACCACAATGAGATTTCATGCCAACTCTACAAACAAAAGCTATCCTAAACCGACCTGATTCGCTTGACTTATATTAGCTATGACTTTTGGCCTAAAGTTAATGCAAAGACCTCAATTCTTCCTAGCGGTACGTTGCAGGATATAATAATGGATAGCGAGACAGCTTAATTACCAGACTACAGAGACAATATAACAGTGTGATGTTAGTTAATGCACGTATCGACTAATGCTTCTGTAAAGTTAAATACTGATGCACGACTGATGCACACCTGACAAAGCCTCGAAATACAAACTCTTAAGAAAAGTTAAGAACCACTGTGGAACATTAGATAGGTGTCTATCGACAGCATGGCGCGTGCTACAGTTACAATAACAGTTAAAAGTGATCCGAGTTATCATACTGCTACACAACCTGAACTCCATCAATGAGCAAACACCTGAGATTAAGCAGAAAGTCTATCATTCAGGGGAAATAACGGCCTCGTCTAGCTACAAGCCTTCACAGAGTCAAGAACCATAAGAATCGTATTCAGCTTCTTGAGTGAATAATTGCTAGAAATCCACAAACTGACCTGATCTAGCAGAAGCCTCTAACCTTTACTAATAGAAACATCTTCAGCACCTGATGTCTTTGCTACTCTTTGCGAATAAGTGTGGATGAGTTGCTTCAGTAGGTAAAAAACAATTTACACAGGTCTACAGTAACATGCCCTACCGAAAACGGTCAAACGTTAGAACTAAAACTATGGAGTGGGACAGCTTGCAGTTCAGTCCATAGACAAATCATGTCAATTGCTGCATGAAAGCAAACCAGCCATTGCAAGTACACACACCTGGACCTAACATAGTGACCTTCTACTGTCTTCCGTCTTGATTTGACATAGGCCTTGTTGTTTTAGCGGTAACGCAACCGGACTGCAACCGGCGACAAAATACCTGCATTTGTGATTTTTGTGTGATTACAATTAACACTTTTACCAAACAGTTACTCTGTGAATTACATCAAGAAAAAAAAGCTGTTTTATTATTATTTTTATTATTGTTTTTTTTTTTTTTCTATTAACCTGGTTTTGTTTTGTGAAAGGCCTTGATTTAAAAAAAAACATCATTAAAAAATTTGGTCTGACTGTAATTCCTGAATTTGGACACGTTTTTATAAAATGTAAAGAGAAAGCTGGCTTATGCTCCGGACAGCGTAGTTGCTCCTGGAGAATGCTTTGAATTAAGCCATTTTAACCATCTGTCACTGATCTAGACATCAGTACACAGTATCCACATTCAGAACCCCTTTCGGGCAGGTAAGTACCCCTCGGTTACACATTCTATAAATCACAAGGTTGTGATCGGTAAAAGAATGAAGTAAATTCGCATACAGTTTTGAAAGCTTTAAGATCCATTCTTCCTTGTCAGATGGACCTGAAGAGTTCAGACTGGATCTTTTTTATTATTATTATTATTATTAAAAAGAAAATGTTCAAAACTTTCAGTTTACAAGGCATACAAAATGTGGGGAGAAAAAAAAAGGGAACTTAAAAGATTGGACTGAGGTACCCTGACGCCTGAGGTAGATGACAATACTGACATGCGCACTGATCACATTCTGATCAAAGTGTTGCGGTGATTCATTACTGTTCTTACTGTTAGTATACTACCAATATTCATAGTCTACTTCCAAGAAAATAAACACTTCCCTTCAGAATAACATGGCAGTGTTCCACCAAAAAAAGACTAGTTTTTTCTGTTTGTTTCTTATTAATAGCTCTCGTCACAAAATAGGAAAAAAATATATATTCATAAATATTTCTCTCTCTTTATATATATATCTATATACACACACGCATACACACAAATGGAAGCTGTGCATATTGGCAAAAACCTTGCGTCTGGAAGATGAGGCTTAGCTCTCATTGGGCGAGGGAGCTGTCTGTGATGACATAGACCGGTGACGTTTAAGGCCACGAGCTTCCATGGTCAAAAAGAAGAAAAAAATAAATAAATCACAAAGGGATATCCATGCCTGAACGTCCTGTTGAAACAGTCAATCAGTTTCCCAAAACACCCCAAGAATTGGTAAAAAAAAAAAAAATAAAACAATAACAATCTCGCCCACCAACCAGCTTACTGAACATGACAGGGTGGTGCTCTTTCTAAAAGGCTGCATATTGTACATTCACAGCTGTCATGCCGTTTAGAAAGCTCCCTGACAAAGAGATTTAAAGCCAAATGCGGTCGTGTGTGTACCACAGGTCATAAGGTGCCTCCTCGTCCCACATCAACCTGACCCTCCAATCACATTTTGAGTCGCCCGTCTTTTCGTTTCCTTTCAGCATAGATTAAGGCAGAGTTCTTGGTGCACATTCGATTTCATTCTGCCCGAGCCAGTAAAGGTGCGCTGTCTTTCAGACGCTGGTGCTTGCTTTATATTCTTTTCATACCCCCTAAAGCAAACAAGGGGTGTTGACTCCTAAGCCACATCTACCACATACCTACTCCGTCTTGTAATGACTGCCGCCACAAGAATGCGTAAAAATAAAAAGGGAGTGTAAGAGCTGGACAGACATAAGAACAAACTACAAATGATAAAAGCTAAAAAATGAAAGATATGCACAGAAAGAAATGCTTGAACGGCATCTGTTGGCACGCGCAGGCTAAGTAACAAGGATCCGTTGAGCTGGATGATGTGTCCTGAAATGCAAACAGGCTAAGATATGAACAAACGTTCTGTCATTTACATTTCCCAACCTTCTTGTCCCATCATCAAGAAATCTGAAAAACATAATGTTATATGCGACTGCATATGTGCACTACATGCCTGATGGCTTGTGCAAAACAAGAAGAATCGTGCTTCTGCTTCAGATATAAAGCAGTATATTTGTTCTAGTGTACTGGTGAGAATACTGATGAGGATCATTGAAATCGCAATCTGAGCATCAACAAAAAAAAAAAAAAAAAAAAAATCGGTCGCCAACTGCTAGTGCACACCCACACTTTACCTACCCAAGAAGACAGCAACACAACTCAGTCAAAATGCATCAGTGTACACGTGTTAATGGAGCTTCTTATCTGTGTTAACCCTAGATTAAGCCTAAATTAAGAAGTTTATAAAGAAATTGTTACGTGGGGCGACCGTGATGTTTCCCGTCCTGATAACAGATGCCCCATACCTTATCTTCTCAAACTCAGGGTGTGTTCGAACGATAAAAGGAACACTTGTCTTCCTTGCGCTTCCTTCCCCCCTCCCTCCCCAAGCTGGCAGTGCACTCAGAGCCCTTCTGCCTGTGGCTCCTTCATCTCCCCCAGAAAGAAGTTCTTTGGTTTTGATCCCACGGCTGCTGGTCTCGCCCCGGCCAGTCCCCTTCGTCCGGTCTGGTCTGTGTCTGATTCCACTTGGGAGGGCTACATTCATTGGCAGGTGCCCGCTGGGGCTGCCCTGATGGTCACTTGGAGCGCTGTGTCACGGGGGCGCCTTGCTGGTGCTTCTGCTCCTGTTGTTTCACCTGCTGGATGATCTCCCTGATTTTCCTCTGTGCAGACTGTGGAATCAGACGAGAGCATGTTTATAGAGGTAAATGTTCACTTTGAGTTTCTTTTCAATAAGAGAGAGGTGGCTGAATGAGGGTGACCAATAAGAGGTGATTTTATTTACTACATTTAGCCTTTGCATGGTCAAGAGGCAAAATTAAGGAAAATACACTAACATTCAAGAGGTTGGGCTTGGTAAAATTATTTTGAAAGAAGTCTCTTAGGCTCACCAAGGCAACATTTATTTAATCAAAATAGTTACAACAGTAATATTGTCAAACAGTATTACAATTTAAACTAACAGTCTTCTATTTTAATATATTTTAAAATCGAATTTATTCCTGTGATGACAAAGCTGAATTTTCAGCATCATTACTCCAGTCTTCAGTGTCACATGATCCTTCAGAAATCACTCTAATATGCTGATTTGCTGTTCAAGAAACATTTTTTTTATTGTTATCAATGATGAAAACAGTCAATATACTATTTAGTATTTTTGTGGAAAACAATACATTTTTTAGGAAATAGAAAATTCAAAAGAACAGCATTTACTTGAAACGTAAAGTTTCTTTAACATAAGTATTTTCACTGTCACTTTTAAAAATGTAATGTTAAATAAAAGTATTAATTTATTTAAATGACCACAAACCTTGTGAAAACTATTGTATAAAAGTTATCCAAAATATCACATTTCATGGTGAAATAAATGTTAAAATGGCCCTAAACATCATAAACATAGCTATCAATGTTGAAATGATATGTGTGGGAAAAAAAATCATAGTCAGTTTAGAACATATTTGATGTTTAAAATACAGTTACAAGCAGTATGTTAGACCAATGAGATCTGACTGCAGACAGGCCGCCCAGCTCAATACAATGGAAATAAAGACCAAACGGCTGAATACGTATTTCCTCATGCAGTGCTGTTGACAGTCGTGGCTGGTTAGAACAAAACATCATTATAACATGGAAGAAAAAAGCACTTATTTGCTGTTGGTTAGGATACAATTGTAGCACGTTTTCAGAATTAGGATCTATCTCTGTTGTAGTTACTGGAGCAGGAAATTTCAGCTTTTATAAATGTGAAAGCAAAGTAGCGATGTGTGATATTTAATTCACCTGGCTGGCAAAGAAATGCCCACTAATTTTGACAAAGACTTCATCGTTCTCGTCTGGGGTTTGGTCCCGTGGCACTATGACCTCTGCACTGGTTAGGTTCTGCAGCTCGTTAACCTGAAAGAGGTTCAGAGAAACAAGCTGATGACGCCATTACCTAACAGTACACCTAACAATAATGTCAGTTGGGTCAAAATGTGCAAACACTGTGGTTCAATTAGACCTACGTCAAGTACAAACTGCTCTGATGCCCTTGGGCAACAACTGCAACCCCTGTCTACTCTACAAATGATGCCCCTGTGGTCTGAGTCACCATGAATAGAGCCATATATTTCCTAGAATCAAAACGTACAGTTCACGAAACACATAATAATCCTGACTGAAACAGGTCACGTTGATTTGGATCAGCCTGTCCTCTTCAAAGCCCTTTTAAAAAGTAACAGTTGTATAACATAATAGCCAAACTTTTGCCATAATAAAGTTTTTTCCCTTTAAAAAAGTTTCACCGGCACTTCTGTGCTTTTAGCGAATTTGCTGACCAAATTACACAGAAAAACTGGTCGAGTACATGTAAAATGATTAACAAAGACAACTAGATAAAAAGGTTCATCAAGACAAACTTTAGGTTGGCTTGAGAAAGCCTAGCCTGAAAGTTTAAAGCAGCTGTAAAAGCCTGACGTTTGAAAATTTAGATAGATTAGATAAATGTTTCTAACACGATTAGCATGTTTTTAACATGATTAGCCTGTTACTAGCATATTGCTGGCATGATTAACAAGTTACTAACATGTTACTAGCATTAGATAGCTAGATAGATTAGAAATATTAGATAGAGTAGAAGCTTAAATGAGTTTGAATGGGTTAGAAATATTACATAGAAGGGAAGCTTGGTTGAGTCTCAAAGGATTCTGGGAGTTTAAAACTTTCTCAAACCAACTTAATAACAACATTTCCATCACTTGCTCCGGTGGCGTGTATTAGCTCTCTCAGGAACTCTTCACACCACATTAACTTTGATTAATCAACAATGTTCCCATTCTTTAACAATGAACATTTCATTGTTTTTTTTTTTTGGAAAGCTATTTTAAAAGTTTTATGGATTCTGAGAATAACTGTTAACTTCTGCAAACACATATTGACTTAAACATTTATAATGGTGCATAATGAAAGGAATATGGACTCTGCAATGAATAAATAGCTGTGATTGGATGTGCTACACAACATCTTGTTGTTTGAAAAGGTGTAAACAGAGATAGTTTATTGTGAATCAGAATCATATAGTATGTCAGGCATTAGAAAGTGAATCACCTTTGAATAGAAAGCCTTACATTACTAGGGCTGCAGCGATTCGGCGACGTCATCGATTACGTCGATTATGAAAATACGTTGATTAGCATGGAATGCGTCGCACCTTTAGCCACGCCCAATGCACGAGCCTGCAGTTATCCCTACTGAAGACTGTTTATCTGCCATGTTTAACACAAAACAAGACTCTAGAGCAGAAGGTAAAGGCTAGTAGGGCAACATCACTTAATACAGTTGCGTTCATAGAGCATTTTATTATTATACGACCGCAAGGGCGTAGTTTTGGTTTGAACATTGGAAAGTTGGTTGATTGCGTAACTGCAATAAAGTAATAGGTTAGTTAACAATTACTTGTTTACATAGGATATATAATGTATTTTATATTATTTAGACACTTAGGCTGACAGAATGATTAATTAGAAATTCAACACGCCATGGGAAGTCAATCTAACTTAACATTTTCTTATATTGATATTGTTTATTTCTTACTCCTTAACAGTTCATCAGGCTCTTAATGATTTAATCTATGCCATCATTGGAATATCTGAAGGCCAGGTTTTTCCATCACTCATCATTAAAATCCATTGGTTCTCGATTCTGACTTGTACTTGCTCTTATGAAAAAGTACCATAGTACTTAACTGTAGCATTTGTTATAAGGCTAGCCTATTAATCATTACCAGGCCAATAATGACTTTTTTATTAATCTATATTGCATTTTTTTATGAGAAACAACAGCCTTTAGAAACAATAGCTACAACATGCCACAGTTGTAATATAAATCTATAGGGAAAAATCTATTCCCTTAACAGATTATCTATTATAAATTCTAAAAGTTAGACAAAATTTACCACAATAAATAAGCCTACAGTAAAACGTGATAAATTATAGGAAAGGTGGTCATGAGTAGTTTAAAAATATTTAATATTATGTTAGTGCTGGTGCAAGATTATGTTTTCTCCTCTTTTCATCAGTATTTTTAGTTTGTGCCTTGTTTTAGATAATGTTTGACTTTCTCCATACCATTTTAAACTGGCAGATTCTCAATAGAATTCAAATAGATTGCATATTTTACCATCAGCTTCGCGATAGGAATGGCTCGCTCAAATCTTCTCACACTTCTCGAGCGCCGCTCGTGCACAATTAAAATAACTGCGCTTCAGTCATGTTGTGCTGATAAGCGCTCCGTTTGGTTCGTACGTGAGGTTAGCGCTCATAAAAGCGCAGAACGCGCGATTCAAATAATTAATAAATAGCCTGATTCTTGGTTTCCATTAACCGTGGTATAAATATTGGGGGGGTGTACTTGCTAGTTTTGGTTATTGGGGGGGTTACCAAAGACAAACTACACCCCTGTACGACCGTCAGAGCCGCATATATATAGCCGGGCGAACTGACGCCTTTAAATTGTCAGGATTCACAACCACATACTCGCATTCAAAGCTACGCTGAATGAACGGAACAGCACGGGACATCGAGTTGCCTATATAATCATGACGGGTTTAATTCACCCACTGAGACGGAGAAGGAGAAATGATTCGCGTTCATCTTAAGATCCACCAGAGCTGCCGTCAGTCCCGTGGGCGCGGGCGCGATCGCGCAAGCTCCGAGACACTGCACTCGCTAACAAAGCATTTAAAGTCATTGTTAGTTGTTTAACTGTGTGATGGATTGGACAAGCCTCGACTGGTCTCAGCGTGGGCTGTCAACTGTGATAAAACTTCCCGGTGTTATGACGCCATTTTTGAATTTGTCTCTCTAGTGTCCTGAATGCGGTTGTGACTTCAGCTGTTCATTCATACAGATTTGTATTCAAGCAGATGTTTACTGAATCAATAAAACATTTCAAGTATCTCACTTGTAAGCAACTGCTGTCAATCCCAAACAGTAACTGTGAATGCAGCCATAATGTGCATTTCTATTGATTGTATTGTATCACTGCCCAGTAATTAATTCTTTCTTTCTTTTTCTCTTTCTTTCTATCTTTCTTTCTTTCTTATGTATTATTATTTTTATTTTTCTCTCTTTTCTTGTTATTATTATTTTTTTATTTATTGCTATTTTCTTTCATTCATTTTTATTTTTTATTAATTATGTATTGGTATTTTATTTCTTTTTCTCTCTTTTCTTGTTATATTTCTTTATTGTTATTTTCTTTCTTTGTTGTTGTTGTTGTAATTTATTTTTTGTAAAGTATTAATTATGAGAAAAAGTTTGAATGAAATATTAAAAGATTAATAGCAGAAGTTACTGTTATTTTTTATTGATAGTTTAAAGAATTCATCAACTGATCAGAAAATAACAAATAAGATAATCGATAGATTAGTCGACTAATCGGAAAAATAATCGATAGATTAGTCAACAGCAAAAATAATCGTTAGCTGCAGCTCTATACATTACTCAAGCTTAGGGTAAATATGTTTTTTTAAGACTTTGAAATAAGTAAATAAACAAATAATCCCCATAGAACATTTTGTAATTTTATATTTATTGTTTTTTAATAAATGCCACACTTTTATATTTATTGTTTTTTAATAAATGCCACACTGAGGCCTGATGCCATATCCGTTGTGTTCGCTCCTCCATCATAAGAGAAAGCTCTACTATGAAGCAGTCTTACCATGTTGGAACATCATTGAATGTTTCTGATCTTATATAATACTTCTCTGTTTCACCATATTCTCACCGTTTTGCCGCCTTTCCCAATGACCCTCCCAGCAGCTGAAGAGGGCACTTTTATATGTGTCTCCAGCTTCACTTCTTCTTTCGCAGAAAAGAAATTCTCTTCTTTCAGTTTCCCAAATATCCTGCCCTGGGCCTGAAACGCAGAAGCATAGACAATGTCCATTGTTCAGGGGCATTATAGGGTACAAGAGACTACAAAAGGCTATAAAGATACAATTAATATGTTTTTCAATTGTCATATACTAATTAATACTGGGATTTAAAGTTTGTATTTTATTCCTGTACCTTAAACTGAGCTTCTGGTAGGCCAGTGATGATGACCATCCTCTGAGTGACATCAGGACTCTCTGCAGGTGCGATCTGAACATAACAAATTTATGTACACACATTGTTTTTACATATCAAGATATGAATTAACATTATTTTCTGACGTAATCAACAACATGCCACAAATGCAGAAACAAATATGCTTTAAAGAATATATAGAGAATATATAGAATATATAGAGCTACATCTTAAGTGTGAATGATTTATAGAGTTCATTCTCTTGAAGTCTCATCACACAGCCACCAGAGGGCTCTGCTTCCAATTACTTGCAACCTCTGGTCAATAAGGGTTTAACATTAAATTCTCAATGTTTCTTTTGTATTTTGATTTTGTGGCCATGAATTGAGTTAATTCAGTAATTCAGTAAAATACTAGATGTCATTAAACCATATGCTGCGTTAAAATACACCACACTGTAAAATTACATAAAATTCACATTTTGTCAGCATTTATTGAAATATACAGAAAAGATAAAATGTTTTGCTGTCGCTTTCAAATATCATTATCACACTCTCTTAGTTTACATTAGTTCAGCGATATCAAGAATTACTTTAATAGACACCTAAAAAATTCATACAAATTTACACTACAAAAGTTTGGGGTAAGTACTTTTTAAATAAATTAATACTTTTATTCAGATGCATTAAATTGATTAAAGACATTTATAATGTTACAAAAGATTTCTGTGAAATAAATGCTCTTCTTCTGAATTTTCTATTCATCAGAGAATCATAAAAAAAAATTAATGGCTGGACTGAAGTAATGACTGCTGAAAATTCAACTTTGCCATCACAGAAAAAAAAAATCAATTTAAAATAGAAAACATTTATTTTAAATTGTAATAATATTTCACAATACTACAGTTTTTCCTGTATTTTTGATCAAACAAATGCATTCTTAATGAGCATGACATTTCTTTAAAAAAATATATATATTTTTCTTGTTTTCAAAGATGCTATTAGATATGAAATGAACTGAGGTACAAACACATGCTGAACTATGGGTGGTGAACTGTCTCACCCCTACTGATTACCCAGCAACCCACAGGACTGGCTGAATGAACAGAGAGAGGAGGTTACGGATGATTGGCTCACCCACACTGAGGCACCAGGCCAAATCTGAGCATGATATGGTTAGATTCAAATCAAGGACACAGAAAATTAGATGTATTATTGTGCTTCACGTAACAAAAACACACAAAGAACCTTCATTTTACAGATTTGACATGACAGCAGTGGCGTTCCAGTAGGCAGGAACTCCTACCTTAATAGAGGCTCCTGCGAATTGTGCCAGTTGTTTAATATGTTGGCCCTTCTTGCCAATAATAGCACCGACAGCCTGAGTTGGAATAAAGAGGTAGACCACCTCCTGTTCAGGAGCCTGCTGAGGAGAGGGCAAAAGAAACATGCAAAATATTATGTCCTCTAATTCAACGTGATGCTGTAAATCAATATATATACAATATATATTACTATTACACCAGCCATCCCGCTCTGTAGATATCAATATATGATGTAAAATATGATATGACATAAAATTGGTTGGCTGGAACACTGTATCATCCAGAGCCAGAATAATCCATTTTATTGGACAGTTTCAGATAAGAGTGCTCACTGTGTGCTGGTGAGAGATGGCACTAGCAGGCGGGACACCGTACAGCCCACCCAGCTGTGATGAGTGACCCTGGAACAAATGAGATGGGTCAATATGCAAACATTTTACATCGCAAGAACATTTCACTGGCTCTCATTTAATACACATGTAAATAATGAAAAGAAAGGAGATATTCCTTAAAGGGATAGTTCATCCAAAAATTAAAATTCTGTCATTGATTACTCACCCTTATGTCGTTCCAAACCTGTAAGACCTTCGTTCATCTTTGGAACACAAATTAAGATATTTTTTAAAGAATTCCGTGAATGCACAGTGGATACTGACACGGAAGAGGAGACATTTTGAATAATGTTGTTATTTTTTTCTTCTTTGCACACAAAAAACAAAATTACGGTTGAACCACTGATGTCACATGGACTATTTTAACAATGTCCTTACTACCTTTCTGGGCCTTGAATGTGTCGGTTGCGTTGCTGTCTATGCAGTGTCAGAAAGCTTTTGGATTTCATCAAAAATACCTTAATTTGTGTTCCGAAGATGAAAAAAGGTCTTACAGGTTTGGAACGACATGAGTGTGAGTAAATAATAACAGAATGTTAATTTATGGATGAACTACCCCTTTAAGTTCATCTGTCAGTCCTCATAAGTTCACTTTCATGATTTCAAATTTATTTTGCTTAATATTCCTGCTGATTAGACCAGCATGAACTGTAATACGGCTCCAGGTTAATGTAGGCTAAGTGCTGATATATTGTGTCAATCAACAAGGAAAATTAATAAGCTAATTTAATTAAAAAGCTAATTTAATAAATGCAAAGTAAACTTTACAATTGGGGAAAAAGAATCACCATCTCATTCAAAACAGAGAAAGCAGACTGAATGATGGAGACAGAAACATCACTAAACACAATATATAAAAGAAACCGCTAAATGTGACATTCACTGTAATGGGTTTATGTGAATATTGTTCCATTATTGTTTAAAACAATTAATAACTATGAAATATTTAAAATACTGTCTTATTTTGTTTCCGCATTAATTTGGAGATTCAATGTAAAAATATATTTATGATTACAAATGTTCATGTTAGGTGTGATTAATTATGATTAACTACAGAAGCCTGTATGATTAATTACAGTAATTTTTTAATAGATCATCAGCCCTGCTTTAAAATTATCTTTAAAAAAATACACTGCCCCATTTAATAACGGCAACCTTTTTAATTTTTTTTCTCTTTATGATATACAAGTGTTGTGTAACTGTTTTCCGTATTAAAAAAAACTACATAAAAACATAACTGCAACCTATTTAGCTACTTCTGTTTGTAACTCACAGTGCAACCAGCTGTGTTTTCAAAGGGCATTTCCATGCTGTTTATATGCAGTGTTTAATAGAGAAGCTGGCTAACCAGCTGGTCAGTTACTAGCATTACTATATGGCTAGTGGGGATACTCTGATTTTTAGCAACAGTTTGCAAGTATGATTTGTTATTGACAGTAAATGCCAAAGTCACTAATGTAATGAAGAGAACTTGATTTACTGTGAGCAAAGAAGTGCAACAATAAAAGCCTGCTGTAACAATTTACAATAAATGACTACTCAAGTTTTACAGTACTACTGAGAATGATAAAAAGCAGTGAACACTCATTCAGTAATGAGTGCCATCTCACACACCCACGCTCTCATTCTACCTTCATTAGTTCATCCGTGAGCCATAAGCTGTCCTGTCTGACTCATCACTAAATATGAAGGGGAATCCTGCAGCACACTAAGCGACCGGAAGGATTATACAACTCAAT
Organism: Spinibarbus caldwelli; assembly: GCA_039654775.1. Classification (NCBI taxonomy): domain Eukaryota; kingdom Metazoa; phylum Chordata; class Actinopteri; order Cypriniformes; family Cyprinidae; genus Spinibarbus; species Spinibarbus caldwelli. Next base: position 22,977,774 of record CM077232.1, read on the forward strand.
CATGAGTAGGTGCATGCTAAGGTGAGCACTCACTGAGAAAGGGACGGTGTATGTACAATGTAACCAAATGTCAGGATAATGCACTATTTAGATTTGAACTGAGAATTTCCATTTAATTCCTGAAATCGAACTAGCAAACAGAACAGGGTGTACTTTAAATTTGAATTTAATGATGTACATTTTTTTCTTGTCGTTTTTAAACATACATGTAATTTTTTAGTATAAATTATGAAATAAAAATGTTATCAAACTCAACATAAGAGGTATTTCCACAAATTCACGTTATTAATAATAAATGTTTAAAATGCAACCTACAGAAATTTGTGTGTTATATTGCATTTTCAGTTTACCCAAAACTCTTCAAAGTCGAGCCAAACATTCATCTATTATTCATAAAATTTATGTTTAAATATTAAAAATGTTATTATAAACAACATATGGGGCATTTCCAGAAATTCATAGTATTAATAATAAATGTTTAAAACGTAACGTACAGAAATGTGTTGAATTTATAATTATAATAACACTTGTATGTAATTATGTATAGCAACATTATGTTCTATATAAGGTAAATTAATTTCATTTTCCAATTTAATCTTAATCTATTACTCACAATACTATATATATATATATACATACATACATATATATATATATATATATATATATATATATATATATATATATATATATATATATAAAACGATACACATCATGGATTAAAATTCATAGATTTCAAATCATGCAATTGACATTTTGTTATGCTATTTGGCAAAATTAAAATTTGTTTTGATTTGTTTTGATGTTTAAACCGCTTTGACAATTGTTAGCTATTTAAAATATTAAAAATGTCTAATTACTTGAGACAGAAATATATTATACATATTATGCTATGCATATAATATATATATATATATATATATATATATATATATATATATATATATATATATATATATATATATACACAATTATTTGTATAATAACAAATTGATTTTGAATTACAACTGGTAAATTCTTGTTGCTATTATTTCTATTGAAATTCCACTACTGTATCTTGTAACACGAGGCTAATTGTTAAAATCTGAATTTTGACCTGCTAAATGTTATGCATTGCTGAGGTTGAAACATCCAAATATGTTGTAGTTCCATAATGAAGTCCATACTGTGGTTTGTACTCACAAGAAAAGGGTTGTAGCCAGTTGGGGGTACGGGTGGGACGCCTCTGGGCCCAGCAGCAGGTGGCAATACCGACAAACCGGTTGAAAAGATGCCCAGTGCACTCAGGCTTAACCCAGGGATAAGGTTGGTTTGTTGCTGCAAGACATCATGGATTATGAATGATTACTCAGTGCATGACCTCAAGCTATCAAGTGTTTCTTCATACTAACTCTCACTTGAATTTAAAAATACACAAACAGAATTCTCAGTTTCAATGTATTTCTGAGCTGTGTGAACCATGTGAATATTTGTTATAACGTCTTGTAATATTGCTACCGTCACGCTAGGTGGCTCCATCGACCCGCTGCATCATGGCAAACGCTTTTAGATAAGTTGTTATGCTGTTTAGTCTTGACAGAGAACTTCATATGTTTAATTCTTCATGTTCTGTTTGATTCATCTGCTGCGCCTCCTTCATACAAAAGGGAATGAAGGTTACAGGGATCAACTAACAGACAGTTACACACGAAACTGTCGCAAAAACACTTGATCCAAGCATGAATAATTTACCATGTGCCTGACTGAGGACTGACTAATGCGTGGGTATAAATGAAACCACATAAATTTGATCTGTGTAGTTGATAGAGGCCTCTTCCGCAAATAAATGACTCACTGAAGATGAAGGGAGGCATTGGATGCGCCAGTGTAAACGAGAATGATGATGCTATTGTTGCAGTATTTGCTCTGGGTCTACGGCTTCACCTCCCTCAGACACGGGCAGTGACGTCATGCATGTAAACAGGGGGAATGGTGTACATGTGTGTGCACGTCTGTGTGAACGGCTGTTGACAGGATGACAGTGCGTTCTCCGTATGCACGGCAGGGGACGGACTGACTCAAGGCTGTTTCCTATAAACACAGTCAATAACTGAACACGAGTAATTTAACTGCCTCGTCTTCTATTAGACGCTGACTCAAGGTTGATCACACTCCACACACAATAAGCAGCGCTTTATACAGAGCATACCAGCATCTGAGTTTGAGTTAAATCTGAAAAACGTCATATTAATTACGACATAAAAACGGTGGCTTAAAGATGGAAATCACATTTCCTGTCATCAAAGCCAAAAACACTTACGTTAATAGCAGCAATGTCATTCTCATAGGCTTCCCTCAGCTTTCTCATGATCTCCACTTCAGCCCTACAACAGGCCTCAATACTCCCCTTCACTATAATGGTTCTCTCTGGGTTATAAATAGTTAAGTCCTGTAAACTGTGGAAAGAATCAAGACAAAGAAAGACAAAAATTAGGTGAGAGTAAAATCACGTGTCCATGTTTAAGAAACACATAGTACTTTTGTCAAATCAGAGCAGCGTTCCAATTGAGGGGATTTTTAATTAAGCTAATTATTCATTATTATATTGTGGATATTATATAACCAAAATGTTTTTTTTTATTAATTTTATTAATTATTATATTGTGGATATGATGTGATCAAAATGTTTTTATTTTTAATTATTACATCAGCCTGAATGGTTCATTATCTTTGCTATTATTATTATTATTATTATTATTGTGTGTGTGATGTGATCATACTGGTATTGACTAATATCAGAAAGTGTTTTAATAATTACATCAGTCTGAATAGGTAAATATCTTCTCTATAATAATAACAACAATTATTATTATTATTGTGATAATTGTTGTGATAATAATTATTACGTCAAAAGCAAGTTGGAGAGCAAGAAAATGTGCCTCCACTGTTTTGTTTATTTTAAAAATATGCTTTTTCTTTATTTATTATTTTTAATCGATCATTCACAATAATTTATTTTATGTCCTTTTATGTCTGATCTTGCCGAATGTGCAAAGTGAGCACAACACCCACATTCCCAAAATGCTGGGACCCTTACCATATGGCATGATTTAACTGAAGCACAGGATAACAGAGATCTGAGCCTCGTCATAGAAAGACGTAACACAAGCTGTTTACATCGCTGTTATGTTGTTCTTGATCTGAATACCAAGACAAACTCTACTGCATCTCTGCAGTGATGAATACAGTCATCCTGAATCAACCTGGAAAAAAGTGGGACTCTTCACTATAATGGGACTCTGGGTGAAGAGCAAATTATTTGAATTGCTATTGATGAGCATTGGTAAATGAGGCTGTTTTTAGAGGGACAGCTAAGCAATGACGTCAGGAGTCCTGTTTAGGGCTTAATTGGGTGACTCACTTCCTAAGCTATCTGTGTGTCCAGCACACACTTATTTCTGGGAAATACATAAGACCACCTGTACTCTGATGCTCTGAACCAGATCCCCGCACTTAGCAGCCAATTACAAGATGTCACATGTTCAGATCACGTTTTGATCAATTTCGTGACTACAAAACACCATATTTCCTATCAAGACAACTCTCCATGGTGAACCAGGTAATCAAGTAAAGGACTATGTTGAGCTGAAGTGTGTCAAAACATTATAGATTTGGACATAATAGTGAAATAATTAAGAACTTTCCTTGTTTTCACCAGTTGAAAGTCATCAAATGCAACAGACACTTACGAGGAGATGGTTATCTTGGTCTCTGTCTCCTCTTCAATCTTCTTCAGGTTCTTGCCCTCCTTCCCGATCAGTCTTCCGACCAGACTGTTGTGGGCCAGGATCTTCAGAGGAATATCCTCAGTTCTACAGAAGAAAGACCACAAGTTGGCAACCACAGAGATGTATTTAAAGAGCTCCTGTGACTTCAGAAGATTCAGACTTACACCTTCGTGTCATCAGCCTCTTTCTGCATGATGTCCATGATCATGCGGCACGCGGCGGAGCAGCCCTCAGGAGTGGAGTGGATGGTGATCGGCTTCTCTGCCGCTCCCGCGTTCTCCTTACGATGGACGTCCACCCTATCAGGACAGGAACACGACTATTCAGCAGAGATCAGACAAAGCTTCATGAAGAGCTGTCAGTGTCATCAAGCAGGTGTTTAAAATCACTGTGAATTCACGCTTACAGCCAAATTTGATGAATAAATGTGACATATTTCCAGGATATTTAGTGTGGAAAATATACTGATGATCTTAGCAATGAATATTACACATTCTTTGTTCAAATATTATATATTATGTAAAATAGGTATTTAATTGAAGCAATTCTATCTACACTACCATTTTAAACTTTTAAGCCAATAATTTTTTAATTAGCATTTTATTCAGCACAGATGCATTAAAACGATCAAAAGTGACACTAAAGACATTTTAAATACAACAATATAAATGCTCTTTTGCTCCTTCTGTTTATCAAAGAATCCTGAAAAAAAAAAAATCACTGTTTAAATCACTGTTAATTTAATTAATCACTGTTACCACAAAAATGTTAGGCAGCAGCACAACTGTTTTCAATATTGAAAATAATAAATAATGCTTCTCGAGCAGCAAATCAGCATATTAGAATGATTTCTGAAGGATCATGTGACACTGAAGACTGAGATAATGATAAAATCTAGCTTTGCCATCAAAGGAATAAATTTTCTTTTACCATATTAAAATAGAAAAATGTTATTTTAATAATAATATCTGGCAGTATATTATTGTTGTTACTGTATTTTTATTAAATACTTGCAACTGTATTTTTATTAAATAATTTTGTGCTTTGATGAGCACAAAACACTTCTTTGAAAAACAAAAAAATCTGTGAAATATAAGATCTAATTAGTTAACATTATTTAATGAATAAACTAATGAACCAGCAATGAGCAATATATTTTTACAGCATTTATTAACCTTGGTTAATGTTACTTAATAAAAAACTTCATGTTCATGTAAGTTCACACTGTATTAACTTTACTATTAACATACACATCTTTTGATCCTCAAAAATGTATTAGTAAAAGTTTAGCTTTAACAGATAAATGCTTCAGAAATATTGTTTATTGTTAGTTCATCCTAAATAATGTCGTTAACAAATGAAACCTTATTGTAAATGTTTCCAAAAAAATCTTACCACGCCCAAAGTTTTTAATGGTAGTGTATATCACATTTGTAATTAATACATTTATTATGTAATTAATTATATAGGTAACAATTTAGTATAGGGACTAATTCTCACTATTAACTAGTTGCTTATTAGCATGCCTATTAATAACATATTGGCTGTTTATTAGTACTTATAAAGCACATATTCTGCATGACCATATTCTACATCTCTAATCCCACACAATACCTAAACTTAACAACTACCTTACTAACTATAAATATGCAGCAAATTAGGAGTTTGAGGCAAAAGTCATAGTTAGTGGTTTGTTAATAGCGAGAATTAGACCTTAAAATAAAGTGTGACTATTATATAAATAATAGTTGTATTGATATTAATTCCAGTACACTGAAAGAATTCTTATTAACCACAGATGTCTGTTCCATACACTTAAGGATCTCACTCTGTCACTCACTTAGACTGTGTCTGTTTGGTGATATTTTTGATTGTGAGACCCTCCTTGCCAATGATGGCTCCCACAAACTGCGTGGGCACCAGCATGCGCAAGGGGAAATCTGGCTGTTTCTGTCGGGGCCCCAGGGAGCCTCCTGAGGTCCCGGGCTGAGAGTCCTGTTCCTGTGATGTCCTTCCACCCCGACGATTCCGGGTCGCAGGCAGAGGCGGAGCAGCATCCATATCCAAAATATAAGACACTTTAAAGGAGTAATCTTCAAACGTCTGTCCTGTTAACTTCTCTACAGCTCTGAAGACACAGAGGGGAGGGATTATCAGTGGAATATACAGACAGTGTACAGATGGGAGTTGACTTTTTTGTAAAAACCTGCTATTTTGTAAATCGATAAAATAAGGTAGGGCAGTATGACGGTGTATAACCAGTGACAGTTAAAAATGTGCCAACCGTTAAGAGGTTCTGCAGAAAAAATTTACGACTTTGCCAATTATAATAGGAGTGACTTATTGAAACATTTTGGGATTACATTTTTCACAGAAAAAAAAAAAAAATTCTGATATATATTATTATTGTGACAAAAAATTAATTAATTAATGAGCAAATTTTTACATATTTAAGTTTAGTAATAGTATACAATTTTATGCCAGTGTTATATTAATATTATTTATTTACTATTACAGTATTTATCATTTTTTTGACTTAGCTTTTTTATATATTCAGTTTTAATTTTAATTTTAGTTTAAGTTTGTTATTTTGCTACATGCATTTATTTATTAATTTAAATATTTCTATCTAGCTTTAATTTCTTTTTAAGTTCACGTTTTTCATCTAATATGTACAGTATACTTTATTTTAAATCAGTTTTATTTCACATAATGAAAATAACTATTTAATCAACAATAAAAAAAGGTGCTTTATACTATAATTGTAATACAAAAACATGAATTACACTACCAGTCAAAAGTTTTTGGACAGTAAGATTTTTTTCAGGTTTTGTTGATGAATAGAAAGTTCAGAAGAACAGCATTTATCTGAAATAGAAATCTTTTGTAACATTATAAATGACTTTATCATCACTTTTGATTAATTTTAAGCAAGAATGATTTCTGAAGGATCATGTGACACTGAAGACTGGATTAATGATGCTGAAAATTTTAGCTTTGTTCACAGGAATAAATTACATTTTAAAATATATTCAGATAGAAAACAGTTATTTTAAATAGTAAAAATATTTAAAAATTTTACTGTTTTTGCTGTACTTTGGATCAAATAAATGCAGGCTTGGTGAGCAGAAGAGACTTCTTTAAAAAAAACATTAAAAATCTTACTGTCCAAAAAACTTGACTTTTGGTAGTGTATATTATTTATACATTTCATATAAGAATAATACATATTTTTTTAATAATACTGAAATGAGCAAAAATGAGTACAGTAAAAACTGTCTACAGTACAAAATGTCTACATATGATTTTGGTCATAATTGTTCATCCCTAAAAAAAAACCTTGATACTTAGATTCTTACATTTTAGCCTCTTCTTTTGTTGAATATGTCACATTCACCACTGCTGTTTCTGTATCAGTGTTAACTGCAAAAAGAAATATGAGTTAGAAACAGGTTCGATCATATTTGTAAATGTGAGACTGAATGCTTCTGTATTATGTGCATACAGACAAACAAACGCAGTTTTACACTAGTGCTGTGAAGAGCCACTTGTGTGTCTCAGTGTCTGCATATAAACTAAGGATTACTGTGCCATGGCCAGATGTGTACTTCACAGGAAAAGCACAAAACAACCCTGACGTCCATAGATCAAAGCCTATCTAAATACACACACAATGAGGCAAAGACCTCCACTTGAAGAGTTCATGCAGCTATACACGTCCAACAGCTAACTATAGCACCTGTGTACAGATCCGGACCTCCAAAGGTCAAGCTGTATTATATTCTCTGAAGAGTGTGAAATGGGGCTAAATGAAGGTTGTGCCACATTACAAGGATTCCTCTTGGGTCATTTCAATAATTACAAACAGTAGCCACTGCAGAGACAATGTGCATGTGCATGGCATTTTTAAGAGGAAAGCCTGCCTTTTTATTGATTAGATGGAGTTGTGTGCCTAGAGGACCAGACAGTCTGTCTGGAAGAAGTTGAGTGGGACAGCTGGGCAGAAATCCAGCTTCACACATGAAGAGAACCACAAAGCCTCGCTCTAAAACAGCTCAAGCGATCAATCTCAGAACCAATGAGTGTAACCAATGAAGACACATCACGCAATAAGCGCTGAGAAAGAACGACGAGAAGTAGCAATGCCCTTACGTCATGCCGACATGATCATATTTATTTCATAACATGCAGCGCACAAGTCACTATTTGGATGGGATTAGTTTTCTAAATGATGCTGGAGCTACAATTTTTATTATAGTATGTGATTTCATTCATTCAGACTGGATTGGGAATTCTGTTGTTTTTGAGACAATGATATGACGGTCATTTTTTGTCTGGTTCTATTTAAAAATACTTTAAAAATGCAATTCATACATATAATAGCTTGAATACACCTTTTCTATAATGAGACTGTTTTTCATTTCATTTCGCAATTAAAATTCATTATGATATTTTTTAATGGTATAGATTCAAAAATGTGTGTGTGTGTGTCTCTTGATATCTTAATGAAGAAAAACTCATTAAAGAAACTTTCAAGAAATTCTTGAAATAAAAAACTGACTAGTAATTATTTTATTCATTCAATTAATTGTAAGTACTTCAGCACAATTTTTGTTTCATATATATATTATAAATTAATTATAAAAATATTTAAATTGTTTCACTGCTTATTATTATGACGACAAATTATTCAATAATTTAAATTTTTCATCAAGGTTAATTAGGCTGTATCTCCCCAGAACTAACAATTCAAGTAAACAATTAATAAACAAAATCTGTAACTCCTGATATTTGTTAAATGTCACGCATATATTCAAAAACGATTTTTAATTTATTGTTAAACCACACAACAGTTGTAAAGTCATTTAAACACTTTTAAAAAGTAATCTTGTTTTGGAAATCACCAAAAAAGGTTTTTCAAAACTATATGAAACCAACATAAATACAAATAGTACATTTCTAGGAACTGATTACATGTGTTCTACAGCACATTTTTGAAACTTTTTTTCTTTTTTGTGGACTCATTCATTTTCTGGATATCACTGACAAGTTTACTAAGATGAGAGGGTCTTTGTCTGGATTATGAACAGCTGTTTGCGACTGATATCAGCATACACTAGCTATGTTTCCATCCAAAGATTCGAATTTAAATTATGCTCAAAACTGGAATATCGCATAAAACATATGCGAATAAAGCACCGTTTCCATCCAACGAGTCAAAGAGAACAAAATCGTCACTTCCTGGTAAACTGTGGCACTAAATATCACTAAGAATATAGGAGAAGCCATTGAATATAATAATTTTCATATATGATATAAATTACTTGTGCCTCAGAGAGAGCAAACGTAACACAATAAATGCTGTCATGCGTTCTGAGGAGGATGCCAGCTGTTTGGGAACACAGTCGTGTAAGACAATTATACAGAAATACTGGACTTCCGGTTATGTCGGGTTGCTGAACGGCCGCGCTTTTCAACGCTCTCAGTTAATTCCATAATTGCCAAGCCCCGATAACCAAAATCTTCGTTTTTTTTCTACGATATTTTCTCTGCAAAACATTAAACATGTCTTCGCGACCACAAAGGAAAAGAGATAAAAAGGATAATACGGATTCGGCTATGGATGACCAAGGATCCACGCCTGAAGCAGATACCGCACAAGTTGGCGCCTTTGCTAATTCCGAGGCTGAAACTCAACCCGATAACAGCGTAATTCTTTCGGCTATAAACAGTCTGAAGAGTGAATTTTTGTCTCAATATAAGGATGTTCTGGCAGCAGTGAAAGAAGTTAGAGAGGATTTCTCTTCCTTTGCTGATAGACTTACCGAAGCTGAGAACCGAATCGGCCAGACCGAAGACGACTTAAGCGGCCTTCGAGAAAGGGTTTCCAAACTTGAAAAAACCACATCGGACCTCGCCTCTGCTCTTGACATGGCCGAATGTAGAAGCCGGCGCTCTAATATTCGCATTCTGGGTCTTCCAAACGGAGTTGAGGGAAATAATCCTGTTTCGTTTTTGGAAAACTGGCTCCCTCAGGTTCTGGGTGCGGATTCTTTCCCGGCGCCGGTGATCATTGAACGGGCACACAGGTTACCCAGCGGCATTCAAGCTGGGAACACATCGTCAAGGCCAAATACAATGATACTGAAATTTCTTAACTATGCCGACAAAGTCAGAGTGCTGAGAGCAGCTCGGGAAAGAGGTACAGTGATGTTCCAGAATCACCACATTATGTTCTTTCCGGATCTATCGCCTGAGGTGTTGAAACAACGAAGGCGATTTGACGACGTGAAACGAGAACTTCGGAGGAGGAAGATTAAATACGGGATGATTTTCCCCGCCAAGCTTCTGGTCATCCACGGAGACCGTCGTCATTTCTTCAACTCCCCCGAAGAGGCCAACAAATTCATCGCAGGCTTGCAAAAGGATGCTGGGGAAGCAGAACGTCACGACACGGAGTAGTCTGAGGACGCTAAAGTTATTCGGCTTCTTAGGTTTTCAAAGTACTCTTTAAACTTACTACCATGTAAGCCGGTAAGGTTGGTAATTTTAGATTTCACAGTCCAGGAAGGGCTGACTTTGATTTAGATAAAGAATGTTAAAACGGAGCTGTTAGACTTTTATGTAAATTTATTTTCTTATGGTTAAACGGGCATAACATTTCAGAAATATTAGAGCATGTGCTTGTTTTGAAAGGATTTTTATGTTTTGGATACGATTTTTATTTTGTCTCTTAATTCAGCAACCTCATAGCGTTCCTATTAAAGGACCGTTAGAGCACTTAACTAGGGTTCTAGTCATTGAAGTGATGTTCGCCATGCACTTTTTCAGTGTTAGTGCATGTGCTTGGGGGTTATTTTGTAATATAATGGTTCTAATGTTGGGGTTTTTTTTTTTTTTTTTTTTTTTTTGTTTTGTTTTGTTTTTTTTTTTTCTTCTCATCCTTCTTCCTACCTTACTATATTATATATACGTATACTTGCACATTTCAATTTACTGGTACTTTTTTGCTCGACCCAAAATTACTTTAATTTTGTTGTAAATGACAATGGATTCTAGTTTTACACTAACATCGTGGAATGTTCGGGGGCTTTGCAATCTAATTAAATTGAAACAAGTGATGAATAGAGTTAACTATCTAAATTCTAAAATATTGTTCCTGCAAGAAACTCATTTACTGCCGGACGAAGTCATTAAACTACGTAGAAGATGGCCAGGCCAGGTTATAGCAGCATCATATGGTTCTCATTCAAGAGGGGTAGCTGTGCTGATACATAAATCAGTACCATTTCATGTATTAAAAATTATTCGTGACCCATCCGGTAGATATGTTATTATTACTGGTAAGATTCTCAACGAATATTGTAATCTTGTGAATGTTTATGGTCCGAATACAGATGAGCCATCATTTTTTCATAATCTCTTCTTAATTTTGTCCTCTCTTCAGGGTAATTTAATAGTTGGGGGTGATTTTAATTGTACCCTAGATCCTAATTTAGACCGTTCCACAGGTATTGACGCTTCACACTCTCAGACTAGGAATATAATTAATCAATACATAAAGGATCTTAACTTAGCTGATATCTGGAGGTTTCAAAATCCAAGAAAGAAAGAATTTTCTTGCTACTCTTCATCTTTTCATACTTACTCCAGAATAGACTATTTTCTAATTTCAAAAGACCTGATTGATTGTATATCTAATTGTAAATATAGTAGCATTGTTTTATCTGATCATGCATCATTATCACTGAAATACACTCTCAGAAATATAAGTAAAAGCCCATCTAGATGGCGTCTAAACATAAAATGGTTATATAATCCTGAATTTCTTGATTTTGTAGGAAACCAAATTGATTTATTTTTTGAGTGTAATACAAATCAGACCTCCGCTTCAATAAGATGGGAGGCATTTAAGGCTTATATTAGGGGGCAAATGATCAGCTTTACTAGTTCTAAGACAAACAGATCCACCCTTAAAATGATAGAATTGGAACAAAATATTAAAGACTTAGAAGAAGAAATCCTCAGAAAAGATACTCCTGAACTGAGACAGGAACTTTTGTTACTTAAAGCAGAATTGAATGACATTTCTACTAATAAAGCTGTGGCTAATATAACTAGACTTAAACAAACATATTATGATCAAGGAGAAAAGGCCGGAAGGCTATTGGCATGGCGTATCAAGGCTCAACAAAATGTAAATGTGATTAACGAAATAGAAATTATAGATGGATTAAAGACAGTGATCCCCACTGAAATTAATAAGGCTTTTAGAAACTATTATGAATATCTTTATAAATCATCACCCCCACTGAATACCCATCTCTACAAAACTTTTTTGGAAGAGATTCAGTTACCATCCCTATCCGAGGAAGACTCTAAAGCACTGGATCAACCAATTGAAGAAGCAGACTTGACTGCAGCCATTAATTGTATGAGTAATGGGAAAGCGCCAGGCCCTGATGGTCTACCCATAGACATCTATAAGGTTTTTCACAACAAATTGATAACCCCAATGACTGATATGTTAAAGGAATCATTCAATAATGAAGAACTCCCTTTCTCCATGCGTTCTGCCCTCATAACTTTAATTCTTAAGCCGGGAAAAGATCCTACAAAATGTGGTTCTTACAGACCCATTAGTCTTTTAAACTCAGACACTAAGATTATTGCTAAAGTTTTAGCAAGTAGACTTGATAAATATTTACCATCATTGATTGATCCTGATCAAAACGGCTTTGTAAAAGGTAGACAAGCTTTTCATAATATACGCACCGTGTTAAATGTCATACACTTTAAAAAAGAAGCCCCTGATACTGCTTTACTCTCCCTAGATGCCGAAAAGGCTTTTGATAGGGTGGAGTGGGGTTACCTTTTTGATATCCTTTTCCGTTTTGGTTTCGGTCCTTGTTTTAGAAAATGGATAAAAATTTTATATACAAGTCCCATGGCAGAAATATTGACTAATAATATAATCTCTAAACCATTTCAGCTTTCACGAGGCACGCGCCAAGGTTGCCCCCTGTCACCACTCCTTTTTACATTAGCTATTGAACCTTTGGCTAGTGCAGTACGAAGAAATAAAGATATATCAGGGATTACAACTGATGGTCTTGAAAATAAATTAGCCTTATATGCTGATGACATTATATTATTCCTATCCAATTTAAGTACATCTATACCATGTTTATTGAGCCTAATTAAAACATTTGGATCTTTTTCAGGCTATAAAATAAATGAGTCCAAATCTATGATTTTATTTCTTAAAGAATCGGAACGTCTTACACCCCCCATCCAAACCCCATTTAAAAATGCTCATGAAGGTTTTAAATATCTTGGCATTAATATCTCTCCAGACCTATATAATATGGCCTCCAGCAATTATAACTTCATAACTAAGTTAGTCACTGAGTCAATTAACAAATGGTCACTTTTACCAATATCTCAGATTGGACGTATCAATATATTAAAAATGAATGTACTCCCCAAGTTCTTGTATTTATTTCAATCAATCCCCCTGCCTCCACCACATAATTTTTTCAGTAATATGAGGAAGCTTTTCTCCAATTTCATTTGGGCAAATCGGCGTCCCAGATTGAGGCTCTCTCTTTTATATTTACCATATGAACGGGGAGGGTTGCAGTTGCCTAATCTTAAATGGTACTACTGGGCAGCTCAACTAAGAGCAGCAATGTTTTGGTTCACGAATGAAAATTTTATCCCTTGGGTACGGATTGAGGCCTGTACATCCGGGCAACTGCCGTTGAATCTGTACTTGTACTCAGCACCCCTCCCCAAATTGAAAAAAGCCACTTCCAATCCCTTTGTCAAAAATACTATTGTGGTATGGTATGAAGTTTTGAAACATCTGGGAGAGGTTCCACAGTTATCACAATTTACCCCTATTTGGGGTAACACTAACTTTACACCTGGGACACATGATGCTGGATTTAAAATTTGGGCATCAAAAGGTTTGAGTAAGGTGAGAGATTTATTTAATAATGAAACTATGCTCAGTTTTCAGGAATTAAGACAAAAGTTTGATTTACCTAAAACACATTTTTTTAAATATCTTCAAATTAGGAATTTTATTAATAAGACACAGCATCATTCTCCTCTCTTGCCAGATCTGTCCCCTTTAGAAAAAATGACTGTAAACCATTTTAATGGGGGTAGACAAATTTCTTTATTTTATAGACTAATCTCTACTAATTGCAAGGAAAATACAGAAAATAAACGTTTGGCATGGTGTCAAGATATAAGTGAGAATATAACAGAAGATGAATGGCAGAGTATCTGTCTAAAGACCCAAACCCAGACAATTAATACGAGGTTCAAACTTCTGCAATATAAATGGATTATGAGAGTATACATAACTCCGGAATTACTGCATAAATTTAATCCCAACATTCCAGATCAATGTATAAAATGCAATCAAGAGATAGGAACTTTATATCATTGTTTATGGATGTGTCCCCAAGTTGAACATTTTTGGGAAAAAGTTTTAAACTTTTTATCCATGGTATTGAAACAAAATGTTCCCAAATGTCCTAAGGTATGTATACTAAATATTTTCCCTGTAACGTGCACTTTTACTAGCTCTGATAAGAAACTGTTGATATTCTGTTTATTACAAGCAAAAATTATAGTGGCTCGTCATTGGAAAAACACAGAAAGCCCTCATTTTAAACAATGGTTACAAGAATTATCTCATTGTTTGGCTTTGGAAAAACTCACATATATTGTTAAGGGAAAACCTGAAAAGTTTTTCAAAGTATGGAATCCCTTTATAGGATTCTTGAAGGAAGCTGATCCAAATGTTGTTTTGACACCTTTAAATTGTAGGTGTATGTGCATGTATTAATATTCATTTGTATTTTTATTTTTGTATATATTTTTTTTTTTTTATTTCAATTAAATTTTTTGGGGGGGGGGGGTTCTTTTTTTGTTATCTTTTCTTACTACATGTTAAAGGTTCTAAAATCAATAAAGACAGTGTTGAAAAAAAAAAAAAAAAAAAAAAAAAAAAAAATTATACAGAAATACTTTGATGGCGTACTTTGCTCAGGCTTTTCAGAGTGACTACAACAACTTATAGATGCTGTGAACGATATCGGTCAGCTGGTTAGTCAAGTTATCCCGTCTCATAGCGCAAAGTCACATGACTTTTTTGATGCGCCTGGAGGAATTTATTCGGTAAATGTGTTTCCATCGTAGTTTATGCGCATTTTTTCTTATCGGATAAAAAGTTTATCCAACTCAGTTGTGCGCATAGTTTTTTATGCGCATTTTCAGAATTTATGCGCATCTTGGCGTTTCCATCCAGCGAATTTTTTATGCGATAGTCCAAAATGCGCATAAAAATAGGTGGATGGAAACATAGCTAATGACAGGTCATGTCAAGCAACACTGTAACAACATTAAGTTAACACACTGATAAAATTATGTCACTAAATAAGAGACCCTCCAATCGAATCACAAGTAGTCGCAGGGGACGCATGTTAATACCAGGTATAAAAGCAATCCGTCTCAGCTGTAAGTGAGTGAGAGACCGCAGGTGCCTACATTTACCTCCCTATTACCACGCCGTATCATCCTTGAAAGCTCACAAGTTACAGCTGGAGCCTCACTACTCTCCCACTTCAATCCACACACTGCCACTCCGCCGCACTTATCATTACAGTTCATCCCTCTGTCTGTGACTTCCTCTCATTCACACTCTGTCGCAGGTACCCTGCCTGTGTGCCTCCCTCTCACGCTCTCTCTCATTTGGGAAAGACAATTACAGAACCTCAAATCGGAGACGTCTCCACTGGCAGCATGTGTTGATGTGATTCAAGTTTGGATAACGTGTGATCTAAATGCACACACTGTCTCTGTAGTCCACAGTCTGTTAGCAATTTAGACTCATCTAAAGTACATCAGTCCATGAGCTGTATGACAAAGTCTCCAAAAGAAAAGACTCTCAATGGGTTCATAAATGAGTAATTCATTAATAACAGAAATATGAATGAGATTCACCATCCACCTGATACAAGCTGCAAACATGTTGATTTCAAAAGAATCTGAACATTTTTTGATAGAATTTAGCATGTACCATACCATAAGGCACTGCTTAAAATGTCAACTACCCAAACAGAAAAAAACAAAACTTACTATACTATGTATGTAAGTATAGACTACGGCAACTCCTTTACCTTGTTCCACATTTTCTACAGTACCATACTGTGCTAATAGGCTGTCCAAAACCTGCAATGAGAAGAGCACAATCACTTACAAACACAAACAGCAAAACATCTCATAAACTGTTTTTAGATTGATACCAGAAAATAGCAGAGTTTGAAAATAAAATGAATAGTTCACCCTGAAATGAAAATGCAATTATACTCACCATTATGTCAAATATCAAATCCTGTATGCTATTATTTTTCTGTCTAACACAAAGTATACATACACTATCGTTCAAAAGTTTGGTGGAAGGAATATTTTTAATGTTTTTGAAAGACATCTTAAATTTTATATTTCTTCTTCTTGTATTTATTTGATTAAAAATGCAGTAAAAACTGTGATACTGTGAAATATTACAATTTAAAATAACATTTTCTATTTAAAATTTATTAAATGAAATTAATTAAAATAATATATGTGATGGTAATGCTGAATTTCAGCATTTATCAGTCTAATATGCTAATTTAGAGCTAAAGAAACATTTCTTACTATTACCAATGTTGAAAACAGATAATATACAACTTAATATTTTTCTGTTTTTCCCAAGGATTCTATGATGACGTTCAAAAGAAAAGCAATTTGAAATAGAAATCTGTTGTAACATTAATAGGTTTTTACTGTCACATTTGATTAATTTGGATGACACTGCCTTGCTACATAAAAATATTAATTTCTTCAATTAAAAAAATCTTACTGACCCCAATCTTTTGAACGATAGTGTAACTCTCGTCATACAACAACAGTTTAGTCACCTGGGGCTGTTAAAGTTAAAAGTGTATTTATTCATCAAACTTCAAATCATTTGATAGCTTTGTTTGAGACACTGTTTGAGAATTTTTTTATTCAATGAAATTGTTCAGTTCTGCCAAAGCTTGTGTCAAGTGCCCGTTCATGCTCAAACTCCAAACTGGTGTGCAAATATCATCAAAACAGCCTCTTGAGTAGTAATAGTATGGTATTGATTTTTAACACACTGAACCACTAAACTTGAAAGACCAATGCAGAATTCAGAGGCACAGTGTCCAAATACATGAACAAGTGTGTAAGAGCGTGCAAGTGGGCCATTTACAATCGGGTCACCAGGGCTCTCTCCAGACAGATTCACATGGACTGCAGAGGAAGTGTACTAGTGTGTGTATGGATGGAGCTTCCCTAACGCACCGTGAGTTAAGAGAAAGCGCTACAGCCCAGAGGAGACAGACAGAGTCTTGACCACACACACACACACACACTGTTCTCTCTGCCCGGGCGGTTACACACTCACCTCCCACTGGAGATGAGGAGGAATGTTCCGGATCTGAATCTTCCGACTCCTGCGGACACAGAAAGAAAGAGAGAGTGACAGTGAGACAAAAAAGAAAGTGAAAGAGAGAAGCGCAGCAGTATTCAACATAGGTGCTACAGTGTGAAAACATACAGGCTGCCTCTAATCACATCCAACAGAAACTAAAGAAACACTCATAAAACTTCAATTGTCCAGTCAACAAGCTATAACATGAGTTGTCCACTGTGGTGACTGTCAAAGACCGTGTCATCTCACACTAACAACCAAGACATATTTTTTTTTTTAGTGAATCAGTTCTAATCTCTGAATCAATGTTTCTAAAAACACTATAGTCCAGCATAACATTTTTATATTTTAAAATGTTTTAGTAAAAATACCCTGCTGCTATATTAATATGCTTTGTGATATTGGTATATAGTATGTAAACAAAAATACTGTTTAAATTATTGTATGAAAATATTGTTAAATTTTGTGTTAAATGTGTGAAAAACATGCCTTGTAATATTTTTTATTATTAGCCTAAAAAAATGCTGGTTCCTCTGATTGAACAAAAAATAACTTGTATAAGCTATTGCAGAGCAAATATATACATTTTGAAATATTGAATCTCATGATATAATCTGTATTGGCCATCTCTGTCTCTGTCTTCATGACAAGTTTTATATATAAACTTGTCATGAAAACAGAGACAGGTTTTATATATATTTATTTAATCAAAAAAAACCTGTAATATTTTGAATAAACACTGACTGTACTTTTTAACTCTTTATATATCTAAAAATCCTGAAAAAAAGTATCACAGGTCCCAAAAAATATTAAGCAGCACAACTGTTTCCAACACTGATTATAAATCATTATATTAGAATGATTTCTGAAGGATGTGACACTGAAAACTGGAGTAATGATGCTGAAAATTCAGCTTTGCATCACAGGAATAAACTATATTTTAAAGAATATTAAAACAGAAAATTTTTATTTTAAATTGCAATAATATAATATTTCACAAAATAATATATATATATATATATATATATATATATATATATATATATATATATATATATATATATATATATATATATATATATATATATATATATGAGTTTACATAATGGAAAAGAAATTATTGATAGCTCTATTGTTAAGGTATTTCTATTAACCTACTGTATGAAATGGAAAAAATATGAGATTATTGGCTTCCAATTTCAACCTAATGATGCCAATTACTTTAAAAAAAAAAAAAAGAAAAAAAGAAAACCTGCTTATATTAATATGGTCACATATGTGTTATGCATCCCCATTGGAGCATTTTAATATGGTTATTGCACAGTATTTTGCTAAATCTATTGCCTTGCTGCCTATTAAGTCCAAAGTCTTTCTGCACCATTCTAAAATTTGCTGAAATCCTTTAAACCAATCACAAGCTCATCGTGTTCACTGCGGGCAACTGCCCAATGACACATGCTCAGGTGAGAGAGAATGAGAGAGAAGAGAGAGAGAGAGAGAGAGAGAGAGAGAGAGAGAGAGAGAGAGAGAGAGAGAGAGAAGTGGAGTAGTAAAGGGAGAGCAGGTCCCTCATTCACTACTTTGCACCAGAGGGATTTGACTGTGTCTGCGATCCTTCATTCGTCGGGTCTGACGCTACCCAACAGCCTGTGAGCGTACTGACACCAAAGCCACACAAACCGCTCCACCACAAGCTGTTAACAACTACATTAAAATGAGTGGAACCGAGCTGGCCAGAGGAAGAGATTTAAAAGAGCAGTGAGAAAAGAGAGAGAGGGAGAACCAGATCTGCAGAGGCACTTTCACTCTCAGTTCATTAGGGCTCTTCTGCAGGTAGACGTTGATAAGACGAACACAGAGTAAACAGATGGATAACAGTGCATGCAAGAGGCTTACAAAGATGCGCCAAGCATTATTTTTCACGGTGCCTGACAGGAAGAGATTAAACTCATTCTTTCAGAGTGAACTGAATACACTGTAAAGCTGCTCTCACTCATGTCTTTACACATTTTCTCACCCTCTGCCCAGCACACTTTGCAATACACTGTGGATTCGAGTGCTCACATGGTTCTGTAAACCGTGACACTTCCTCAAGTCTTCTAACTGCCTCGGTCTTAACGCATCCCTTCACCTTCGGCTAATGCTGTGGCCTGCAAACTGTCAATCCTTTTAAGCCTCCTGTTGAGAAGGGGCAATTTGGGATATCCCATCTTAGCATGACAGTTCAGCTAGCTCAAACCTCCACCTCTTCATCCTGACCCTCCAATTAGAGGTTCAACTGTAACACCGCGTCTACGGTGGACATGATCGGGTCCACTTGATAAACTAAATTGCTCTCGTTATAATCAATGATGCTGTCTGCAGTGGAGAAGTCCATTGCAGTCGGTTGTAACACAACTTTGACAGGCATGTCATTTGTAGTTCTGATGCACTTGTAGTGCTACCCCAGCCATGCTATTATCCCGGTCTACAAATAAACAGCTTTTACTTGCAGACACTGTGTGTGTGTGTGTGTGTGTGTGTGTGTGTGTGTGTGTGTGTGTGTATGTATATATATATATATATATATATATATATATATATATATATATATATATATATATATATATATATATATATATATTTTTTTTTTTTTTTCCCTCTTTTCTGGTCTATTCATTTAAACTATCTTATTTCAAACCATATGTTTGATACAATTCAAAAGTTTGGGTCAGTACAATTTTTTATAATGTATATTTACCATGTATATTTTATAATGTACATTTATAATGTTATAAAAGATTTCTATTTCAAATAAATGCTTTTGAACTTTCTATTCATCAAAGCAGCACAACTGTTATCAACACTGATAATAGTAAAAAATGTTTCTTGAGCACATATTGAGATCATATTAGAATTATTTTTGAAGGATCATGTGACACTGAAGATTGGAGTAATGATGCTGAATATTTAGCTTTGACATCACAGGAATAAATTACATATATATTCAAACAGAAAACAGTTATATCAAATAGTCATAATATTTCACAATAACGCTGTTTTTTTATTATTGATTTGGTAAGCGACTTTTTTAAAAAACATTAAAAAATCTTGCCAACTGCAAACTTTTGAACAGTAGTGTATAGTAAGGATACATCAATATTAAAAATTCAGTTTCAATACTGATCATTATTGTCATATTAGGGTAGAAATTCAACAGAAATTCAATTGAAATATTTAAATGCTAAAGTGAATTTAGGCACCACAACATATAATACAGTATTATTTAAGATTAAGATTAACCATTACTTAAATCATATACGAGCATGTGATTTAAGTAATGGTAAAGATGAATGCAAACATAACAATAGTGAAAACGACAAGGCAATTAAACAAAGGCTGATGCTGATCAATTAAAAAAAAAAAAAAGCTGTTTGTTTACATTCTTCAAAATATCTCCTTGTGTTTCACAGAGTATATAAAGTCATACAGTTTTGGATGGACATAAAACTGAATAAAGGATGACAGTAAGCAGTCACGCTTTATATTAAGTGGCCTTAACTACTACGTACTTACATCAAAAAATACGTACAAAGTACTTATTGTGTTTATATTGTATTGCAAAACACTTCTGCTGCTATTGAGGTGGGATACGGGTAAGGTTAGGGACAGGTTTGGTGGGATGTGTATGTTTAAGGGTGGGTTAAGGTGTAAGGGATGGGTCAACAGTGTAATTATATATGTAATTACAAAAACTAACTACAGATGTAATTACATGCAGGTATTTTTTAATACAAGTACAATGTAAAAACATGTACACAATAAGTGCATTGTATCAAATGATTCATTTAAATGTAAATACATGGTAGTTAAGGCCACTTAATATAAAATGGGACCTTTTATTTTTATTGTCAGTGGTCTCCCCTTCCACAAAACTTGTGAAGGCTGGGTCACTGAATTACAGGAAAGAGGAGACTAGCAGCAATGATTCGTTTCACCATCATCCCTTGTGTTGAGGTTCAAGTGCCGACGACACAAGTGGACGGCTTCTTTTTTCTGTCTGCTCATTCTCTCTTTCTAACCACCATAACCATCCGTGTTCTTTCCTTCTCTTCTCCTCCTCCATCTCTCCATCTCTCCTCCACCCTGCTGGGGTGGAAAAAGTGACAGTGCTCTCCACAACTCTTCAGGAGCTCCTCATTTTCAGCATGCCTGTGGCAGCACTGGATTACGGAGCCCTTCCTGGACGTGCACAGGCTCAGACGCACACGCCCTGCACATCACAGGAGGATCCTGGTAAACCTCAGCATGAGCATCTCTCTGCCTTTCTTCACATTCAGAAACTACATGCATATAAAGACCTTAAGCTGTCCATGTTGTCTAAAATTTGGCCTGGTGTATGTGCTCCATCACCTGCATGGGCAACACAAGTTTGAGTCCTGCTTGCATCATTTCTTGATCCTGTTTCCTCATTCACCCTATTTTTGGGGTCTTTTTTTCTCACCATTCTAATAAATAAAGTGTTGAAAAAAAGTCCAAAAATGGAAAAATATTGGTATTAAATTGCTTATTTGGCTAATATTAGAATTTTATTTTTAATTTATCAGTATCATCGAGTAGATATCTAAATGCATGATCATTTCCCCCAATTTTTATATGTGGACTACATTTGCAATCATAATGTTTAATTATTGTGAATCTTTATATAAAAAAAACAAAAATGCATATTCAAAATGCATATTAATTTTTCGTACTTCACATTATAATGTCATAATTCATAGCATTTACAGCATTTAAATAAAACTGATTACATGTTTTAGTGTTTCGTTTTTAATTTATTTAGACAAAATAAAGGCTGTTTTCCTGGTTATCAGCAAATATCAACCAGAATTTTAATATTGCTCCAATATCTCCAAAATACATGGTTGGAAACCAAACAAGCTTTAAATTAGAAGACAAATGTCCAAAAACATCACAAACTGTAATAGCAAATGTATTTTTAAAATATTTTCATATATTTAAATTTTTGCTATACATTTAAAAACGATTCAAATATATATAAGCAACGACTGATTTTAGTTGAGCGTTTTGTATTATTTAGACAAAATTTAAACCCATATCATGAAAAAATTAATATTATCAGTTATTAATAAAACATGGAAAAGGTGTATTTAGTGTACACAAAATCACACTCAGAGCCACATGCACAGAGAAGCAAAAGTTTTTGCATCTGTCCCACTCATGCACACATATAATGACATAAATGAGCTCACACACAAACACTGAGAGGCAGATTCTGGATCTCTGAGGATCAATTTATGATGTGCCATCAGGAGGGGGCAGGTTTATTAGCTTGTTATTTTCGAATCTCTTCAGTGAGTATTTGTTTATATTTATGTGTAATGGAGCTGAACCCAATGCCCTTTTGAAACCAGTCTCACAGACCCCTTCACCCCAGTCCAAAACCACCAGCGCTAGAAGATGCAGGCTGAATGCACTGCTTACCGTATGTTTGTTGAACGTACCCAAGCTGTCTGCTGCTGGTTTAGAAAAGGGTGCCAGACAACTAAATAAAAAAACATGCTTCTCAATTTCTGCCTTTGAATATCTGAGGGTGGCCACGTTCATTTGAAAAGCTAATATTTACAGCAGCCAGCTGCAGCGCGCAAGCTAGAAAACCATGTCGGCGCACACGATCACATCAGATCCTCACATCCGCGCTGATGGTGCGAAGGAACGTTCGGCGTGCAGCAGACGGGTCAGAATAGGACCATTCACCTTGGGCCAGGACCTCTCAGACCTGCTAACGACCACCATCTGATCATCCCTGTCAGCCAGACGAAATGTTATTCACCATACATAAATCACTTGGCCACAACGTGGGCACGTGAGCAGGGCCGGCTAACTGGGCATCACACGTGTGCCGACAGAGAACAAATCTTCAGCCTTTCCTCATTGGAGGATGAGAAAGAGTTGGACCTCACTTCTCTATAGTCCTCTGGCTGTGGACACAAAGACAGGAAGTGGACTCTTATCTGGATCCAAGCACAGGAAATGAGAACAGATCACCAATCAAAAAGTGACTAACACATTGTTTGCATGTCTTGTGATGAATTAAAAAGGTTCTCCATCACCATGACCTCTATCTGCTCCTCAGACATCTACATTGAAGCTTAAAAATGACATGTTCCTTACAAGGGGGCAAGGTTTGGCTGGTTAGGATGCTCCCATTAACCTCTTCCATTTGAACCTTGGTGTAAACATAATAAAGACCTTTGATACCATAATAATCATCTTTAATCTTCATGCTGACTAAGAAAGCAGCACTAACCAACAAAATGGCCATTTTTTGGGTTGACAATATCAATTACTTAATCAATATTAATTTTGAGAACCAATATTGGTTCTTAAATCGATCTGTTAGTCTATGCTGTTGATGCATGAACAAACATAACTAAAACATTATTTGTAACAAGCCTGCCATCCAATAATCAGAATAAGCTTTGTGTTACTTTTAATATGAAACAAAGTCTCAGCTTCTGTCAATTTTATCTTGTAAATCAAACAAAACAAAAATGATGTTTTGATGCTTTTTTAATGTGGTGTGCAAGATCGCTGTAGCCGCCTCAGTTCAAGCGACAGCACATGTGAACGACCATCTTTTCCTCCATCTTTACTACTAGTTAAAGCATAAAATAAACATGACTGAACATCAGAAGATATGTTGAAACAAACAGTACAACTGAAATGTATAATTTCTTATGCAATCACTTATCAGACGTCAATAAAACAGCTTGTAAACAATGTCACATAATGCTACATTTACCTCAGGAAAACCATTCAATATCTACAGATCAACAGTAAGCTAGATTTATTACATTGTTTATAATATTTTTACTTAACCTTTTAGTAATGTCTTATTTAATGTATGTTTAAATAAACCTGTCATGAAATCAAGTTTTTATATCAGCCACTATTAGAATGTAGACACAATCACATTATTAAAAAGTAGATAAACTGCCTTATGTGCAAATCAGATGTATACTGCTCAGTTTTTGTTTAAAAACATAAATAGCAGTTGTATTTTAGTAGTTTAGACTCTGTTTTTAATTTTAACCTTTAATATTATAGTATTGTACCAGGGTTTCCTTGCCTAGTTTACAACTTTTGTTGAGACTTTTTTAAAAAATTTTGATGTTATGATGGGTAACATCCACAGGAACAAAAAACGCACTCATGCAGAGATGAGACCTAGTGGCTCCACTCCATATGGGTGGCAGGACACATACACTCACACACTCATAAGGGTGTGCAGAACTGACACCAGGCGGCAGCTCGCAAGCCACAGACGGCCAATGTTCCATGTCTGTCCTATACGTCCCACAGTGTGGCCTCACAAAGACTCAAAGAGGAAGAGCTAAGTTAGCAATTTCAGGAACGTTTGCTCCCTCCTCAGATGCATGAAATGCAGCCCTACTTCAAATGTCTTGTACTTGGGCTGTAAATATATGCAGATGCTTTAAAAAGAATCACATTCCTGGCTTTAATAGTTTTGGATGCACATGAACTTTAAAAGCCACAATGGGTTTCCCTCACTCTCAGAAACCCCTATGAAAAAAAAAGCATTTATGCTTTGTGAAAGTGCTGGTTTTCTTGAGAATTTTACAGATTCATAGGAGCATTTTTTTTTGACATGTAGTTCTTAAGAGTCACATGACAGGAAGATCAGAACTCACTTTACTTGGCATTTCTACAGCTGAAATGCTGAATGATGGTGAGAAGTAATGAAAGATTTGGGTTGATTACTGGTTTGTAAGAAATTATAGCATTCTATACTGAAACTAAACAAAATAAATATCACCAAAATGCCACTTTGATAAAACAGACATGAATATGTCTTCTAAAACAGGGGCCTGGAGACGCTTGTGGACGCAAGAGATTGCTAATGGGTTTGCAGAAAAGTTAAACATAATAATAAGTCAAAGTGTATGAAATTTGCTTTCTAAAGACTGGTCATGAGATTAATCACAATTATTTTATTTATGTTTCTTTTCAGGGTTATACACTACCATTGAAAAGTTTGGGGTTAAGATTTTTTAAAGAAATTAATACTTTTATTCAGCAAGAATGCAATTAATTGAGCAAAAGTGACAGTGAAAACATTTATAATGTTAAAAAAGATTTGTATTTCATATTAACAGTTCTTTTTAACTTTCTACTCAAAGAATACAGATTTTTTTAAAAATCACAATATAAAAATCAACAATATAAAGCAGCACAACTGTTTTCAACATTGATAGGTTATCTGATAAATGATAATGTTTCTTGAGTATCAAATCGGTGTATTAGAATGAATTCTGAATGATCATGTGACACTAAAGCCTGGAGTAATGGCTGCTGAATTTTCAGCTTTGCATTACATTTTATAGAACATAGAAAAAATAGAAATATAGAAAATAGATATTTTCACAATATTACTATTTTCACTTGACATTGACCAAAAATGTCTATTTTTATTTGACATTTTTGGTCAAATAAAACAGCATAAGAACATAAGAGACTTTCAAAAACATTTTTTTTAAATTACTAACCCCAATAGGTGTAAATCTAACAGTAATTTAGAAAAATATATTAGAAATTAAATATTTTGCAAATGATATTTTACACAATTTATAATATTTTTTAATTCTTTTATAGTTAAAGAAGGGGCTCTGAGACTTAAAAAAAAGTTCTTAATGAGATGATAGTAACCCGCATTATTTCACCCTCACAAACGTCAAATACACAGAAACAGAAACAAATAGACAATAACACAACCAGCATTCAAAGTGCAACCAACTGAGGTTAACACTTCAACCAAAGGGTCACTCTTCTTGTCAGATAAGTTGCTGAAGATGGGGCTGCAAGTAGTTTTGCACAAATGTTTTGTCTGCCTTGAGATCAACACAAATGACTTCATTCCTCCTCACTGTTACAACTGACTGTGCTTTCAGTGTTTCCTGAAGTCACTACAGAACTTCTCACGACAGGAACTAAAACTCAGAACTGTCCAAATGTCACTGGAACACTGCGTACTTTTCTAACGGCAACAAAACAGGCACTTTTAAAAGAAAAAACAAAATTATGCCATGGTATTTCAAGAATAAACTTAATGAGTATAGAATTTCTTTGGAGAAGCCACACATCTCATAGAGATGGCTCAAAAATCAAGTCACCTCTTAAGTATGAAAAACAATTTCCATTTTAATTTCTCAGATGGGAAAAAAAATGTACCATGTACTTGGATTTACATTTACCTCAAAGTGTAAGAAAGCAACTAGAGAGAACTCCTGCCAAATAAATATCACAGAGAAAGGCAAAGGAAACTTTCCTAACCATTCTGATCTATACTGCCCTCTATTCTGTGCCTTTTAGACATACCTGCAAAAGGACCTTAGGGGGACAACAACACTTTATAACCCTCTCCATCTCTTTCTCATTTGCTGTCGCTCTCACTCTCAGAGCGAAGACTAATGAGAATGCAGTGTGTTCACCTGCCTGGCTGAGATCCTGCGTGAGGCAGATGCTCCTCGCGGGTAAATGGAGGCAACAGTTCCCTGACAGGCCCTCTGCTGCTGTCAATATTCACTCATTCAAACCAGCAGGCAGACAGTCGTGCTCTTAGGAGCCACTCATGAACTCCTAAACTTAGTTTAAGGAGGAAAGCTTTATGCAGCTGTTTAGGAATGTTTAGTACTGGCTTAAAGTTTTGAGGAAGTAAAAGAAGCTTATTATGTTAGAAATGGGGTTTTATCCCGGGGTTAACAATTAATCCTGGCTATTCATTAGCTGAATTTCCACGCTGTACATTCCTAAACCCTGGGTTTAAGCAACAGATAAACACTTTCTTGAATTCAATAAGTGGTCTCATGAATTAGATTATAGTTTAACTATGCTAAAAAAAAAGTTTACTCATGCTTTATGTTTAATTACACCTATGGGTTGCATTTAATGTCAATTTGACATGTGGGTAGGGGTCTTGGCAAAAGAGTGAGAACCACTGGTTTAGTCAATGTATTTTAACATCTCAAACCATTCAACATACTGTGGATTAATGATTTTCTGTTTCAGATTGGATTAGGCACACTCTTTAAATTAGGGATGTCCCGATTAGGTTTTTGGTGCCCACGATACGATCTGAGTCATTTAATATTGAGGATCTACCGATACTGAGTCTCGAACCGATACTTGTATTTTCCTAGTGCCTGGTGCACACTTCAAGTACATTAAAGTTATAAAGTTATTAAAATCAGTCCAATTTATTCAGGATGTGCAGAGAGTTTCTCAGGGACAGGGGCTCAAATGTAAAAAATTATACATTCACGGTATTTCACAGTAACGATACATAACACAATGTTATTTTTGCTTTAAATAAAGTCTTTATGATATAAAAAATTTTGACAGACAGCAGGAATATTAGATTGCTGTCACTCTAAGAGCTGCCCGGCTCCAATATACTGTTACACATGCTTTCTTTCTCAGCTGTTTGCTTTCACTTATGACCTAAATTATTGTGTCTTTATGAGGATACTTGCAAAGTCGGACATTTTGACATACAAGTGTGTGTATTTAACCATTCAAAGCATATAGAGTGGCAAAAATGAGTTCACTACTGCCATGCTCTATGAGCACCGTTTTCACGCGCACACTTCTCTTTCGCTGCTGATTGTGTTTCAAAGGCTTAAAATCAATTGGTTTTAAACCAGAATGCTTAAAAACGTCTGCAAACGCTAGGTTTTCATGACGACATAGCACAGTAACGCCAAAAAATAAGAATCAGGTTTAGGAGAGCCGATACTGATTAGTTAAAAAAAAAAAATTTAAAATATTTAATCGGCCCCGATCCCGATCCTTAAGATCGCCTCGGGACATCTCTACTTCAAATGAATTTCATGTTTAACTGTTAACAACTGAGTAAACTGCACACATTCTAAAAATGAAAATTTGACATCTGATGAAGTCAATGGGCACCAAAACGTTCTTCACAATTTTATTTTGTGTTCACACAGGAATGCAACAACATGAGCTTGAAAAAATGATAATGATAGAATTTTAATTTTTAAATTAAAAACCATTTCGAAAACATGCACTTTTCGCAAATCCCCACAATTAAATGTCATGTTTAAAACAAATAAAAACAGGAAGTGAGGAAAAACTTTTTATATTTTCAGTCACGCTGCAAGATAACTGACATTAATTAAACTTGGTCATCCTGTTTTTCTGCCCTACAGTAATCCGAAACTGCTTCTTACAGGAAATATTCTATTAGAATATAATATTCTATTATATTCTAATATTCTATTATGTAATTTTTTAATGTTTGAATATTTATAGATTAACTAAAACACTATTTCAAATGTACTCTGTTAAACAACTTCAGACACTTAGTCTCCCCTAACCATTCCCATCTCACCCATTCATAGTCCTCCCTGCAGGCAAAACTGACAGTCAACGTTGAAACAAATGAATATGATATGTAGCCAGTAACAGCCGTAACCAATGACTAGATAATAAGTGTATCTGTACAGTAAGTATCTGTTTACCCAGCAGGAAGATGCAGAAGTTATTAATATTAATACCAATAATACCATAATATGCATCTACACTGAACCACAGAAGAAGTGAGACAGATTTCTGACAGTCTTGGGATTGCTACAGACACTATTTATTTCACTATAGTTACAATGTGTCTAATCTTTGCCGCTAATACAACTGAAGTGGTTTAAAACTGGAAAAATACAAATGCAGACATATAAGATGAACATTTCAGTCCAATGCACAGAGACACTCTTGCTACTGCTTTACAGAGTACATACAAGATTATGTTGTTAACCACAATTTACAACACAGTGCTTACTGCTGCAGGCGTAACTACAACTCGAGCAGCTGCACTGCAGCTCACAACATACGCACAGATCACACAGCAGCACCCTGAGCAAGCGTCACCCAGTCACAGCCCCACCCACTGACTGGCACAGCCTATCAGAGAGCACTACACTCTCATCCAATGAGAGACAGAGGAGGCAAAACAGTGGCAAGAGAACGGTCAGGGTGACTGGTCACAGTCATGAAATTCACAACACTGAAGCTTAAAAATATAAAAATATATTAAAATATATTACTCATAGAAGAGTTCAGTTATGTTTAAAGTTAATTATAATTTCATATAATTATGATTGTTTACTGAAAAGAAAAGAATAGTTACAGAGTGGCTTCCCTAAAAGTCACAAAAAGAATCAATGGTAATACTTTAGTAGACCAATTCTTATACTAGTTGCTTATTAGCATGCCTATTATTAACATATTGGCTGTTTATAGTACTTATAAAGCACCATATTCTACATCCATAATCCTACCCAATACCTAAACTTAACAACCAACTACCTTACTAACTATTAATTAGCAGCAAATTAGGAGTTTATTATATAGTTAATCATTTGCTAATAGCAAGAATTGGACATTAAAATAAAGTGCGACCGAATCAAAAAAGAAAATGTTACGATCCAGTTCAAATTATTTTTTAAATTGATTTATTTTCTAATTATTTCTAATTACTTTAGTAAATAGGACTAATAAATAGTCAAATCAATATAATAAATAAATATAAATTTAATTGCAGAATGTATTATTTAATACCTTTAATTAGTGTGATATCTTATTGGCATTATATTGGCCATCAGCCACCCTGCTCTCTAATCAAAAAATCCACATCGCTCTGCAAAAACACTGTAGAAATGTACATGAATTCCAGCATGGAGTCAGGAGAGCAGGACAGAAATTACTACAGCACCCTGCTACATAACAGCACACTGTACCCTGCAGGTACACTGTGTTCACTGTTTGCTTAAATGTTCAGCTGAAGAGATCACAGGATTTGGAGGAAGGCATTGTTAGTTCACTGATGCATTAAGTAATCAGCGTGCTGGGAGTTTGCTTTCAAAGCATGGTGCAGCAGAGTTGTTGTTAGGTAAATAAAGGTAAAGTCTGCCAGCTGTTTCCAGTACTGCTCAATTTTATGGGTCAGTCACGAAAAAAAAAAAAAAAACCCTGGCAACACGAATGTGCAAGTATTTATCAGTTATTTGTGCTTTCATCTTCCACTGGTAACCATGATCTGTTTGTTCTCCTATTTGAGAAATACCTGCTCAAAATAGCGGCCCCATTAGAGAAACACAAAGAGTACATCTGGTAAGGAGCTTGACCACTTTGCTCCAGGATATTAATGGTTGAGACAGCAAAAGACAGGAAGGAGTGTTTACATGAGGCATCCTCACTGCATGTCTAAAACAGCTAATAGAGTTTTCGACTAAAGTCTATCTAAAGTCTGTCTATATTACAGCTCTAAAATAATTAAAATGTTTTAGTTGAACTAATTACACAGTGTGCCTGTAAATATGCATGTCAAATTAATACAACAAACAGCATATATTTGCTGAGAAAAGTCTCTAAATGAACATCATTCAACAGTAATATTACATTATTGTCGAAGACAAAATCAGTACATACTGTAGACATCATGAAAAGTCTCTATAAGTCAATACACTGTTTATTTCCATCCCTGTATAAGTGGATTTACTGGTCTTAGCTGCTCAGACCTATGTCTATTGGCTGGTTTTAGAATGGTTTTGGGCAGGCTGGGACACCAGCTGGCTAACCAGCCAAAAAGACAGCTTTAACTAACTGCATATTCACAAAAAGATGGTACTTCAAGCTTCAGTTGCTCTGATTATAAGAACTGTATCACTAATCATGTTAAATTGCCTGCCCTACACTCTCAGAAAAAACAAAAGTACAAATCCATCACTGGAGCGGTACAAAAGCTACAGTTAAAAGTTACATCTTTATACTTTATTTACCCCTAAATGGTACATATTAGTATCTGAAAGGTACATACTATTACTTTAAAAGTACATATTAGCACTTTTTGAAAAAGTACCACCCCACTGACAGATTTGTCTCTGGAAGCAGCCTTGAATCAAGCAGGATCAAGCAGGTCTGTGGATGTGACTTCATGTAACAAGTAACAACGTGAAATGAGATTGAGTTACCTCATGTTATGAGTTATCCAGGGCCTTAGGCTCTTATTGCTTACAAGATGCATTTATTGTTCTACAGGATGACATGTTTCACTGGGTTTATTAGGAACATAAATAATATTTAGAAACATGCATCACCGTGATGGGGAGTGAAACAACAAAATAATCTTATGCAACTCAGAAGTGCAACACATTTAATGATTTATATACCATATTCATTTAGACTTTTTACATCTGTCTTATAGTACAAAATCATCTGAGTCTGAAGCTTCTAATTTAATATTAGAGCAAATATATTAATATATTGACAAATGTATTATGACAAATCATAAATGTTGAGCATTATCCTTTATTTCGTAGCTGTCATTATTTATTTTGATTATTAGTATTTATTTACATAAAATAGTGTGATAGGCCTAATAACAGACATTTCTGTGATTATACAAAAAAGCACACTGCTAGCAGAAAATATTGATGCAGACCTAAATAATAAACTGTAGTCAAGACTTTTCTCAATACAGGTGCATCTCAATAAATTAGAATGTCGTGGAAAAGTTCATTTATTTCAGTAATTCAACTCAAATTGTGAAACTCGTGTATTAAATAAATTCAATGCACACAGACTGAAGTAGTTTAAGTCTTTGGTTCTTTTAATTGTGATGATTTTGGCTCACATTAAACAAAAACCCACCAATTCACTATCTCAACAAATTAGAATACTTCATAAGACCAATAAAAAAAAAGCATTTTTAGTGAATTGTTGGCCTTCTGCAAAGTATGTTCATTTACTGTATATGTACTCAATACTTGGTAGGGGCTCCTTTTGCTTTAATTACTGCCTCAATTCGGCGTGGCATGGAGGTGATCAGTTTGTGGCACTGCTGAGGTGGTATGGAAGCCCAGGTTTCTTTGACAGTGGCCTTCAGCTCATCTGCATTTTTTGGTCTCTTGTTTCTCATTTTCCTCTTGACAATACCCCATAGATTCTCTATGGGGTTCAGGTCTGGTGAGTTTGCTGGCCAGTCAAGCACATCAACACCATGGTCATTTAACCAACTTTTGGTGCTTTTGGCAGTGTGGGCAGGTGCCAAATCCTGCTGGAAAATGAAATCAGCATCTTTAAAAAGCTGGTCAGCAGAAGGAAGCATGAAGTGCTCCCAAATTTCTTGGTAAACGGGTGCAGTGACTTTTCAAAAAACAAAATGGACCAACACCAGCAGATGACATTGCACCCCAAATCATCACAGACTGTGGAAACTTAACACTGGACTTCAAGCAACTTGGGCTATGAGCTTCTCCACTCTTCCTCCAGACTCTAGGACAGAGTCCTGCACGCGGGCGGGTACCTGACGGCTGAACCGCAAAAATTGACGTAACGGGTGGAATAATATTGACGTGTCGGGTGCGGTGCGGGTGCGGGTCGGACTGGTGACAGGCACGGGCGGGTTGCGGGTACAATTATAACCAAGACTATTTCCACTTAATCCAGTACACGCTGATAGGCAGCTCCTTTCAGACTGTCCCGTGCTTGTGTTCGCGCGCTCTGTCTGAAGACCGGGCTTCTACAGCGGGATTTGCAAACACTGAGCACTGTAGCCAATCGACAGCTGTATTGACATTGATTGACAGCTGTAGGTCTAGTGATTATATTAAAAGGGAGCGCTCTTTGCTCGCTTTTCTGTAGTTAATCTATTCACAGTTTGAATAAAAGCTTTAGTCTATTTCTCATTCTAAAATAGGCCTAACACATATTCAATATGTTATAAAGTTCATATTTGACTAATCTAAGCCTTTTAGACCTGTTTAAAATAGATTGGTCACATGTACGCAATAGTTTTATATTGTTTTTACACGTTGGATGTTGTGCGCGCTCTCTCTCTCTCTCTCGACACTGCTGCCAGTCCTACATATTTTTATGCAGCCTATAAAGTTAATTGTTTTTATAAGTTATGAAGGAAAAGCTCATATTTGGCTTATTAATCTAAGCCCTTTAGACCTGTTTACAATAGATTGTTCACATGTACACAATAGTTTTATATTGTTTACATGCTGAATGTTGCTTTCTCTCTCTCTGTTAACTTGTTGGGCTGCGTGTGTTAAATGTTATTATTAATTTTTAAACGCATTAACTCAGAATGACTTGTTAATTGCTTGTTACATTCAAAATAAAATAAAGGTGTTTTGTCTGCCTTATGTAGATTTAATGCGGGTGCGGTTCGGGTCGCGGTTTTCATGTCAAACGGGTCGGGTCGGGTTCGGAATTAAATTAGTGTTGCTGTCGGATAACAGGTCGGGTATTCAGTTAACTACTGCGGGAGCGGGGCGGGTGTGGGTTTATCAAACAGGACCCGTGCAGGACTCTACTCTAGGACCTTGGTTTCCAAATGAAATACAAAACTTGCTCTCATCTGAAAAGAGGACTTTGGACCACTGGGCAACAGTCCAGTTCTTCTTCTCCTTAGCCCAGGTAAGACGCCTCTGATGTTGTCTGTGGTTCAGGAGTGGCTTAACAAGAGGAATACGACAACTGTAGCCAAATTCCTTGACACGTCTGTGTGTGGTGGCTCTTGATGCCTTGACCCCAGCCTCAGTCCATTCCTTGTGAAGTTCACCCAAATTCTTGAATCGATTTTGCTTGACAATCCTCATAAGGCTGCAGTTCTCTCGGTTGGTTGTGCACCTTTTTCTTCCACACTTTTTCCTTCCACTCAACTTTCTGTTAACATGCTTGGATACAGCACTCTGTGAACAGCCAGCTTCTTTGGCAATGAATGTTTGTGGCTTACCCTCCTTGTGAAGGGTGTCAATGATTGTCTTCTGGACAACTGTCAGATCAGCAGTCTTCCCCATGATTGTGTAGCCTAGTGAACCAAACTGAGAGACCATTTTGAAGGCTCAAGAAACCTTTGCAGGTGTTTTGAGTTGATTAGCTGATTGGCATGTCACCATATTCTAATTTGTTGAGATAGTGAATTTGTGGGTTTTTGTTAAATGTGAGCCAAAATCATCACAATTAAAAGAACCAAAGACTTAAACTACTTCAGTCTGTGTGCATTGAATTTATTTAATACACGAGTTTCACAATTTGAGCTGAATTACTGAAATAAATGAACTTTTCCACGACATTCTAATTTATTGAGATGTACCTGTGTGTAAATAACAGGGATGTGTGAGAGAGACTTCAGCTCATCTGAAACCCAGTTGGCGCAGTCAACGGGCTGATGATAGCATGAACTGCCCTTGGCAGGCTTGTGGGTTTTCTGAGCCCGCTCTGGCACACTGAGACCAGTTTCTCCACTCCATAAAGTGACGTCCATCACAATCCACCTGTGCACAGAGAGTTACAGGCCTTCAAATTAAAAAAAAATATATAAAAATCACTCCGAGTACCACATAGCAGTTCGATAGTCTGCAAAAGGAAGACAAGTTCTGTGTCCAGTGTCTGGAGATGTTACAGAAAAGACCTAGTTCCACAACGAACACATACTCCAATGTTTACAATGTAAAGCTCTACCCAGCCTATGGAAATTAAGCTATAAAAACAAGTCATTAAGACTGCAACACTGTTATGATGCCAGTGCTACCAGCTCATTTACATACGCCTGCCTACATTTATTTATGAACAGCAATTGACCCTTCACTATGCTCCGCTCCCTTGAGTTACACGCTTTGAAGAACATCCCATAGGACTGAATCTGAGATTTCTATGAAAAGTGTTATGTTCAGTAAAATGTGCTCATTAAGTGAAAATAATGAATGGATAATATTCATGGAATAAAGCAACAAAACAAAAAGCCTAACAAAAAAAAAACCCCTGATCAAGCTTATCACTCATGTTCAACATGTAGGGCCCTATGATTTCTGCGATGTGGATAATGCGGACGGAATCGAGTCATAAAAATGAAATTTACTGTATAACATAGAAATTCACAGAATTTGCTAAATTGTGGATGAACAAATCAAAAGTAACACTTACATCAAAAAGCGATGCTCGCAGTGTTTTCAGCCTCTGCCGCCTCAATATATGAGTACATAAACACATAAACAATCTCTAGAACTGCTCTGAGAGTCAATTCATGAGCATTTTACTGTTTCTTTTGAGAAAACTATCATCATACCATACACAAACTGAAACTAAAGGTCTTTACATTAACCCATCAAAATAAAAGAAAAAACAAAACGTATTTTACAAAAAAAAAATGTATTTTTGTTAAACTTTTACAAAAATTGCTGTTAAATTGTGTAAGTTTCATGTAAGTTTTATTTAACCATTACAGAGTCTAGAAAAATTAAAATGGAAAAAAACAGAATCTAGAAAAATTCAAATGGAAAAAAAATGAGCTGGAATTTGTGAATAAAATAAAATGGATTTCATAGAGCCCTAAACATGTTTTCTCATGTTTAGCACATATTCCATCAATGGTCCCAGCAGCTTCAAAATAACTTCAGACTCTAGGACAACATCAGTAAAAATACTGAGTCACAAACTTCAGCATGTGAAAAGCAACACACATTTTCGTACTCAAACACTCACCATACTGCATTATAAATAAGAGCATACCCCAATATGACACTACATCGTGCAAGGACATGTGTCTCAGCATTTAACAATAAAAGCACTCACCCATGGTAAGACAACCTTTTTCAAAGCAAGGAGGGACACAATCCTCAGATTTTTAGATCAAACTAATGAAGATATACCTACCCTTTACAGTAAGATAATTACCCAGATTACACATGCATAATTGAATCTATCACAGCACCATATGGCAGCACTGCTTTTCAGTCTGCTCTGAGTTTTACTTTCATTTTCACTTGAATATTCTAGAATTTGAACAGACTTATTTTGTCATCTCATTTGAGCTTGAAACTTTTGGTAAAATTTCAGTTATTTAGATGTTCTGTTATTTAGTGCATTTTAAGTGCAAATAAACCGCGCTACTGAGCCACTCAAAATTACCGCAAGGGAAATTCCTTCACCGCGACAGCCCTAATTAAAAAAAAAGGTTTAAATATTAAATATGTGGCAATACCTTTTTTTGTATTAAAACTTTGAATTTTATCTCTTTTTTAAGATTTAGGTTCAAAGCTTTTGTTTAAATACAGCTTTAGCTTTTTTTTAATTTTACATATACATATATACATTGTTTCTTTTGTAAAACAAAAAAGGAACGTCTTTTTTGTCTTTTTCTGTCCACACTATGTTAATCAGTGTGCACCAATGTAATTTGGTACCAACATTCTTCAAAAACTCTGTTGTTTTACAAAAAAAAAAAAGGAAAGTCATAAAGGTTTGGAATGACGTGAGTTTGAATAAATGACAGAATTTTCATTTTTGGATTAATTATCCCTTAAAGAGTACATTTACACACTTTACTATATAATGCCTTTTTTTCTCATTTTTAAAACAGAATATGAAGAAGATAAAAGTCCAAAGTCCATAAGAGACTTCAGGTTTAACTCGTACTCCAGTTTAAAGTCCTCAAGCTTGAAAGACCTGTGAATATTTCTGGAAAGCTTTCAGATGTCAAATCTCATTGTGAAATTAGCAATAAAAATATTGTGTCATCTCAGAAAAGATCAAGTTGCTTCAAGTGAAGAAAGACTTGAACAGTCACATAAAAGTGAGTGCCACACTGAACTTGAGTGGTTTAAACGAGACGAGACAGAAGGCAGCAAATATTGCATTTATTTCTAAATACGCTTTCAGTAAGTTTGAAAGACACAAACCACTCACCGTGGTCATTTTCAAAGCACCGAAACTCAGTGCTAACTGAAGTCATTTTGTATCCTAGCAACATGTCTGTTAGTGAACAATATCGCTGAGACAGTTAGCGCCGTTTGCACCCTCAAAAGAGAGAAAGAGACTTTAACGAAGGAACAGATGGGTCAGATGAACGTAAATGTCTTTTTAGATTTGCGTTTCAACAAATTCACTTCTTCGGTCTGTCCTCAAGGCCACCGCACAAGTCCACATGTTATTTTTCCTCAGGGGACTGAGTCAACAACATGACCCAATACATTCTGAATGAATCATTTAATAAACCTGGCAGCTGAGCCACAAGTCAGTACAGGGGAATTTCAGAGAAATGCTTTGTCAAGGTTTGTGGCTACCATTTTTGGTTCCTTATCATGTTCATCTAAAACACTCAATGGCTCAGGTGTTATGTAATGTGACAGATCAAACTAAAAGGGATGTAGATGCAAGTTCAAGGAAGTAGCATCAAATACGTCAAAGTGTGGTGACTGAATTTATTTTAATGAATGACCAGCAATGGTCATTAATAAAAATATTACTGCACACCAGATAAAATTTAAAAATACATTTTCTAATAAAAAAACATGTTTGAAAAAAAAAAAAAGTTTTCTCTGCAATGTTATCAAGCTTTTTTTTTGTTTTTATCAGGGTCATCACCAGAATGTCTGTTGCAGGAAAATATAAGTGTGGAAATGCACTGGCATTTTTCATAACACGGCCAGACCAAAGTTAATCCACAATCTTATATCACATTTACAATCATTTTATATATTTTTGTTTATTATTGTTGTAGTTTAATAATAAAATGTATTACAATTAATAACATATTGACAGTATTATTAAAGTTCCAATTATTTTATATAGTTATAGTAGCTTGTAGGGGTGTGACGATTCACTCGTTTTCTCGATGCATCAATTACAAACCCTGACGATGCATATGCATCGATCTTGAAACATGGATTTTTGAATCGTGAATCGTCGATTTCGGACAGTAATCGATTTAAAACGCTAAGAATCGAATGAATCGCGATTTCTATAGCGATTCAATGCTTTCAAAATATATACACATTAAATTACTACAAACACGAATTAATGGAGACCTTGAACAGCGTTCGTGCCTCACATCTCTCTTTCACGCGCTCCACTATACTGCCTGTCACAGGATTGCGCTCGCACCCCGTTCGTTTCACGGACACATTTTTTGAGCAGATGATGTGTGATCTCTCCTTAGTACTCGTGGCAGTACTGCTAAAGTGAAGTAGTTAAGTTTTCTGTTTTTCAATGGCTCTCGGTCATAACGTCGACATTACCTGAGCAGTAGAAGGCTGCGCATTTACTGCATG
Organism: Spinibarbus caldwelli; assembly: GCA_039654775.1. Classification (NCBI taxonomy): domain Eukaryota; kingdom Metazoa; phylum Chordata; class Actinopteri; order Cypriniformes; family Cyprinidae; genus Spinibarbus; species Spinibarbus caldwelli. Next base: position 23,016,215 of record CM077232.1, read on the forward strand.
GACGGAGCAAAAATGTAAGTGTCTAAAGCATACGCACAGTTCCATTGAATGATTAATGTGTTTTCACAATGTCTTTGAACCGAATGTATGAAGAAAACTGTTAAAATAACCACAGCATTAACAACAACCTTGAAATTAGAGCGCGAGGTTTATCTGTTAATCAGATGCACAAGTAGCATTCGTTGCTATAGGAAACAGACATCGGGCGCTTTTTCTTTCAGAATCATCATTCACCGATGGAGAGGAAAAGTTAAATACCATAGCATTTTATTTTATGAAAATGAGATAAAGAAATTTTTGCACTGAAATATAAGTGATCTTGGCTTGTAGAAATTAAGACGTGCCAGGAAATGCCTAATATGGACAAAGGCAGCTGCAGCTAAGCTGAATAAAATGAACTGGTGAAACATTAAGACAATAAACACAATAAATAAATAAAATTCATGAATGATGCAGTGCTAATTGACATATCATTTATTACAGTACAGAAACGATAAAGTTTTCTACCTTATTCTGTGAAGGAAATCATGAAATTGCCATTAGGAAAAAAATATAGATTACAAATGATTTATTATTGTCCAGCAGTGTATTTGATTTCAAAGTAAGAGATAAGAAAAGAATTTCTTGTAAAAAAAATAAAAATAAATAAAAAATAATACACATAAAATTATTGTATTTGACATTTGTCACTTCTGAAATGATGGCTACACCCCTGGTATGACAAAATGTTAACCTATACATAATACTTTTAAAGCTCTTTTTTTTTTTAAATCTTGGCATACATAAATTTCTACATATGCCATGTCACGCCATAGCATCATTAAACTAGCATCTAACAATGGACAAAAGTGTTTTTTTCTCTAACCTATGGTTCTCTAACCATAAAGGCTGCTGTGTAATTTGCCCTCTGACTAAGCATTTAAAGAATTTAGGGGAAGCATTTACATAACCCTGTGAATGCACTGAAAGAATGCAGAGTCGAATCGTTAATCGAATCGAATTTAATTGTGAATTGAATCGAATTGAATCGTTTGGAATTTTCAAAAATCATTCTTGAATCGAATCAAAAACCTATGAATCGTGAATCGAATCGATTCGCAGTCTACCCAAAGATTCACAGCCCTAGTAGCTTGTAATTACAAATAGGGCTGTCGCGATAACTGCAATATCGCAATACCGCGCTATTGACTAGCATAACCACAGAGGAATGCAACAACCGCAGCAACCGCGATATTTGCGTTTTCTTTTTCGTAAGGTTACACCCTTCTCGTTTTACACTTCGTGCATGTGCACTGAATATTAGTGATGATAACATAATGTGTACCATGCTGATTTGTACAGAGGCTCAGTAAATTTGCACTTAAAAAGCCTAAACAGACAGCGAATGAGAGAGAGATCGACTGAGCGCATGCGATTACCTGCGTCTGTCCTTCAGGCCGAGTCTTGTATATTTGTGAAAACAGGTTGTCATGTCCAAGGAAAGCGAAATCTGGCTTAGCATCGAAGCATTGCTTGTCAGCTGAGCCTTTAAAAGTGGCGCTCAAAGTTAAAATGATTTCAACAGTGTATTACATCTCTCTTTGAATAAATCAGCGTTTTTGAACGTGTAGTTGAATGAATGGTTTAAAGACTCACTCAAAGAAGTCTCATAGGCTAACAATAGAGTAACGATCACTGTCAGGTTTATTGTCATATATATATATATATATATATATATGCGGTAATACCGCATACCGCGCTACTGAGCCACTCAAAATTACCGCAAGGGAAATTCCTTCACCGCGACAGCCCTAATTAAAAAAAAAGGTTTAAATATTAAATATGTGGCAATACCTTTTTTTGTATTAATCAATTTAATGAAATGCTTGAGAGGTACTTGATTTTCTATTTTTTCAAGTTGATCATTGCAAACCTAAAGTTTAATAATATATATTAAAGCTAGACTCATTTGCTATATGTGTGTATATGTATATATGAAATCAATGTTGAAAAAAGCTAAATGCTGCTTAACATTGTGGAACCAACGATATATTTTTTTCAGGATTTCAAAAAGAATAGAAAGATCAATTTAATGCATCCAATTTCTTTTATTTTCTTTTTTAAATAAAAAATTTGACCCCAAAGTTCTGAAATGCACTGTAACATGGGTTAAAAACAAGACTCAAAACTCTAAAACTTATGAAAGGGATAATTATGAATCAAAATTCTGATTGGATGAGTCACAGTTGAGGCTGTTGAAAATTATCCAATATTCGCACCTGTGTCAACACACGAGAAGAATTCTATATTAATGAAACAAGTTTGTGATGTTGCTCAAACTAAAATCGTTTCCTGTTGTTCCAAACACTCCTTAAGTTATTCCTCATTTTGAATTGTTTGGGACACATCCTTCGTTATTGTTACAATACGTTTCCAAATGTAAATAAAGCAGTCCTGCCCACTGGGAGCCACACAAACACAGTTACCTACAACCCTTATAAAACACAGTCTTTACCATGGCTCGATATACAGTGGGTACGGAAAGTATTCAGACCCCCTTAAATTTTTCACTCTTTGTTATATTGCAGCCATTTGCTAAAATCATTTAAGTTCATTTTTTTCCCTCAATGTACACACAGCACCCCATATTGACAGAAAAACACAGAATTGTTGACATTTTTGCAGATTTATTAAAAAAGAAAAACTGAAATATCACATGGTCCTAAGTATTCAGACCCTTTGCTCAGTATTTAGTAGAAGCACCCTTTTGATCTAATACAGCCATGAGTCTTTTTGGGAAAGATGCAACAAGTTTTTCACACCTGGATTTGGGGATCCTCTGCCATTCCTCCTTGCAGATCCTCTCCAGTTCTGTCAGGTTGGATGGTAAACGTTGGTGGACAGCCATTTTTAGGTCTCTCCAGAGATGCTCAATTGGGTTTAAGTCAGGGCTCTGGCTGGGCCATTCAAGAACAGTCACGGAGTTGTTGTGAAGCCACTCCTTCGTTATTTTAGCTGTGTGCTTAGGGTCATTGTCTTGTTGGAAGGCAAACCTTCGGCCCAGTCTGAGGTCCTGAGCACTCTGGAGAAGGTTTTCGTCCAGGATATCCCTGTACTTGGCCGCATTCATCTTTCCCTCGATTGCAACCAGTCGTCCTGTCCCTGCAGCTGAAAAACACCCCCACAGCATGATGCTGCCATCACCATGCTTCACTGTTGGGACTGTATTGGACAGGTGATGAGCAGTGCCTGGTTTTCTCCACACATACCTCTTAGAATTAAGGCCAAAAAGTTCTATCTTGGTCTCATCAGACCAGAGAATCTTATTTCTCACCATCTTGGAGTCCTTCATGCGGGCTTTCATGTGTCTTGCACTGAGGAGAGGCTTCCGTCGGGCCACTCTGCCATAAAGCCCCAACTGGTGGAAGGCTGCAGTGATGGTTGACTTTCTACAAGTTTCTCCCATCTCCCGACTGCATCTCTGGAGTTCAGCCACAGTGATCTTTGGGTTCTTCTTTACCTCTCTCACCAAGGCTCTTCTCCCCCGATAGCTCAGTTTGGCCGGACGGCCAGCTCTAGGAAGGTTTCTGGTCGTCCCAAAGTCTTCCATTTAAGGATTATGGAGGCCACTGTGCTCTTAGGAACATTAAGTACAGCAGAAATTTTTTTGTAACCTTGGCCAGATCTGTGCCTTGCCACAATTCTGTCTCTGAGCTCTTCAGGCAGTTCCTTTGACCTCATGATTCTCATTTGCTCTGACATGCACTGTGAGCTGTAAGGTCTTATATAGACAGGTGTGTGGCTTTCCTAATCAAGTCCAATCAGTATAATCAAACACAGCTGGACTCAAATGAAGGTGTAGAACCATCTCAAGGATGATCAGAAGAAATGGACAGCACCTGAGTTAAATATATGAGTGTCACAGCAAAGGGTCTGAATACTTAGGACCATGTGATATTTCAGTTTTTTTTTTTTAATAAATCTGCAAAAATGTCAACAATTCTGTGTTTTTCTGTCAATACGGGGTGCTGTGTGTACATTAATGAGGAAAAAAATTAACTTAAATGATTTTAGCAAATGGCTGCAATAGAACAAAGAGTGAAAAATTTAAGGGGGTCTGGGTACTTTCCGTACCCACTGTATATATACTAGGGCTGGCTCGATACAACTTTTTCAGAACCGATACCGATCCGATATCAAAAATTCTGAGTATCTGCCGATACCGATATCGATCCGATACCAGCAGTTTTTTTTTAAATCAGTGTAGAATTTCTGTACCTCAATGTGTGTTGACCTGCTCATCACTCTTTTGTGTTTCACACACAATCTACTAAATAGACAACTTTACTGTAAAGAAAAACAACAAATGAATGAATATGTAATTATAATCTATGACAAAAATACTTTTATAAACTAGGTTAGTGGATAATTCAGTAGCAAAAGTTACTCTAGAAAAATCATGAGTGCACAATAATTTAATAAAATCTAAAATTAGTGGAAAAAATATTTATTGGGGAACAAAGAAAAGTGAATAAGTGTAGGACTAAATCTGGTAAAAAATTATATATTGCTCTTTGTATTGTTGTAAAATACATTCTTGGAAAACAAGTAATATATTTATATATATAAATATATATACTGTAAAATTAAAAGACATTTCTTTTAAACGTACTGCACAGTAATGAGGCAGCACCATATGACAGATGGGATGAACAAGAAAAGCTATTAATAATCTTTCATTGCGCAAAAATATTATAATACGAAAGGCTCCAATACAGAGCGGCACAAAGCGCTTATGCACATCCCGTGCGCAGAATGATGCGCTTGAAGCAACACAGTGTCACAGTGCGCAGACACAGCGCTCGGCAGTCCGCATAGAGAAGTTCAAAGCACAAAGGAAAGAGATATTAATGCGTAGTGTATTAAATCTGTGCGACAGTTTATTGAGCTTTTTTTTTTTAACCGTTTTAAATTTCAGTTACTGTGCTCGTGAAGAACCATTCATAGTGCTCTCTACAACAGTGTTGTGATCTAACATTAACAGACACCTGGTAGAAAGTAACACGATTTAGAAAGCAAGAAACTCTAGCAAGATAAAATCCTTAATAATCTTTAAGCACAATTTCTCCCCTCACCGGTACTTTATTTGGAACAATCAAGACATTGTATATAAGAGAAAATCTTTGTTTTTTAGTAATTGGTTTGAGAAAAACATTTCGATTGTTTCCCAGTTATTTAACTCAGAAGGTCTTATTTCAAGTTATGAAGAATTCTTATGTAAATTTGATTTTCCAGTAACTCCCAAAGAATTCTCCATTGTCATGGACGCGATTCCTAAAGGAGTTGTCATGCTTTTAAGGGACTCTGTTAGATCACCCAGTACTTTACCTATTTCTTTGGACCCATTTGAAATCCCAGTAGGAAAACTGTGCTTTTTGTCACATTCTTCATCACGTAACTATAAGATTAGATCGCTCTTTCAAAAGGACCTTGTAACAACTCCCTGTGTGGTGTCTTATTGGAAGAATGTTGTTGATCATATTGATTGAAAAAAAAAAAAAAAAAAAGTCCACTTAGTGGGCTAAAGTCGGTCAAACCTTGACTTTCTCCCAAATAACGCACATTTCATTCATAATATTAAAACACAGGCCTATAATTTGCACATTTTTGTTTTTCTGAATTGTGTGAAATGGCTCAGAGGGGGTCTCGCCCAGAGAGTAATTCAATGTAGAACAGCCACTGTGAATGGAGTATGACAGACAGCCGCCCGGAGAGAAGTGTTTACATGAACTTGACTTGAATATTCATCTGTAACGTTACCTCACATTAAACTATGGATGGAACGGCTTCAGAACACTTGAAATATAGTGCACGAAAACTTTATTGTGCTTTATAATGGTTTTTGTGGCTTTCGTGGGTCTTAATAATAACACAATAGTAGCTATACGCAGAATATCAGATTTGGATCGGCCTTGTCTGACCGATACCCCAATCCAGCAGAAAATGCCAATATCGGAGTGATACCGATACTGAATATCGGATCGGCACACCCCTAATATACACCACCAGCATATATCACAGCCCTACATCTAGCATGCTTGGAAAAGACAGGCTCCTTACCTTTAACATGCTGGATTCGCTCTGTTCAAAAACATTATATCAACCTTTAACATGCTGGATTTGCTCTGTTCAAAACATTATATCAACCATTAGAAATCAACCAATTACACGTATATTTTGACAAACATAATTAGGGGCCATTTAGCATAATTTGGTCAAATTTGGATGAATAAATCAGAATTAGGGCTGTACAAGTAATCAAACTGAAATATGGTCTAGAACACTGTGCCTATTTTTCAAATAAGATTGCTGGAGTACTTTTACAAGAAAATACCATTTCAATCTTTCTACTTCAAAATTTAAAATTTAATTCTATGTGTTATTTGCCTTTAGTTTGTAAATATTTGTGAAATTTATTAGTAATTTCTGAGTGAAAATTGTTTCAAAGTAAATCCTACACCAATTTTTGTTTCAGTGTAATGTATACAGACACTCCACATGTACTTCATCTCCAGAGCTGCTCTGAGTTCACTTCATGATCGTTTCACCGTTTTATTTGACAAAATTATCGTACACACAGAAACTCAAAGGTCTTCACTATAACCCACCAAAATAAAACTTAGTTTTATTAATTATTACAGAAATAATTACTATTGTACAGTAGAATGCACTTATCAAAGTAATAACACAATTTATTAAAACATGGTTTAAGGAATATCACGCAATTTTAATATATGTTTTAATTTAAACTGTAAAATTCTGTTGTGCATCAATTTGAATGCTCAAAAAACAAAAGTTCTGGAAAACGAACAAATAAATAAATAAATAAACAAAACATTTAATAGAGTACTGTTATTATTAAATGTTTAATAAATAACTGAATTGTTCAACGTTTATAAATTCAATTGATTAGACATTCTGTTTAATTATTAAAATGTAATTAAACCATTAAAACAGAATCCAGAAAAATGAAAACAGACAACACAGAATTTGGGAAAAAAATTAAACTGATTTCACAGGACCCTACATAGTGTCAGCGAAAAGGTAGTGGAGATGATGAGCCTGTTTAAATTAGACAGAGTAAAACATTTTAGACAAAGAATGAAACTGTATTCTATCCATTCCAGTTTTGTTTTGTTTCCAATAATTGCAAACTGCCTCTCACTAGCATGATTATTTCAAGGGACTCTTTCTCTGTGCCCGGCCTGCAGAGTCTTGTGTCGAACAAGCTAAATATTTATCAGGGAGAGTTTCATTCAATGTACTCATTGACTGATTCCCACAATGAAGGCTGAGGCAGAGGCATTTCAGTCAGCAAGAGGGTGACAAAGACACACTGTACAAAAATGGTGTAACTGAAAGACGTGGCTGACATCGTTTCGTCCATTGTCAAACTGCACCCACAACAGACTATCTATGAGTACACCACAGGACATAGAGGCCTTCTTGACTGAGCTTCTTGGCTTACTAATGCCTTTATATATGTCACCAGCACATACTGTAGCAGGTAGAATTTTCGTCACCTCTGAAACACTGCCCTCTGCCAGCGACTCTCAGAGCCAATGCACACATGCAAACCAAAAGCCCTGTGGACAACAGCTAATGTTTCTCCCAATATGACTCAATGAGAATTTAACCATCATCGGCAGTCTGATCAAACAGCACTTTTCACTTGTTAGTGCATAAATATTTCACATCAATTGACTGGTACAAAATGTGAGGTTGTATGGTGACAAACATATTGTCAGGATTATGGACCTGTCTGTGTGTTTTTCCCTCATATTGATTGTTAATTGGTTTCCAGGTGTGTCTCCTTAGTTCCTTGATTGTCCTGTCTTTAAAAGCCCCAGTCCATTCATTTAGTGTTTGTCGGTCCTTGTGTCATCCCTTGTGTTCCTGTGTCTCATTCGTGTTTGGATTATTAAAGACTCTGTTTTTGAATTACTCCTCGCTCCCTTGTTCCTTGCTTCCAGGTGGATTGTGACAGAAGGACCGACCCAAGACAGTAACCTCTGCGTTTACCCTCCGTTTTGTTTCCCGTTTTTTTCCCAGTGTTTTTCTTTCTGTTGTGTGTTTCCTTATGGACCTCCTCCTTCGCCCAGAATATCTCCTCCTCCTGCTGGAGCAGGGGGAGAAATCGCTCGAGGGTCACACCAGACTGTTTCTGGTCCTGGCAAGCCTCACCACCTACCCGGACGACGCATTCTGTGCGTTTTACGACGCCAGCTTGAACACCGCGTGCAGAGCGCGGTCATCCGAGGATGGCCCTTTCGAATTTCACCACCTTTGTGGAATGGACACTGGCGAGAAACGGATCTCCGTTCCCCACCTGTTCCCAGGAAAATCTCGCCAGTTCCACACCTGACCCAGTGCCCAGCCCACCATCTCCCCCGCATGCCTGATCCCACTGCTGACGGAGCCATCACCGCATGGAACGACAGTGCTGAGGATCGCCGCAGAGCCAGAGCCGCTGATGACAACAGTCAAGGTGTGTGAACCGGCAACAACGCCCGCCTCGAGGGAGAATACCGCGGACAGTGTGAGCGTGGAGAGGAGCTCTGCCCCCTGCACCGCGGCTGAGGGTGAGCTGAGTATGGTGCGTGGATTGTGCCACATCAAGGGAGAGAGGGCTCCTGATCCCCAGTTAAGCCCAGGAAGGGCTCCAGTTCTCGAGTTTAGCCCACGGAGGGCTCCTGTTCCCCAGTTAAGCCCAGTGAGGGCTCCTGATATCCTGAATCTCCTTCGTCTCCGCTGGTCCCAGCCAGCTCTACTCCTCCAGAGCACCTTCCAGTGCCTGCTCCCCGAAAGCGTCCTCCAGAGCCCGCGCCTCCAGAGCGCCCCCCAATGCCTGCTCCTCGAAAGCGCACTCCAGTGATTGCTCCATTCCTGAGTTCAGCCCGGGAAGCCCGGAGGCTTACAAATACCCGCCCTCCCACCCGCTCCTGCCTCCTCCACCGCTGTTGGCTGGCAGCCCCTCTGCTCGCCTCAGCCCACCATCAATGTGGTATGAGTGCCACGGGTCTGCCATCCTCACCGGGGCTAAAGTATCCCTCATCTCCGCCTCCAGCCTCCGAGGCCCGGACTCGTCGGCTCCACCATGGCTCCTAGCTCCCTCCTCTCCGCCGTGGCCCATCTGTCCACTGGTTCCGCTGGGCTCCCTCGTCCCTCCAGCTCCGCCTTGGTCTGGCGTCGACCATCCTGCGCCTTGGGACTCCACTCCTCCGGCTTCGCCTCGTCCCTTCGTCCCTCTGGCTCCGTCAGGCTTCTCCATCCCCTCGGCTCCTCCTCAGTCCTCTGTCGCTCCGGCTCCACCGCGGCCATCTGGATCCCCATCTTCGCCTCAGTCGCCGGCACCATCAGCTCCACATTGGGCCACCGGATCCTCCCCGTCGCCCTTGCTCTCTGTCTCCGCCTCGGGCTCCTCCACCACCTGCTCCGCTGCCATTGGTCGGCCCCCTGGAGTCGGCGGCCATCCCTCCTCCATGGCTCCTCCCTCCGTCGGCTCCACCCTGGGTCGACATCATGGCTGTGGCCTGGGTCCAGCTGGACTCCTCCTGCTCCGGGTCCCTCCTGTTTCTTCCCTGCCTCCTCCCTCCTTCGTCGCCCCCTTGGACCGTGTCTGTCGGCCCCCTCCCAGGTGTCCGTTCTCCTCCTGAGCCTCCTCCTTAGCTCCCGCCTGCCCCTCCCCTTTGGATGTTTCTATGGTGCGAGGACGCACCTTCTGGGAGGGGGCGTGTTGTCAGGATTATGGACCTGTCTGTGTGGCGTTGTTGTTGGTTTTTTTTTTTTTTTTTTTTTTTACAATACCTGCTAACCGAAAGGCATTTCTTTCTGCAATGCTAAATTTATTCAAAGTGTTAAAACATTATTAATTTTTTTTTTAATTTTTTTTTTTAGCAAAGACACATTGATCAAGAGTGACAGTAAAGACATTTATAATGGTACAAAAGATTTCTATTTCAAATAAATGCTGTTCTTTTAAACTTTCTTTTCATTAAAGAATCCTGAAAAAAGCGCATCAGTTTCCACAAAAATATTATGTAGCACAACTGTTTTTAACACTAATAATAACAAATATTTCGTGATCAGCAAATCAACATATTTAAAAAGATTTCTAAAGGATCATGTAAAATCACCTTTGCATCACAGGAATAAATTACATTTGAAAATATAAAAGAAATAATATTTTAAATTGTAATAACATTTCAAAATATTACAGTTTGACTGTATTTTTATCAAATAAATGCAGCCTTGGTGAGCATATGAGACTTCTTTCAAAAACATGTTACAGACCCCAAACTTAACTGGCATTGAGATGAATATAAATGCTAACAGGCAGATTTCTCAAGGTACTACTCTTTGGAATCTACAGGTAGATACTTTGGGGAAATGATTCGCTAACAGCAGCATATATAAACTATATAAAAAAAAAATGACATTCTATTAATACAGCTTGACCTTCTGCTAAAATTAAGAAGATGCTATCCATTTGAACAAAATATCCACGACCATCAAAGGTACATCAAATAAGGCAAACATCTCACAGGAACACTGAATTAATCATTACAATTCCATCAAAACTCAGTATGTTCTCAAGGCCTGTGGATGACTATGATCACTCCATCTCTCTAGTCCACGCATGAAGGGCTGCCTCTTCATTCATAACTAATCAAACAGTGCAAAACAATACTCAGAGTTGTGCCCAGGGAGCTGGTAGGTGCTGACTCTCTGAGGACGTGTTGTTGACGCCCTCTCAATCATACATATGGAGAGGCAAAATGTAAATGGCCGATGCATGAGTGGGATTCATGAATAAAAATCCTACTGACAAAGTTTCACAGTTGCGTAGGGGAAGATCCCACAAACACCAGAGACATTGTGCTCTAAATGCCAAATGCAGAGATGCAGATGGACCATGAGAGATGGACAGTGACAATTCAATTATTAGCAAGTTTTAAAAGAATACAACATATCATGAAATTTAACAAATAACAAAGCCACACTCTTTCTGAACAACAGAATTAATTACAGCATTACACAGAATAAAATATGAATATATCCCCGTAATAATCTAACCAATTCTCCTAGAAAGCAATTTTCTCCTTTCTTCTGAGGAAAAAAAAAAAAAAGATACTGGTAATCGCAAGAAAGTATTTTAAAAAGATTTAATAATGTCACAAACTTTGCTCAGATTTGCCAGTTACATGAGTTGTGCTATCTACATTAACTACAGGGCAATGGCATTTAAAAGTTCCCCACGTTAACCCTCAAAGACCGAGACAGCCGCCCGCAGCTAAAAATAACTATTGTTCTTAAAAGTTTAATAACTTTTGAACCGCTAATCCTATCTGTATAGTTTAAAAAGTGCTGTAAAGCGGAGATATCTCATTTGTCTTTTTTGGATATTCAGAGGCTCTATAGTATGCGTGATTACGTCATCACATTTGGACATTGATTCGTCAGAAGAAATCAATGCATTGCGTTCCTCTGAGCCAAACAGGAACGATTGTTGTCACTTAGTCCCACCCCCGTGCCCAGATTGGTTCAAACTGTCCCATATTCAACCAGTAAACATAGGTTTTGGTCTTTTGAACCACCATTTAGGACGTTTCATTGGAAATGTGAACAAACGCAAAGTGAAAGTAAATTCTCTCGTCCGTGCATGAAAACACAAAATAACAGGTTTGCACGAGAGAACTCTCTGAAAAAGCACAGAAAAACACACGACAGAGTACTTTGACATAAAACAAACCAAAAACAAGGATGAAACAGCGGTGCATATCGGATAAAGCACTGGAATTTAGGTATTCGCATCGTTAGGCGATGTCCCGGTAAAATCGATTCTGATGCAGAGTGCAGCCAGCAGATCGATCCATTTATATTATGTATATTATGTAAATAATTCTTATATAGCTCATAAAGATCATTTGCACTATTTTTTCTGTTGCACTCTGTATATTTCTCACTCATTTTGTGTGTAGTTTGTGAATCATTTGAACTGTTTGTATTTTTGTTGCAGACAATTAATTTGTGCCATTGTTTTCACTATTAGCTACACAGTTTGTGTTTCTTGTTCATACTCAGATTGAAAATATATTTCTCTGAAAAAAAGACCTTTTTTACTATGACTTTTCTACTTTGTTTTGTTATTATATAACACTGTTTCCATTTTCTTTACTCCCTAAACGTTTTTGGAGACATTTATATTGTTAGTAAACTAAATAGACCTGTTTTTCACTGAAAAGCGCCTATAACAAAATTGCAATAAAAGGCTATAACTTGCTTGGGGAATGTTATATGTACACAAAATTTTATTTTCAAGTGTAAAACACCCAGATACAACTTTCTAAAGAAAAAAATCCAAACTTGAGGAGTTTTTTTTAGTACACAGTAAAAAAACACCCAATTGTTGCTTGCGTTTTTCTTAAAATTCTGGAAATTTATTAATTTTTAGAAAAAACAGAAGGAAAATTGGGACTTTAAATTAACTAGACTGAAACTTCAATTTCTTCTGTTTATAATGATATATGGCACTTGATGCTGACTGCTAGAATAGGTCTGAAAAAAAAAAATAACAAAGAAAAGTGCAGGCGTGTCAGGTGCCCCAAAAATGTTCTAGGTCTTTAAGGATTAAAGAAAAACTAGAAAAGTCTAGTTTTAAGTACATGTCCCAAGTAAATGTACTCTTTGAATTCATGTTAGATTTTGGAAAAAAAAAAAAATTATACCATTATAAATGTTTAAATTTAATTACTCTTAATTTAACATCATGTGGTGAAACCATCAGGTAAAGTTATTTTATCTTTGAATACCTTGAATACAATTTTTCTTATTTTCAACACATCTCTGATTTGGCAGACAACCATTTTTCAAACAGCAGTGAAGCAGTTTTGTTAAAATATTTTGTAAGAAATAATAAAATGTTACGCCAAATGACTTCATAAGGTTTTCTTTTCTAGATTTTCATTGAGTGAATTTTTTTTTTCTTCAGTATGATAACTGGACAGATCACCCAACATGAATTTAAATTCAGAAATTAAAAATCTGCTCATTTCAGGAGACAGATATTACTAAATGTGGACAAAAATGAGTGCCATATATTATATATATATATATATATATATATATATATATATATATTTATTTATTTATTTATTTATTTATTTATTTATTTATTTATTTAGGTGCATCTCAATAAATTAGAATGTCGTGGAAAAGTTCATTTATTTCAGTAATTCAACTCAAATTGTGAAACTCGTGTATTAAATAAATTCAATGCACACAGACTGAAGTAGTTTAAGTCTTTGGTTCTTTTAATTGTGATGATTTTGGCTCACATTTAACAAAAACCCACCAATTCACTATCTCAACAAATTAGAATACTTCATAAGACCAAAAAAAAAACATTTTTAGTGAATTGTTGGCCTTCTGCAAAGTATGTTCATTTACTGTATATGTACTCAATACTTGGTAGGGGCTCCTTTTGCTTTAATTACTGCCTCAATTCGGTGTGGCATGGAGGTGATCAGTTTGTGGCACTGCTGAGGTGGTATGGAAGCCCAGGTTTCTTTGACAGTGGCCTTCAGCTCATCTGCATTTTTTGGTCTCTTGTTTCTCATTTTCCTCTTGACAATACCCCATAGATTCTCTATGGGGTTCAGGTCTGGTGAGTTTGCTGGCCAGTGAAGCACACCAACACCATGGTCATTTAACCAACTTTTGGTGCTTTTGGCAGTGTGGGCAGGTCCCAAATCCTGCTGGAAAATGAAATCAGCGTCTTCAAAAAGCTGGTCAGCAGAAGGAAGCATGAAGTGCTCCAAAGTTTCTTGGTAAACGGGTGCAGTGACATTGGTTTTCAAAAAAACAAAAAAAGATGACATTGCACCCTAAATCATCACTGTGGAAACTTAACACTGGACTTCAAGCAACTTGGGCTATGAGCTTCTCCACCCTTCCTCCAGACTCTAGGACCTTGGTTTCCAAATGAAATACAAAACTTGCTCTCATCTGAAAAGAGGACTTTGGACCACTGGGCAACAGTCCAGTTCTTCTTCTCCTTAGACCAGGTAAGACGCACAAGAGGAATATGACAACTGTAGCCAAATTCCTTGACACGTCTGTGTGTGGTGGCTCTTGATGCCTTGACCCCAGCCTCAGTCCATTCCTTGTGAAGTTCACCCAAATTCTTGAATCGATTTTGTTTGACAGTCCTCTCGGTTGGTTGTGCATCTTTTTCTTCCACACTTTTTCCTTCCACTCAACTTTCTGTTAACATGCTTGGATACAGCACTCTGTGAACAGCCAGCTTCTTTGGCAATGAATGTTTGTGGCTTATCCTCCTTGTGAAGGGTGTCAATGATTGTCTTCTGGACAACTGTCAGATCAGCAGTCTTCCCCATGATTGTGTAGCCTAGTGAACCAAACTGAGAGACCATTTTGAAGGCTCAGGAAACCTTTGCAGGTGTTTTGAGTTGATTAGCTGATTGGCATGTCACCATATTCTAATTTGTTGAGATTTGTGAATTGGTGGGTTTTTGTTAAATGTGAGCCAAAATCATCACAATTAAAAGAACTAAAGACTTAAACTACTTCAGTCTGTGTGCACTGAATTTATTTAATACACGAGTTTCACAATTTGAGTTGAATTACTGAAATAAATGAACTTTTCCACGACATTCTAATTTATTGAGATGTACCTGCATATATATATATATATATATATATATATATATACACACACACATACACACACACAGTGGTGTGAAAAATTGTTTGACCCCTTCCTGATTTTTTATTTTTTTTGCATGTTTGTCACACTTTAATGTTTCAGATCAAACAAATTTAAATATTAATCAAATATAACACAAGTAAACACAACATGCAGTTTTTAAATGAAGGGTTTTTTTTTTATGAAGGGAAAACAAAATCCAAACCCACATGGCCCTGTGTGAAAAAGCCACACCTGTTCGCAATCAAGAAATCACTTAAATAGGACCTGCCTGACAAAGTGAAGTAGACCAAAAGATCCTCAAAAGCTACACATCATGTTGAGATCCAAAGAAATTCAGGAACAAATGAGAAAGAAAGTAATTGAGATCTATCAGTCTGGAAAAGGTTATAAAGCCATTTCTAAAGCTTTGGGACTCCAGCGAACCACAGTGAGAGCCATTATCCACAAATGGCGAAAACATGGAACAGAGGTGAATCTTCCCAGGAGTGGCCGGCTGACCAAAATTACCCCAAGAGCGCAGCGACGACTCATCCAAGAGGTCACAAAAGACCACAGAACAACATCAGGCCTTACTTGCCTCAGTTAAGGTCAGTGTTCATGACTCCACCATAAGAAAGAGACTGGGCAAAAATGGCCTGCATGGCAGAGTTCCAAGACGAAAACCGCTGCTGAGCAAAAAAGAACACAAAGGCTTGTCTCAGTTTTGCCAGAAAACATATTGATGATCCCCAAGACTTTTGGGAAAATACTCTGTGGACTGATGAGACAAAAGTTGAACTTTTTGGAAGGTGTGTGTCCCATTACATCTGGCGTAAAAGTAACACAGCATTTCAGAAAAAGAACACCATACCAACAATAAAATATGGTGGTGGTAGTGTGATGGTCTGGGGCTGTTTTGCTGCTTCAGGACCTGGAAGACTTTCTGTGATAAATGTAACCATGAATTCTGCTGTCTACCAAAAAATCCTAAAGGACAATGTCCAGCCATCTGTTCGTGACCTCAAGCTGAAGCGAACTTGGGTTCTGCAACAGGACAATGATCCAAAACACACCAGCAAGTCCACCTCTGAATGGCTGAAGAAAAACAAAATGAAGACTTTGGAGTGGCCTAGTCAAAGTCCTGACCTGAATCCTATTGAGATGCTGTGGCATGACCTTAAAAAGGCGGTTCATGCTCGAAAACCCTCCAATGTGGCTGAATTACAACAATTCTGCAAAGATGAGTGGGCCAAAATTCCTCCACAGCGCTGTAACGACTCATTGCAAGTTATCGCAAATACTTGATTGCAGTTGTTGCTGCTAAGGGTGGCACAACCAGTTATTAGGTTTAGGGGGCAAACACTTTTTCACACAGGGCCATGTGGGTTTGGATTTTGTTTTCCCTTCATAATAAAAAAAAACTTCATTTAAAAACTGCATGTTGTGTTTACTTGTGTTATCTTTGATTAATATTTAAATTTGTTTGATGATCTGAAACATTAAAGTGTGACAAACATGCAAAAAAATAAATTAAGAAGGGGGCAAACAATTTTTCACACTAGGGCTGCAACTAACGATTATTTTGATAATCGATTAGTTGGCCGATTATTTTTTTCGATTAATCAATTAATCGGATAAAAAAAACTAAATATTCTTTTATTTTATTGACAAAAACACTTCCACATTCTGCCCAATGTCCTTCAAACAAACGTGCCAACTGAATGCTATGAAAACATACAGTGCTTAACATTTTATTAGACTACCTGCCATAATAAAGAGAAAACATAAATATTTTAGGAATCTGTCAAAGAATTGTTTAAATCTAAAAATGTTATTGTCATTTATTGGGCAAATAACAAACTGAAACAACAAAATTTTTATTCACATAAAAAAAATATCCTCCTGCCTTTCATAACAGCATGCATTCTTGCTGGCATTGTTTAGCTACTTTTTGACTGTAATTGGGTATCTGAAAAAATCTTTCATAGATCTTTCATAGGTCTAGATCTTCATTCTTTCATAGATAACAGAAATAATTATATTATAGCATTAGAAATAGCCCACTGTTACTAAAGAGCTTACGCATATTGGAGGACTAACCAATACAGATGGCTAAAAAATGATTTTAGTAAACACCAATACTGTTAGTTTAGAGCAGCAGTGGCACAAAGCTTACATTATTTGTTATAAACCTTAAATACATTTGTTTTTAATAAATTTGTTAAGCACTGTATATAGGCCTACAGTTTAAATCTCTTCATCAAAAATTAAGATAATAATAAAGATAATAAAGACGAATAAAAACACAAACTCATTGTTAACCAACTTTTTGATCACAGTCATGTTTACTGTAATTTCTTTATCCTGTAAAAGGCGGCTATGAGGCATCTGATATTTATATTCAGACAACTATCCCTTTACAGTTCCTACTCAAAATACGTGCACTACATGTTGACTTTTAAACCTTAATTTAACGTTCAACAACAGTTATTTCAGCACAATGAATGTTTTTGCGCTGAATATCCCTCTCTGATACGCGTTCAAACGCCCGCTGCGCTGGCGCTCATTCAGTAAAGATTTGAACTTAACACAGACTATCAGGACTAAACTTTATGCAAAAATGCTCGTGTGAATTTGTGACATTTACAGATAAGGATATGACCGTAAACTGAACGTTTTTGCATTGAGGATGCACACGCATCTGTCAAAGCGCCTGACAGGGCAAGCCATTACGCTAATGCATTAACTTAAAGATTAAAATAAAGAATTCTCATGTTTTGTGCAGCTTGGATCACATACTTCTCCCACAGCATCTCATTCTGTTTCCTCCACTATTTGTAGATGCTTTTGGCCACAGAAATGCGTTATTCAGTGCTGTAACGTTAATTTGACGCGACCGGCTGAAGTTGGACGTGCACTGTGGGCAGACCCCACTAATCGATAATGAGACTCGTTGTCGATGATTTTCATTATCGATAATAATCGATTTTATCGATTAGTTGTTGCAGGCCTATTTCACACCACTACGTATACATATATATAGTTTTATATATTTATAATATGCTTTTATTCAAAATGACTTGCATTGCATTCAAGGTATACATTACCACTTCAAGAATTCCATGGGAATCAAACCCACAAACTTGCGCTAAAATTCTGTACTCTTACATAATTCGCCAACAACTCAGTTGTGTCTGTTTTGATTCCTACTAAAGAGTTTTAGAATAAACTTCTGATACTTAAATAAAACAAGAGCAAACTCCATGAGTCTCCTGAGCTATGAAAGAACAACCTCTGAGCAATAAAATTTTCCTTTGGGCCAAAAAAGAAAAAACTACATGCACTTTTACAAAATGCAATGTATAATACAGGATCCCTTTCATCCATCTTTGACCTCTCAAGAAAAAAAAGAAACCCTCCTATTTGGTTGCCATGGTAACCATAGGATTATTCTGCTGGAATCACTGTTGGGTATAGACTCTGTTCTGCAAGAACAGTTGGAGCACTGATAATATTTGCAAACACCGCTGGGTGAGGAAAAGCTCCCTTTAAGGGTATGGCACACTCTCTTCTGAACGCTGTAAGATGAGGCAGTGTGCCCTTGATGCAGCCGCAATGAAATATTTACAGCTCCTCTATAGTACACATATTTCTTGTGACAGTTGCGCAGAAGGACAAGATGAATGCCATCGAGTTCAACTGACAGGCATCCTGATACCATCTCACCAGCGCTGGGGGCTAACAACTGCTCCAACACACACACACACACACTCAGTCACAGAGTGAGCCAGTCAGGGCCGAAGTGCAAGACGTGGCACCTGCTGGGTTCTCAGCTGCCCGTTTCCCCAGCCTGCCGTGCCACCCAAGAGCAAGACAAACCCCAAACCAGTGCCACTACGCAATGTATGAACACTCACGCTGCAGCCACTGAGATATCCCAGCCCTCTTCTGCAAAGGTAGGCTTCCCTCAAACCAAGGAGACTGCTGATGTGTATCTAATGGAGAAATATTTGTGGGTAAACAATATTTTAATTTGAATTTAGTTCTGAAGCGTTTTATCCAAGATTGTAACAGAAACACAATTGTTGGGTTTATGCTTAATGACAGACAACTGGATCTGAAGGACAATTCAGATGTTATGATAATTTTATTTGTTCTTGAAATTTTGTTACATAATGAATGTTTATCAAAAAAAAAAAAAAAAAAAAAAGCCACATTTTTGTTGAAATTCTATTTTTGTTTTGTTTTTTTTGTTTTTTGAGTGTGAATACAGGGTAAAGGAGCATAACGGAAATTAGCGTGAAAAGGAAGTAGCGACTGATCTTTTATTTTTGTATTGAGACACACATCTGAGTGAAATGGATTATCGGCAAAGACCAAAAAGTAAGACGGTACCTTGGTTCTATCAATCACTTCTTGATTGGATGAATGAAGGTACATATGCAAGCTTGCTTCAATTGTAATAAGGGGTGAGCTTTAAGCGGACTAAATGCAGAAGTTCAACATATGTCACCAGAGAGAAGTCTGTCATTTCATCGGATGATGCATGATCCACCAGATTATGATGCTGTGATTACACTGATAATATTACAAGGTCAATTTTTTTTTAAACGGATGAATCTTTTTTTTTATTATTTTTGCATGGATGAATCACTCAGAAATGTGCATTTAGAAAATAAATAGGGTGAATTTTCACTTCATGTCGACTTTAAACCTCAATTCAAACAAGCAGGAAATGACTGCAGATTTGTTTTGAAACGGCGTCCATTCATGTTAAGCCTTTTCACACTAACCCCACCAGACTGAAGCTTTTTCCTCAACGCAGCGACCTAGACAGACACAGATTAAATCTGAAGATTTACTGTACGTACAGGAACAAAGCCTGTACAGTCAGTTTGAGATTATAGTCCAGCACCTTTCATGTGCTTCCTGTCACCATATGAAGAGTCAATTAGAGTTAGAGTCCATGTTTTTAAGGTATACATGCAATGACAACAAATAAGCCAACTAGCAAATGAGCTACAAACCACAAACCGTCAGCCCTTTGCCACTCAAAGGGCAGAATCCACTGCATTGACAAAAATACAACATTACACCTGTTTACAGGTTCAACAATGACACAAAATCAAAACAGACCATCTCTTTTATAATACTCAACAAATGAGAAACATTATCATTAGCCCGCTAGTCTACAAACAAACACTTGATAAGAGCCGGTGAAGAGAGCAGCCAAAGCCGCTTCAGAGAAGATTACAGCATAAAAGCTTCTATGACAAGCATTCTCATATTCTTTATGATATAATCCTTTTCTTTTCTCTGCCCCCTTTATAGCGAAAAAGGGATTAACAAATGAGGAATTATGCGTTACAGTATTTTAATCTCAAGGGAGGCGAGGTTACAGAGGGTATAGAAAAAAACAAGTACAGTAACACTAACATTTCAATAAACACTGAGCGGTAAAATAGATTTACTGATGATGTCCATGAAAAGAGCAGCAATGTGGTAGATTACATTCATTTGTACCTCTGCATTTGATTGACAGTGTATTTATATCCACAATAGGGAAGGGAGAAGCACCTGTGCATAAAGTTTCTGCAATCTCTTTTTTGGGTTTAAAAGATCTAGAGTGACAAGATGGATAATTTCTAATAAGATAGTGTACTGACAAACCATTATGGGATTTTGAAGTGCCTGTTGTAAACCTCTGCAAATTGAGACTCAAGTTGAACAAATAGTGAGTTCAAAGAGAACAAATTACTTTATATTCTATTTG
The DNA here is from genome assembly GCA_039654775.1 of Spinibarbus caldwelli. NCBI lineage: Eukaryota > Metazoa > Chordata > Actinopteri > Cypriniformes > Cyprinidae > Spinibarbus > Spinibarbus caldwelli. Next base: position 23,036,737 of record CM077232.1, read on the forward strand.
AGAACGAATTTACAGACACATTTTGATCGTGTGAAAAAAAGAGGACAACTCAATGAATTTCATTTGCTCAGCGTTTAAACATTACTGATGTGTTCATGACAACAAATATAATGTCAAGACTGATGCCTTAAACGTAAAAGCATCTAAAGCCATAACAAATTGAAAGAGTATGAATTTTTAGCATCACATCCCCTGCATATTATTTTCAGAAAATAAACACTTAAGCGCACATCAGATTTTAACAAAAGTCTTGAATGATTCTAATAATCTTTTATGATTTTACACAAATACTCTAGGATGTATTACAGAGTATTATAGGTAATTTGTTTGCCATAAGTGACAATGAATAAAGCTGTGATTGGGGGAAAGGGTATTACTGAACCAACCTCATCTCTGAGATCCTAATGCCCCTGTGCTTTGTGACTAGTTCTCTATTGAGAGTTCAACTTCATAACCCACTTTTCCAGCTACAGTTCTGTTCTTAGCCTTCATCTCAATCTATTCAACTCATGAGCCAATAGAGAAAAATCATTTGAACTGGGTGGATCATTTTTAGCCATCCAGATATAGCCATCAAATCTACAATATATCCTTTTACAGACACACTTAGATACATTTTTATTGGGAATTAAAGCAAAAGGGGGTAACTAGTTTTAATCTGCCTGTCAAACATAAAATTAAAAAGACAAATCCACCATGTTCAACAGAGTATGAATATTCCTACATAATAAATAGCTGATTGACTAAGTAAACCTCACAGTGCATCACTACAATACAGTAACAAATTCACTTAATTTAAAAACAAAATTAATAAATCATAATCCTAAAACAAAATGTATTATTCTGAATTTAACCAAATTTTCTGTAATCAATTCACATCTGTTCAATACACTATATGAATGTTTGTTCTGCAAGCTTCAAAATCATATTTCATTGTTTGGATTTTCCTAAATAACAATCATTTTATAATATCAATAACAAACTGAATTGTTCCTAACAAACTAGATAATTAAAATATCAGGCTTGCCACCACACATAAGCACAGCAACAAGATATGACAAAAGAAAACAGAAAAAAAATATTTCTAAACCTTTCCTGGAAGTCAAGAAACCAAATTAACAAATTCACAAAAATAGTCACTTCAATGACAAGAACATGAATTAAAGATTTGTGGTTAATTACAGTCGAGCACAGCAATAAAAACAAGCTATTAAATCCTATTTAAATTGTGAGCATATTTAAAAAATAAACTTAAATATTGTAATTATTTGGACAACATTTCAGAATAATTTTAAAAATGTCATTGCATGCTTAAAACAACATCAATGCACTGTAAATGTATCATTTTAAACAGATTCTAATTATATACAAAAATATTTATATTTTAGAAGCACATTTGAAACTATTCACAGCATTAAATGTAATCTGTTACATACATGCAGCTCTGCACTATAGTTTTTCATGCTTCCACTCCCATACTACAAATACACAGGACTCCATAATAAAACATCACATGAAAACAGGGAGAATCCTGAAAAGAGCACAGGCTGCTCAGTAAAGCACTGTTTAATGTAAGCCAAAATTTAAGAATCTAAAAGTAACATACATCAAGGGAAAGCACAGCTGCTATTCAAGAGATTTTGTAAACCCATAAAACCACTGCAATAGATCTTTCACAAGCTGCACAAAAATACTGGGACATTTCTGTTCTAAAAAAGATATTCAATATCAATTCACAAAAATATATTTTTAAATAATTCTCTTAGAAATTATTCTTTATTCTCATTCTGATTATTCAAGTTATACATTTTTTTTTAAATATGAAAACCTGTGAAAATAAACTGTATGACAATTGTTACAAACGTGCTACTTTATTAGATTGAACTGTTAAAATTATATGTAAAATTTATAATTACTTTGAAGACAGCTGACTAAATGTTCAGGTGCAAGGTAAAATGTTCATGAAATTCTGATTTGTTTTACAGCTTGTTTTGAGAAACTATAAAAAAAAATAGTTGGCATATAATCACTGGCATATAATCAAACAATAGTTGATAACTTACAGATCAATATGCCAATTTGGCAAAAACAATACTCATTTAAAATGTAATATGTATATTTTGACTATCTATTATATTATTTTAACACTATTTTAGATGTTACATTAAAATGCATTTAAATGTCATATTATTTATCAAAAACAGCCATAATATAACTACTTAAAACAAATAACTAAAATTTCAGCTGCATAAAAAGCATGTTTGTTTTTAATTATTTCTGTCTTTTCAGCAATTGCGATATACAATAATAAACATTAAAACTAGCTCTAAGTATTTACTTATTTGGGCTAATTGAGTCTCTTTAATTTTGTATTTTTAATTTAGCCTCTTCTAACAGAAACCAGTTCATCATGAGAATTTAATGTCAGCATGTACATCTTTGTCTTACAGAAAAAAGCCTATCAGTGTTAAACAACTGCCAAACAATTAAACAACTGATTAAAAATATTATAATTATTAAGCCATCTACTCCGTAAACAAGCAAGTCAGGGTATGAAATAATGTAATAATCATATATATGTAAAATACTGGCATCATACACCTAAATGCCATTTTCTTTGAACCTGTGTTAAATGCTAGTAACATGAAAACGATTCAGTCGTAATCTATTTACTTTTTAACAATTAGATCTTCTCTAAGGTAATTTATCACAGTATGCATATATATATATATTAAGCATATAAATGATAACAGCTGTTACTAAACACACCCTTTAACGGCATTAAACACAGAATACACCAAGGATATAGTGAAATATCGATAACATTATCACAGGTTAATACAAATAATCACAACAGCAAAAACTAACGTATGTGCTGCACACTGAATATCCACGTTACATACTGTATATTAGCATTGCTCAGTACGTATAAACTAAAATGCACTGTAAAATTAACACTAAGGTAAATAATAACCGAAATACCTATCATCACGGACGATATGGACATGAGAGACTGCAATACCATATCTAACACATAAAACACATACGCGCCTTGTGTGTGAGGACTATATTCCGACATAAATGCGTCCAGATATCTCACATTTGTAACCTGAGCCGCTCCAATTCGCTTCAGATTACACTTCTCATTCTAGAAGCACTCTAGAACTGCGTGAAACGTTCTAGAACGCGCTGCACACACACGTTCTGCTCGTGCATGCAGCTTTCAGTCATGTTAGGTTGACTCTAGCAGCAGCATGGCCGACTCTTCCAAATCAAAGACTGGCCATCTTGACTGCGCACTTTATGCAACACGCTCCCCGAGTTACATGCGACCCTCTGAGGCGCCAGAGACCAGTATGAATATGTTTGCCGAAATAACGCTTTTACACCTTTACAGCAAGGTTTTTTTCGATTTAAGCGTTGTGAGTGACGCCTTGTCTGACAAGGAGGCGCCGTAACAGGCGTGCTTTTAACATAAACTGTAAGTCTGCACATGTAATTTTGCATAAGCCCTTAAATCTCAAGGTTGTGGGCTGTTCTCTAGTAATTTCTATGCCGCCCTCCCGTGGAACACAAACGCAGGGCCTATAGGGGAAATCACGTGGGCCACGGAAGGGCCTAAACACGCGCCACGAGGTCATGCACAATGATCTTGCTCTTGTACAATTCAAGCGTAAGAAAAAGGTAGTAATGTCAGATTTCAGATACGTTTCGGTTAAAACTTTATTTACCATATTCACTACCTGCACGTAAAACACGGCGTGTTCTTAAAGCTTTTTTTTTTTAAGGAAAAATCTGTGCTAGATTATGCAAGGAAACACCCAATATCAGCATTCTTTTCTACGCCTGATACATTCAGAAAGCGCTTTTACAGTTCATAACTAAGGTAAAACAGCGTATTTTGAGTCCAGGCCATAACTGCAAAAATCACGAGCTCATCAACCCTGAAATGCATTAAATAAAAATACAGGTCAAATAAAACGGGCAGGCAAAAAGAACATAAAGGTTAAGCCTGAAGGGACAAATGTACAAAATAACCTAAAAATTAAATTGAATTTTTCCTACACATCACAGCTTCACAAAGACAAAACACTCCACCGCCAACTTCCAAATGCGGCAGAGTTCATGCTTCTTTGCACTGCAAAAGCATATAAATAAAGCAAAATTATTACCTTAGTCTTTTAGGAACAGAGTAGTCGACCTCGATCACTTTCCCATGTAATTCAACTTTCCCTGCGAGCAAGAAACAAAACAAATGATCACAAAATTGCATTCCTCCAGTGCATTATCGACACCGCTTAAATATGTATTTTACTCCTATTTATAAAACAAACAACCGTGCTTGCAACGTAAATACGTGGGATACAATCACACGTGCAAGTTAGTGCTCATAAATGCACGACGGCGACATAGTGGGTTTTATCAGGTCTACATGTAAGGTGTAGTAGCTATCTTTACCACATTTCCTATTATGCCTGATGATGTTATGCGAAATGCTTGATGAGCTGATACGATATGAAGAATGGGCAGCCATGCTTTCCACTCCCACTAACCACATACGAGCAATGAGGAGAGTTTGAAGAATGGGAGGTCAAAGGATAAGACTCTTCTGCCTAAATTTGCCCTGTTTCTTCAAGTAGGTTTGGATGTGTACTTTTCTGTTGCATGCACAACGGCTCACGAGCGTGAAAGAAGAATATAGAGGTGTTGTGTTGTGCATCTGTTGTGTATGAGTGGCCTGGCGCAGCACAAAAATTGGCATCTCACCTCCGTCCCCCCCAGCTACCTGTTTATTAGCACTTTCCTCCAGACCCCCATCACCCACCTTTAAGACACCTCGTAAAAACATACCTGGACACCATAGGAACATGCATGTGACGCCTTCTTCTCGCTCAGTTCGCTCGCTTCTTTTCAATAAAATCAAGACAAAAAAATAACTGAAAAATAATTACGCCTGCCACCCGAGCATCAGACCCATCCGATACATTCCTATGGGCCGACGGCTGAGAAAGCACCCCCGTTCAGCACCTCAGCTTGGCGAAACAAGCGTGCATTTAAAGAATTCTAGCATAAATTCAACTTGTATCGCGTATTGGAAGCGAGCGGGCGCGCGCGGGCGTTCATTCGCGCACTGGTCCGCTCGCAGGAGAACTGGAGCAGCGAGCGGCTGATGCGAGAGCGTTACTTTTTCTTTTCTTTTCCAAGAAAGTATTTTACGCTGTCCGTCCAAGGTGTATATATAACCGCGACGTGAAAAACGCACTTACCGGATAGAGTCTCGATGGCTTTAATCGCCCAGTTCTGGTCGGGGAAGTCCACGAAGGCATAGCCGGATTTGAGCAGGACCTGGTCGGTCACGGGAAGCTTCCTCTCGCCGAAGAGCTGCTTCAGGTCCTCCACGGTCACCGAAGGACTCAGATTCCCCACATAGAGTTTGTTCATGGTCTATACGAAAATCTGTACGTCCAAATATATCGGCGTGCGCGCGTGTGCAATGGATTGCTCGAAGTAAGGAAATTAAGGAGAAAATAAAATAGAAAAAAAAATAAAACAAATGTGCTGAAAATCAGCAGTCACCCCCCAGATGCAGCCGGACCCCCCTGCTACATATACACAACTCTGTTCCTGCTCAAACTCTTTTACTGGGATTGAAAAAAAAAAAGTGTCGTTGCGACGTTACTCTGTTGCCAACAAGCGCCGCCTCTAAATAAAACCGCTCTTAAATATCACAGAATCACTTTTGAGGTGTTTATGGACTTAAATTGGTGTCTGATGTTCAATTTGCCAGCATAAATCATCGGATAAGGCAAAATGATAAGACTCAGTGAGCAACACAGAAGGGTTTACTTCATTTAAATCCACTTAGAGAGAGAATGTCTGTTCAAGTCTATATATATATATATATATATATATATATATATTGTAATGACAGGTCACACAGCCCTTCAGTTTGTGTTAATAAACGGATGTATGCGTATGTAAATCATTTTCAGAGGCGGCTTTCATTTACAATTGTGATTGGCAGCTTGATTGGCGTCTTTAGGGTGTTGTGGATTGATGGGCGTTTTCCTCTGTCCCTTGTGAGAATAACTCGTTGTTTGTTTTAAATTGGTTTACACTCTTCCAGTTTGAGTCTATATTTAATAATTGGGACTGTAAAACTGTAAACACAGACTCCAAAGAGAATAGCATGTGGAAAATGGGACTTTATCTGGGAACGCCCATGTCAATGGAAAAGAAACAGGAATGTGGAGAAACCTTATGGAATTATGATTTAGGAGGAGCATGAACGTTATATATGAATACAATGCATTGATTCCATTTTTGTAGACTGTGGTAAGAGCGTTCCAAAGATGACTCTGATATTTGAGCAAAATCTCAAATCATTCTTCATTCCATATATATATATATATATATATATATATATTCAAGGTTAATAAATTATTGAATATCTAGATGATTCCATTCATTGCAATAGTATGAAGAAAGTAAATCTGAGTGGGATTCTAACATTAGGTCTATTACCTGAAATGTTTGCCCCCTTTACTTCTGCTGATTTCTGTATTTAAAATGACTATACATTAGTAGAGGATTGCTCTGTATTGCAGCATACTGGGGTTTTCTCCTGTGTCTCAAACATTATTTACCAGAGCTCCAAATCAGACCCTACCACATTATAGGTCTCCAAATGCAGCAGTCCCGAGTAGCAAAAGTGTTACAACAGCTTAATCTTTACCTACAATCTACAACTACATTGGGGCCAGTTACTGTCAGTTTGTGCTGCTTAAAAACACCTTAACTATATTAATGATGCTGATTTCAGAACTTCTGAAAGCCAATTAAAATCCCTCCAAGAGCCAGGTACAGTAAAAGTAGGGAATCCCAGATTTTTCAGCTAAAGTAGACACCCACACCATGTCCAAATTAATGCTAAATCCCTGAGTACTTTAAACTACATTTTTTTACACATACTGCAGAAGTATTTCAGATGATCCTATTATTAACAATATATTCTCTAAGGTAACGAGACTTAAATTGGAACAGAGTTCAGGCAATGGTGTTCTAGCGTTCCTATTCAATAAACCTATTAATTTCACTGCAGTTCAAGGCAAATGTCTTGAGAGAAAATTTGTATGCATTACATAAATATGCTGTCCATAAATCTGCAGGGCAATACTGATTCTGAACTCTAAGACAAGGATTTCAATTCAGGTTTGAATCGTACAGATTTCATGTTCTGAGTGATTTAAACAGAAGCTCACATCAGGTGGGAGGTATAAAGCAGTTTATTGCAAGACCACTGCTAAGTTTAAAATGCATAAAAACATAATGGGGTGTGAGCAGGACACTTTATCATATAAAATAAATGTAAATTCAGCATCAGATCAGAAACTTAAAAAAAAAAAAAAAACAGTGCACAAATATTCAAACTACTGAAACATCCAGACCAGTCAAAGAAACCTTTAGGCAAGAACTCAAAGGGATTGAGTTTAAAGTACATCCAAACTCATGCCACCAGAAATAAACATCTACGTCATCAACAATGTCATTGTCATCAACATCATCTTCAGGGAGGGCGAGAGGAGTCAAACTTCACTTCAGTAATGACCTGTAAATACAAATAAAGATTTTCTATATACATCTGTTTTTACATACATCTGTCACAATTCACCAAAGCATTTACAGTGTGCTGAGATTAAACACTCTTGAAACATAAAGCCAGGGAGACAGTACAAGTGACTTTCATTCAAGTTTACTGTGAGAGCGTTTGTGCAATACTTACGAGGGGAGTAAGAGCGAGAGCGTGATCTTGACCTGTACGGTCCTCGGCTGTAGTAGAGAGAGGGGGATCTTCTTCTGTGAGGAGAAAGTTGAGATTTAATGGAAACGCCAGCATCTACAGATCACAACAAAGAAGTGACATTCAAAACTGTAGCATAGCAAACTATTTAAGAAGTTAAAAGGCACATAATACACTGCATGAGAAAAAAAATCTTGCTGTATGCAATGTAAACTGATGTAGTATGCAGTCTGTAACACCAGGGCTCAGCAGTAAGGATGAACTGATGTCCTAGGGCGAGTGTGGGAGTGTTTCAGGCCAGTTGAATCAACTGTCACTTGCCCTATTTGACCAGTGGTGCTCATCAAGTCTACAGCTTAGTTTCATTGGTCTTATACATATTGCATGCCATACAAGCTTTAATTTTTGTTTTTCTAAAATCTACTTTACATAATTTCTGCTCATGTAAATGTTATCATAGTATAATTATTTTGCTTTCTAACAGATTAGCACGGTCAAAGTTGTAAAACATTATTTGTGGTATACCTGTAAGCATTGACTAATTATAAATTGATTATAAAATTAAAAAATAATTATTAAATCCCAGCAAAAACTGTTTATGAATTTATAGCATAGCCTCCAGATATTATTCTTAATTTAAAAAAAAAAAATTAAGATTAAAGTCATTACATATTTGTAAAGAAAATGTTTATTGAAAGAAGTCTCTTATGCTCACCAAGGCTACATTTATTTGATCAAAAATACAGTTAAAACAGTAATATTGTCAAATAACATTACACCTTAAACAACTTTATTTTAATATATTTTAAAACAATTTATTCCTGTAAAAACTAAGCTGAATTTACTCCAGTGGTCAGTATCACATGATCCTTTAGAAATCATTATATATGAGATTTGGTGCTTAAGATACATTTCTTATTATCAATGTTAAAAACAGTTGTGCTGATTAATATTTTAGTGAAAACAGTGATATTTAATTCAGGAGTCCTTACTAAATAGAAAATTCAAAAGAACAGCGTTTATTTAAAGTAGAAATATTTTGTTACATTACAAACATCTTTAATGTCACTTGATTCATTTAAAGCATCCTTGCTGAATAAAAGTATTACTTAAGAAAAAAATCTTAACTGTACTTTTTTTTAATGGTAGCATGGTAGTTTATGTTTAACATATTGCATATAACATCAAATGTTTTGTAGTGAAACGAATGACAAAATCAGCTGGTTAAGCACAAATCTAATCCACTGGCCCAGCAGAGAGGAATCCTTATTGATGAGCCGTACAGGATGGTGGGATGTCGCTACAAACACATACAGACTGTTGAACAGTAGGGGATCACCTGTATGACCTGCTGTTGTAGTAGTCACGGTCATCATAGCGATCATATATCCACGCTCATAGCCTCGATCGCAGTAATCACGGCGACGACTCACACTCGGGCCTCCACCACTGCACAAGAGCAAAAACGATTTGAACTCAACATTGATCATTGAAATACTCAACACCAATCAAGACTATACTGGCAGAAATCAGCTGATATTCACAGTTGTGAGTGTTTACCATCTAGATGAGTTATTTGAGTGTACGATTAAACAATCAGACTGCCTATGTTGGTCTGCCCATATATATTCCTGGAGTAGGTGTGTGTGGCCTCTTGGTAATCGAGTAGTCGACTCTGATTCTGCGGCCATCTAGCTCCATACCATTTGCACGCTCCTTAGCCTAAAGCCAAAACAGATCAGAATAAACCATACTGAGCCTACAATATATATATATATATATATATATATATATATATATATATATTCTTTCTGCTTAAGGCCATTAATCCCAGGTATGTCTCTATTGGTGGCCATAAAATAGCTGCAAGAACAGTACATTCTGTACTGTACTTCCAAAAAAAAAGAAAAAAAAAGAGACCATAATGCAACTTTGCTGCTTACAAACCAGTGTATTCAATTATGCAGCATACTACAATCAATACACAAATGTATACTGTAAACCATTTCAAGTTGGTTAAACTTAGAAACAAAAGTTCACCTGCTGCCTTAAAAATGTGAGTTAACTCAACTTAAAGATACTCTTCATTTCAACTCAAGAAGTTACATTTTACAATTTATTAAACTAATGGTCATTTGTTGTTTCAACTTGATGCTCTGAGTTAAAACAACTTACTATGTTACATTATCAGTTTAAGAAAACTCAAATCAGCTCATAATAAATAGACATAACTGGTCTGCTCAAAAATATAAACATTTTATTGAAATAATTTCAAGCAGTTGTACAAGCTTTAATATTGGTTTGAGAAACAAATTCTTGTTGGGAAAACAGGTTTTAAAAAGCCATTTAAGAACACAAGTGCTTAAACATCCATTTCATCAAAACATCAAAGTTTCTCTAATATTATACAGAACTAGAAGAAAGGTAGATGAGTGGTATAAAAGAGGTATAGAAAACGTAACTGAGGGGGAAAGAAAAAGGCATGAATTGAGGAAAAATGAGGAGTGGCAGGCCATGTGTAATGATACAAAATAACTTCTCATCAATTACTTTAAAGATTGTAAGTGTACTCTATATAAACAAGTACATGTAACTTTTTGAACTTTGAATGATTTGCACAATACATGGTCATTGACTGTGTTGAACAATACTCATGTAGTAAACTCTTACTAAAAGCAAGAAGCATGCGAAATGTGTTTCTAATGAATGCTCAAAAGTTTTTCCTTATAGTAAACACTTGACCAACATTCAGCATTTGAGATTTCACAAAGAAAAAAAAAAACAAAAAACAATGGTCAACTCATTTAATATTTTGTTACATTTGTACATGATGTTACTGATGACATGTTTAAGCACGATATATAGTATAGTACTTAGATTGACAGTCAAAAAAAGGACTAAAAAGCATTTTAGTATGAATTATTACTGATTCTGGGATAAAATAATAAAAATATTGTGATTGTTAAGCAGATTGACTTTTTCCCTACACATACTGCTCTACAATGAATTCAGTATCATCAGCACATTAACAATGTGTAAACATTTTCTTACATCACACATCTTGATTATCTCAGAAGCATCCTCTGAAAGGAAGGAAGACCAAGGCAGCTTTTCTTCTGTTCCGATTTGTGTCCTACATACAATTATAAACAAGACTAAGTGACTCCAATATATAAATGAAAACTCTTATATCAGTGCAAACTGATCAAATTGAGTTCATTTTTATTCATACCTCTTTATCAAGGCACTGTATAACACTGCTAAGGCTCAACCTCCTGCATGATGATACAGCTGCTTTGTACAGCTCTAAAAGACACCAAGGCATCTAGTCCATCCAAGAATGACTGCAGTTGATCGGTGGTGACTATTGAACTCTGTGCTTATCTGAAACAGACACATAAGACAGGAGGAAAAGTTGAGCCACAGAGACTAGTGGTGGGTAGCAAGTACAGATGACAAGTAATCACATATGTAAATCACATGCCATCTTATAACATTAATGATTAAAGAGGTCGCATAAAGAGGTCATGACGTGATAAAATCAAGAAGAATAAAAATGTTTTTTTTTTTTTTTAAAAAGCAAGTTCACAATTACCTTATTGTAAAATGAATGTCATTCACACAGCTTGACTGACTCAGGAAAACTCTGTAGGGCGACACCTTATATCTTGAGGTGAAACTAACTTTGAGGAGGGAAAAAAAAAAAAAAGTACAGGTATCAGTGCCAGCAATATAGGCTAAGCCCATGAAATTGTACCAAAAGAACTGCATGGTCTGCATTAAATATGTTGTGTGATTTCATTAGGCCTGCAACAAATATACAAGTTAAACAGCAAAAGATTTTAATATCAGTAAGGATGTGTTTACTGTACCTCATTGTAACATGAATGTCCTTAAAATCAGCTTCTTGAAAACTCTGAAGGGTGACACCTTATATCTTGAGGTGACAACTTTGAGAAGGAATCAACAGCTGTAACTGTGTGTGAAAAAGCAGTAGCATATCAGTAGAAGCAATATAGACTAAGCATATGAAATTGTACTATACAAAAATTCATAGACAAACAACTGTCAGAAATGTTTAAAAGTAACCAACTAAAATATAAGCATTGATAACCGAAGTGCAATATTAAGCTATTTTAGCATTTGAGGCTCTAGTAAACTGTAAAATTAGCGAGGGAAAAAACCTGTGTCCTTACATTGCCCCAGTCAAGTGAGTCGTGATCTGTGAACACCCGGTCAAGCCGGCCACTGCCTGGATTTGAATGTTCGTCTATTTTTGGAATTACAGTACAAATGAGTGGCGCGGCCAAAAAGCTGAGAAAGATGCTTTTTGGAAGCTTAATGTATCGCAACACCTTAATTCCTCAAACAGAGAAGCAGCAGAATCCAGGTGGCGGCTGGCTTGACCGGGTGTTCACAGATGACCGCAGACTTACATTCATGGAGCACTGCCAATGTTCTCACACACAACAACTGAAATAAATAATAATAAGTGAAGACTTCAGGTCGAAAACCAACTAAAATATAAGCACTGTGAACTGAAGTGATATAACTATTTTAGAGTTTGAGGCTCTGGAAAACAGTGGATTAACGAGGGAAAAACTCTTGGTGTCATATTACATTCACAGACCACTGTCAAATTTGCTAACGCAATAAATCGCAATATTATTCATTTATCATTACAAATAAAAACACAAAAACTCAACTTCCTCGCATTATTTGTGTTTCTCGACACGAATTCATGCAAGGACTCCAGGCAGCTGTATTAACTCAAATTGGCGATGACTACTCTGTATTTCGCGGTCACCGTGTATCGCCCCCTCCCCAACATATAACTTACAGACATGAGTTAAATCAACCTTTACAAGCCAGACAAAACCATATGCTGTATAAAAACTCAGAAGTAGTCAAGGCAACGTATTACTTTACGTTTAATTTTCAAGAACGTATAAACTTTAGTTCAATATCCAAAACTTAAAAATGACAAATGGAGTTAAAGAAGAAAAGTAAGTTCAAATAACTTAATTGGGCTATGGTGTTTTACAGTGTACAATTGACTAATTAATGGAATAGTACACCCAAAAATTTAAATTTACTGAACATTTCCTCATGCAAGAAGGAGAGGAGTTCTTCATGTTCATCAGAACAGATTTGGATACATTCAGCATTACTTGTTCACCAGTGGATCCTCTGTAATGAATGGGTGCCGTCAGGATGAAATTTCAAACAGCTGACTTTTACTGGAGAAAGCAATATTATGCATAGAGGACTTTTATTTTTTAGGTGAAATATTCCTTTAACCTTCAGAATCAAGCAATTGGAAAAACCTTATATAAAACTGTCAATTAGTGATTTAGTGAACAAAAAACGTTTTTGGCTTTATGGAAATCCATACAAATGACAGCTGCAGTTTATTAACTGATCAGATTCTGCAGCTAAATTGCATGTTATTATTTAGCTGGAAATTCACCTCTTTTGAATCTTCTCTGTTCTCAAAAAGTAGACAAAGGCAAAACCCCTGGAGCGTCAAGACTGCTGGTCGTACACAATGCAGACATCACTCAGAGGGCCAAACTTGGAAAAGACCTCCCTCAGGTCTCTCTCTGTGGTGTACAGGCTCAGGCCAAACACTCCCAGGCAGCTGTTTGGGTCTGGGTTTGCCTAAAGGTAAAGAAAACTTTAGATTACAATGCAGCACTACAAAAACACCGCAAAACACATCATGTATGGAAGCAACTCATTGTCTCACCCGGTCTCCAACATGACGATTGTGGCTGGACATGGGAGAATGGCTATGACTAGTGATCGACCGATATTGATTTTTTTATAACCGATACCGATACCAATTATTTGCATGTTTATGTGCCCGATAACCGATACGCAGAACCGATATTTATTTACTGTTATAAAGTAAATAAATAACTAAGTGAAGTAAGTCCATACTTCACTTTGGTTTTTCCTCCTTTCAGTCATCTTAAAAACAACAACAAAACAAAACAAAAAAAAGGTTGAAAATTAACAGTCTTTCATGTTGTAAATTTAATCATATTACAACAATAAAAACATTTTATTTATAACAAGCATCAGCGGCAACACTGATTTTAACAATAAGCAAAATAAATGTAGAATGTCTCATTTTCAAATGGAGAAAATAAATAAAGGACAGGAGTCATAACTTCATTTTAAACTACAGTTTTAGGTTTATAAGCTGTTTAATAGGCTAAAGAGTGAAGAATAATTCACTGGATAATGTTAATTTCACTGAATAATATTCTCTGGAATATTGAAATATAACAAACAAAACATCGTGTTTTATTGCATTTCTCAACTGGTATGTTATATCAGAATTATTAATATGTTTTTTTGTCATTCTAGATTATGAAATGCATAGATAAACCGCACTGTCAACAGGCATTTACACAGAACTATAGCCTACTCAAATTGCGATTGCTCGCGGAGATAATAAATAATTAATTTCCATAGCGATGTATTTATTTAGATGTTTATTAACGAAATAATGGTTATATGGTAAATGTTAATATAATTTAGCGTGTTTTAAACAAGTGAATCTTGTTAAAAGTTACATGCGGTGGCCGTGCTGGAGCATTTCCTGAACATCAACCGCTGAGTGAACAGCAAAATGAAAGCGGCTTCACGAGACTAATGATGAGCATATACAACAGAAAGAGAATTAAATTCAGCGCTTTTATTTCCAACATGCGCTCATTCATGGCTGTATTATTTAATTCATGCAAAGTTACGTCTTTATTTGGAGAGGACTTGACGAATTAGCCTACGTGACTCCGACTTCACGAGACTAATGATGAGCATAGACAGCAGAGAGAGAATTAAATTCAGCACAACATGCGCTCATTCATGGCTGCATATTGTTTAATTCAGGCAAAGTTCTGTCTTTATTGGGACAGACTGACGGATTATCTTACGTGACTCCGTGAGTTTGTCTCTATTTCTTAGAGCCAAGCTATATAAACCGCATAACAGGCATTTATGTAATACATCTAATTTGTGCATTAATGGCTGTTATGTTAAATAAAGTTTACTAACTACAGCAAATCAAGTACCTGTGCACACCGTTGTTGTTGTCTCGTCTCCCCTCAGACTCGCTGCAATGGCGATCCTCCGCGCAATTCTCAAAACACCCACAAGATGGCGCAGTTTATCTGTGAATCCGATATTACAAAACCGATATCCGATTATGGTAAAATGCTTAAATATCGGGAAAAATATCGGTAAATCGATATATCGGTCGATCTCTAGCTATGACTGCGGTGGCGACGGTATTCCCTGCTGTATGAGCGGCTGCGTGAACGCCTCTGGCGAGAATGAGAGCGTGAACGGGAATGAATGTAATGTCAGCGAGAACTCCGATGGGAACGAGACCTGCAGAAGGATGGAGTAAAATGAAAAAGAGCAACGTAAAAGGCAGCAGACATGGAGTCTATCAAGTTACCAACTGATAAGTCCTGTCTTAAACTTCTTAGACAGACAAGAACCTTCGGCTTCAGTTTCATTATATATCAAGTTGCTACCAACTCATGTCAAATGATCAACTGCAGAGTGCTTAAAATCGTAGCCCTGGGTGGGGGAACATTTTTTTAAATCTGGCCCAAACGTCGTTTCTACTTTTAACCGGAAGGCAGCAGGTGTGACTTCCACTCTGCCGACTCCATGTACTGTGAATTCCACTAGTAGCTGAGCCACGAGGCCATTTCAACAGGTTCAAATGACATGCAATTTTGGACTTAATCAAAAGCCACACAACTGCTTCCCTATGTCAAAAAAAAAAAAAACAAACAACAAAAAACCTTTTGCAAACACATACATTAACATGAATGACATAATGGGGAAAAAACAAACAAACATCCTCCTAAATAACTAACAGTTATCCTCCTAAATAACTAACAGTTAAACTTATCCTCATAAATAACTAATAATGAATCTACATAAATAATCTATTTCAGTCTTGTTTATGGTGAAATTGGTCAAAATTATGTCTTTTTTTTTTTTTTTAATGAAAACAAGTACAGATATCTGCCAACTGGCCCATAAAAATCAACTTCAAAGGGAAAACAAATTTCCATACAGCTTTGACTTTTATTCTTGTTTTAAGCATAAACTCACTTTATGTTATTGAATTTTTTTTTACACTTTTACACTTCCAAGTAAATGATTTTACATCCCAAGTAAATGTATTTTCATTTAAGTATGTTTGAGATATTAGTCTTAGAAAACAAAAATACAGAGAAATAAAAAATTATATTATATTATATTATATATTATATTATTATATTTTTTTTTTATTTTTTTTTTATTTGTTTTGCAATGCATGCAATATTTAATGCCTTAAATTTATGAATTTAAAATGTTCTGCTCTTATTTAAGACCCTTTGTAATGCCTAAACTGTGGAAGGACTTTTTAAAGGGATACTCCACCCCAAAATGAAAATTGTGTCATTAATCACTTACCTCCATGTCGTTCAAAACCCGTAAAAGCTTCGTTCGTCTTCGGAACACAATTTCAGATATTTTGGATGAAAACCGGGAGGCTTGTGACTGTCCCATTGACTGCCAAGTAATTATCACTGTCGAGGCACAGAAAAGTATAAAAAACATTGTCAAAATAGTCCATCTGCCATCAGTGGTTCAATCTGAATTTTATGAAGTGACGAGAATACTTTTTGTACGCGAAGAAAATAAAAATAAAAAAAAACCGTAGCGCCATTTTGGAGAATATCCACTGAACGCACTACGTACGCTGTTCTGTAAATACGCGTAGAAAACGTATCCCGGCTGACAGAAGAGCATACGTAGTTTGCGTCCTGTGGATGCTCTCCAAAATGGCGCTACGGTGACACGGTGAGACACAGAGGAAACGAATTGTTGAATAAAGTTATTTTTATTTTCTTTGCGTACAAAAAGTATTCTCGTCACTTCATAAAATTCAGATTGAACCACTGATAGCAGATGGACTATTTTTCATACTTTTCTGTGCCTTGACAGTGGTAATTACTTGGCGGTCAATGGGACAGTCACAAGCCTCCCGGTTTTCATCCAAAATATCTTAAATTGTGTTCCGAAGACAAACGAAGCTTTCACGGGTTTGGAACGACATGGGGGTAAGTGATTAATGACAAACTTATCATTTTGGGGTGGAGTATCCCTTTAAGACAGACAGAAACCTAGTAATACAATTTTATAATAACAGTTTTACTAATATTTTTCTTGTTTTCCTGTAAAATACTTAGTGCTTATTGCAGTACTTTCTTATTGTAAATGACTTTAAGCTGCATTCCTTGCATGGAAGGTGCTACACAAATAAAGTTTATTATTATTATTATTAATTTAGAACAAGGATGAAGACCGTTGTTTTTCCATGCTGGTTGTTTGACCTCAAAAAGACTAGAAATACTCACCTAGTCTTTGACCTGGAGCGTGAACGGGACTTCGAGCAAGAGTGGTGGGACCCCTCTTTTGACTGAGCAGGTGAGCGTTCCAGCGAGCGACTGGCTGACTTAGCAGATCCTCTAGGACTTGGGCTCCTCGAGGTCGAACGGGACTCCTAAACCAGCCACATCCAAATCACGTTAGAGCCAGAAAACATGGGCATACTGAGAATGTTTAACTAATTATTGTGTGCATATAAATGGGTTTGAGACCATTCTAGACTAGGATATGCAGTGATGATGGCCTTTTCCTTGCAGGTACATGAACTAGTGTTAATAGAGTAAATTTACTTTGAATCACTTACAACATAGAAATTTGCAGGTTTTTGACATGTAATGCATCAGATTATTCATGAAAATTACTAGCTGTAAATCTGTCATGTTACAGGACAATAGTAACTATTGCAATACAAATGGACAACAGAAGATTTATGCATGCATGCATGGGACAAACGTACTAAGAGTTACTTAGCGCTGCGATCTTATCCCAGATAACTTCTGATCTTAACTTCATAACTTCTTTCTTCAGTTTCAATTTCATTTCTGACTTCATTCCTCTTCCCCCATTTCTCTCACTGCCCATAAAGGCTATATGGGAACTTCTTTAGCATGCACTGAAAATTCAGCTTCAAATTATTCGCATTAACAGCTTGACATTTGACTTCGTCCAGATTTCTCTTCTTCCAACCTTAACCTTAACAAAAAAGAAACGGATGAAGAATGTGTAAACACTGGACATCACAACCAATAATTAATTAAATATTAGTGTGGGGAAAAACAGTATAGATGAAAAGTGAGCTTTAATATCCATCATGAAGAACAATTAGATATTTTCAGGTGCATCCTGAGCCTTATGCATGTATGCAAAAGCAATTACTCCAATTACAAACAAATACTTATTTGCATTTCTTGTAATATTACATATTTAAAGTAATTTAAGTCAACCTAAAGGATGTGGAAGGATGATCCTGATATGCCAACACATACCAAGTCTACTGATATGTTATTATACTAACAAAAGACTAATGTTTTTGTAATATTAAAAGTGCATGTGAAACTAATTAGTGTTTTGTGCATAAGATTAGCTTTAAGGCTCAGGATGACCTTCTCATGTATTCGCAGCAAGTATTACTCATACAGGTTATATCGATTTAATAAAACATGCAAGGAGAAAACAACACTTAGTATAGACAGTAAAACATTTTGCTTACTAGTGAAAAAGCAGAAACTGATAAAGGTCTTTCTGATCTGAAGCACGTTGTCTGTCTGCTAACACTGAAGTTGGCTAACTGTATACTTGGATTTCGACACAAATACATATTACTTGTAGTTATATTTTTTTGTGAAGGTTTTAGACATGTTTAAAAAAAAAAAAAAGTAAAAGCATCGAGTACATCATTGCATTTGTACATTAGTAATCAGATTTTACAAAATGAATGAAGCCTGTCTGACTCACTCCTGCTGGCTAGCATACAATATGGAGGTCATTTCTGGAAGAAACGTGGAAGTGCGCGTGCAAAAAGAGAAAACAGTATAAAAAATAAATAAATAAATACTACATACCCGCTCCACGCTTTCCTTCTCGGCGTTACTCATTGTTGTTTAGTATGTATTACGCTGCAATGGTAACAATGTGAGAGAAATGACAGACAATGAAACATAAAGAGCGCCCATGCGCGCACACAGATCGAGCATCTGTTAATGAACGCGTTTCTCATAGAGATGGGCGGATCGATCCTATATCGATAATAATGTTATATCGAAAGGATCGATCCTCACATTAAAATATCGATTCTAATGTGCATTTTTAAACTATTAATTTTATTTATTTATCAAGAAATTCGGTGCATAAAATAAGCGTCTAAGTGGAAAAATAGACTATATTAGCGAATAATTGTGTTGGGTATAACCATTTCTCCTGCTCATCGGAACACATGCAAATACTGAAAGACAGAACCAATCAATCAATCAATCAATCAAATCAAATCAATCACAGACAGCGTTGGCTGCAGACTCATGGCTCACAGTGTTTGTTCAAATAGAGCTGCGTTTCTCAAAAGCATCAGAAGCATAAGTAGATCTTAAGAAACCATTGCCACATCATTACATTACATTACATAACATTGTTACATATAAAATTAATTCTGAAAAATGCATCACGGTTTCCACACAAATATGAAGCAGCAATAATCAGAAATGTTTAATTGAGCAGCAAATGATATTAGAATGATTTCTGAAGGATCATGTGACATTTAAGACTGGAGTAACGATGCTGAAAATTCAGCTTTGATCACAAGATGCATTTTAAATTACATTTTAAAATATATTAAAATAGAAAATAGTTCTTTTTAGTTCGTTTTTACTGTATTTTTGTTCAAATAAATGCAGCCTTGGTGAGCATGAGACTTATTTAAAAAAAATAAATAAATAAATATTACAAAATCTTACTGACCCCAAACTTTTGTGTACATGTAATATTTATTTTAAGTTTGTGCAAGTAAATTTATTTGAACTGGTTGTTAAAAGTTCAAATGGATTGTGTTATGTTCTGTAATTGCTGTTAGTTAATCTGTCAGAAAAAATAAAAAATAATATATATATATATATATATATATATATATATATATATATATATATAGATTGTAATCTATATATATCCTAAAGTTTCACCTTTAGGGGTACAACAGCCTGGCAGCCTTTTACAAAAGTGAACCATGGTTTTATTACAGTAACCACAGTATTTGTAGTAAAACTGCAGTAACCACAAATTTACCATGGTAATAATAATACATTTTAGTACCATGTTTAATTTTCATGAGGTATCCTCAAAGGTGCATCTACCCTTATCTACCCTTAAAGCATGCATACTTGTATGGTACTAATATAGGTATACCCTTTTAGGGGTATAGTTGCACCTTTGAGGTTACTGCCCCTGTAGAGGGTTAAAATACAATTATAGTATATTTTATTTCTGACAGTGTAAACAAAAAAAGGCCTATGAAATGTTAAAAATACATTGCTTTCAAATCTAATATTAAGTGAGTATAATTACTGATTATATTGCTTTAATAATTTAAAAGATCAGTTTAGTTTAGTTAAGAGGTATCGGTATCGATATCGACGATACTGGGCTTGAAAATATCGGTGTCGGATCTAAAATAAAATAAGAGGAATCGCCCATCCCTACTTTCTCGGTCGTAGAGGCTTTATTTAGAAACCAGCGTTTCCACTCCCACTTGCGCGGCAAAGCAACGGCCGCAAGAGGGCGTCGAAAATACTACACGCAGATAAAAGCTTCTTGTCAAAGCCTGTACAATATTAATAGGCTTACATATATAATAAACATATGTTTTACACAAACATACTTTTATTCAGTTCATTTTACACAGAGCAAACCCTCAGAACAAATCGATCCGACTGGCATGAAATACAGAGTGGCTGTTCTTCCTATGGAAAGACTCTTTACTACTCAGTAAGCAAGGAGCTGATTGGTCGATATATAATAGTGGCTATCTGAGAAAGACATTGATTGGACGGCACTGATAGTAGATTTTTCCCACGTTCACTACACTAGAAAATATATGAATGGGAAACCGCTGCATGGCAATGAGTTGAATTGTATTTCACGCGGTTTTTTTACTTGACTTTGCTTGGAGTAGAGGTATACTCAAATACTTTTTTTTTCTCGTATTTAAGTGCTATACAAATTACCATTTTGCTGCCTTATTATTCTTTTGTTTTTTTTTACACAACATCGAACTTGCACATGTATGTATATATATATATATATATATATATATATATATATATATATATATATATATATATATATATATATATATAAAATAAACAAAACCAGTGGTGGAACAGATGTGGATATTACTAACGTAAAAACATAAAATATTTATTTTTGTTGTTGTTATTATTATTATTATTATTATTATTATTATACATAACCATATTCACATACAATGTGTTCGTTATGCTTTTATATAGATTATCATTTTTAAATAACTTTAATTAAAGTGGTAAATCTTGTAGAATAATCCATGTAGCTACATTTGATAAGTAGAAAAGCCCGCTTGCAATTATATATTGATAATACAAATAATGCCGTGAGAATATTGCATGATGATTTCTTTTCAGCAATATTTCAGCCACTTTTTAGTCTACACCGGTCCGGACTTTACATACTTAAAGTACCTGCTTACCTAAAGTCCTCTTCTAAATGTTAGATAACTAGAACTATAAGCAGTCTTTGCTATAAATCATACCATAGAGTTTCCAGTAGATGGCGCCTAAGATACAAAATTGCATTTTTGTGTAATTCATTTTAATGAGCGACAGTAGTGGTTTCTGCCATCTCCTTCACATTATGAATATTGTAGATTTAAACGTCTTCTAAAAAGTGACTTTTTATACTAAAATATCCAAATACACAATAAACAAATAAGCACATGTATAGTGAAAGTGTGATCTTCACTAAAAATGCATCACTGCATGTGTGTTAGCACAAGATAATCATTTTGACAATCGGTTTTCTTTCACCGTTTGTTCCCAAGTCAGGATGAATATGGCCTGCATTTCTTGACAAACCCAAAATGTGAATGAACTTAATCAATTTTTTTTTTTTTAAATGTTTAATGTAGTCAGTAGTGAATGACTTATATAGTAATATAATACGACACATCCCACTGATAATTATGACACAGAATCAAAAGGGATAAAACATTGTTTTACAACACAATCAAGTTATAAAATAAGTTATAATTCTAATGTGAAAAGAAAATAGTCTGTGTATTACTGAAATCCTCATTGTAATTATTTTATTATTGTTTATCTATTATAAATATTATTTATTGCATATACTTGAACACTTCAATTTAAAGGCCTTCTAATAAAAAATGTAAATCATTAGCTTACAGACAGTACAGTACAGTTAAATACAGTGTCTTTGCTGGCTGATAAAACTATTTTTTCAGTCATCCATAAATTGTTAACTGTCTTCATGTGCAGAGTAATGATGCATAACCACAGGACATAATGACATTTTAATCAACCAAGCATATTGATGATCTGTGTGCAAATAAGTGCATGTTTAATCTTCTGAAATGTGTAATTGTTAGGAACATCTCATTGTGATTGTCTCTGTGCTGATGTCATTTAGGAGGTCAGTGGACTGTTTTGAATGTTAGTGGTGAGATTCATCCTTCGGCTGGTTTCATGTCATTAAGTGCATGTGTTAAAGTGTCATCATGTGATAAATTGATTAAAGTTTCAGATAACATTTGCATTGAAGAACATCAGATTTAGGGGTTCATGCTTTGAGTTGCTGCTTCAGTCAGCTAGTCTCCAAGCAGATACAGTCCACATGTCCAGTGCCACTAGATGGTCCTTAATTTAAGGACTTTAGAGAGAGCAGCTCTGGCACTGGAGTAGATGAGGTAGGAGCCATCGGTTGTGTTAAAAAATTCCCAATCTCTGCAGCCATTGGTGCTAAGTCTGTGCACCGGGATAAACCCCTCAGAACCCTGCCACCTGCAAAACACCCATTTATATTGTTATTAAAATATTTGGCAAGAATGCATTGCATTGTTAGATTGTCAGTTTACTCTTAAAGTTACAATGTGTCATTTCAGGACTACTAGCAGCATCAAACAGTTTGATGTATGATGATCAGCTTGTGAGGTGCAGGACTGTCTGTGTTTAGGAAGCCTGTTTTCAAAGAAACCTTTGCCTTTACATCTTTTGCTAAGCCTGACAGAGAGATGACATAAGAGGTTGTTTACTTTGACTAAATTTTGAACAAATTTAACACATTTAGAATTACATTCTAAAATATAGAATATTTTAATGTCTTTTAAGAAACATCTATATTACCCTTTGTAGTATCATAATGGAGCAGTATCATACAGACCCCCAGCTGAAAACTCTGGGAAAACAGAATTTACACAGAATTTACACAGAATTTCTCCTTTTGTGTTACATGGATGAATGAAAGGGCAAATGACATGAAGCGAATTTTCATATTTGGATCAAAACACATATAATATCATTTCTCTACTATTATAGATTTTGCTAATATTTCAGTTTTATATTTCTTTTTTTTTTACCTACATTTCAGTTTAAATAATTTGTTTCAATAATTTTGTTGTTTATTGTTTATTATTATTGTTTGTATATTTTGTGTGTGTGTGTGTGTGTGTGTGTGTGTGTGTACAGTTTACATACCCCTTGCAGAATGTGCAAAATGTTAATAATTGAAACAAAATAAGAGGGATCATGAAAATTGCATGTTATTTTCTATTTAGTACTGTCCTGAATGAGCTATTCCACATAACTGATGTTTACATATACTCCACAAGACAAAATAATAACTGCATTTTATTGACCCCATAAAAAATGACCCCATTCAAAAGTCTGCATGAATCTTAATACTATGTGTCATTTCCTGGATGATCCACGACTGTTTTTATATTTTGTGATAGTTGTTCATGAGCCCCTTGTTGGTCCTGAGCAGTTCAACTGCCTGCTGTTCTTCAGAAAAATCCTCCAGCTCCTGCACTTTCTTTGGTTTTCCAGCATCTTCTGCATATTTGAAAAAAGTGACTATGATTTTGAGATCCATATTTTCATACTGAGGACAACTGAGGGACTCATACACAACTGTTACAAAAGGTGAAAACATGTACTGATACTCAAGAAGGCAACGCAATGCATTAAGAGCCAGGGAGTGTAAACTTTTGAACAGGATGAAGATGAGTAAATTCTTCTCATTTTGTTTAACAATCTTAATTTTTCATTTAGTACTGGGCTTCAGAAGCTACATAAATACTTCCCACATAAATGTTTCCTAGAAGACAAAATAAGTACAATTTACCCTGATCATCCAATTTAAAAAGTTTACACCCCCCGTCTCTTCAATGCATTGTGTGACCTTCTTGACCTTTTGTAACAGTTGTGTATGAGTCCCTCAGTTGTCCTCAGTGTGACAATGTGGATCTCAAAATCATACTGTCACTTTTGGAAAGGGTTCAAATATGCAGAAGATGCAGGAGCTGGAGGATTTTTCTGAAGAACAGCAGGCAGTTGAACTGCTCAGGACCAACAATAGACTAATGAACAACTATCACAAAATATAAAAACAGTTGTGGATCATTCAAGGGTATGCAAACTTTTGAACGGGGTCATTTTAATAAATGCAGTTATTAATTTGTCTTGTGGAGTATATGTAAACATCGGGGGTTTTTTTTAAAATTATGATTTAATTATTAGTACTTCAAGTTAAACTAAAAAAGAAAATGAGAATGTTTCCTTTGGTAAGTAGCTGAAATAAAATAAGTTTAGGTTTTTAAATTTCTCTTTCAGTTATTTTATTTCAAGTAATACAATTATTTATGGTTTTAGTTTTAGTTGACTACAAAAACCCTGGTGCAATATGAGAGCCGTACCTGTATATAACACTATTAAGAGAGTATGAGTTTCCATCATAGGAGTTGGCGACCACCAGGAACTTGTCATCTCCCACAGTAAAATACTCCCAGTCCAAAGCACTGAAAGACCCAGACAACAAAGTGTTCCTTAAATAAAAATATGAAAGTTGAAAAATAAAGGCTTTTTCTAATGAAGACCAGTTCATAATTCACCTGTTCGTTTCAATATCCTGAAACTTGATGAAGGTCTGAGATGCCATGCTGAGCTCATAGATGGTGGAGTTGATGGAGTACAGAATCTTACCCTCCTCCGTGAGCATCTGACTGTTCGCCACAGCCAGGAAAACCCTGTTTTCAATCTGAAACATCTCCCAGTCTATCGCCCCGAAGGTCTGAAAGATTTTTTTTTTGAAGAAGAAGAAATTAATGCTTTTACTCAGACAGAGTACATTAAATTTATCAAAAGTGACTGTAAAGACATTTATAAGGTAAATAATATATACTGCATTATTGATCAAAAATGGTGAGCATAACATGACTATGACAATGACTAATGACTATTGGGATGTGTATGTGCCCTTGGTGCTTTCATTGAGATGATGATCGTGGTGAGAGAAGATAAAATAACGTAATTTCACTCACTGTAATTGACTGATAAGGCTGAAACATCCCTTCCAGCCAGATATAGATGGTAGAATCAATGACTGTAGATCTTCCATTGAAAGTGTTAGCGACTGCAAGGAAGTAATATGGGCCGATAGTGAAAAACTCCCAATCATAGGCACCAGTGGTGGGGATTGTCTGATTGACCTCAAAAAACTGAGCAATTGGGTTCCACTTGTAGATTACACTGTCAACATTATGATTTCTCTCCCCTGTGGACAAAAAAACAACATATATGAAACAGTTCTTCAGCCAAATTTTAACACAGAAACCTGCATGGATTGACATGGCTCAGTTTGGATGGGTTCCAGCAGATGCAGGTGTATAGATGGGGCCTGTATGGTTATGAAGTGCTATGAAAGGTGTCTTTTATGCCTGTGTTTCCGCTTTGATCAATGCCAGAGGCACACGTAAGAACTTCACACGAACGGATGAGCATAGTGTGCTCTCGTAAGCGAATAGACATCAAGTGCAGAATCAAAGTGAACCACATAAACAAGGAGACCTTTTAGCCTTAAAACGATTTCCTTGATGGTCTTTTTGTTCAGATTGTGCACCTCAAAGACCATAGATTTGTATGAGATTTGTATGGAATTCAAGTTTAATCTTCTTTTAGAAATCATATAAATGAACTTCCTCCTGTTATTGTTCAGCAGACAAAACCTGTCGAGTTATACAATTTAAAAGGACAACAACGCCGCCGCATGAGATGACAGACATGCAATGAGCTGTTCTGATAAACATTACCTTGCCTATGATTGGCCACGGCGAGGAAAGTTTCATTTTGAATGTTGAAAGCCTCCCAGTCACGAGCGCTGTGTGTGTTCAGAGTCTGATAGCGAATAAATTTCAGCTTCCTTGAGCTCCATTTATATATCACAGACTGCTCCTGGTCCCCTGCATCCTTACTTCTGCAGTTAGCAACAACCAGGAACTTCTGTTACAGGAAAACAGTTGTAAGAAATCATGTCAGCAGCTTCAGTAAATTAAAGGGTACTGTGATGAAAAACAGAATTAAAAATTGTAATGAGTTAGTTTTGCACTTCAAAATCTTAGGTGTTTTCTGCATCTTCAGAGGCTTTTAATTATCCCGGATGGATTTCAAAGCTGTGCTGATGGGAATATTTTAATGAATTGACTAGCTCTGAACTTTAGTTTAATGGTGCATTGATTTATCTTTTAATAACTGGTCACTAATGCAATTACAAAGGCTTCCCCCCTCCATTTCATTTTAAATTGAACATTAATCATAATTTTATCTTAGACTTCCAAGAAGAAAAACATATGGATAATTGCACTGCAGGTATTAACAGAGTCCCATACGGCTTTCCAACTCTTGACTGTAATTATGCAGTAAGTTACGGTGAAGGGAAGCAGGAGGTGTCTGCTGTAAATTTTGGATACAGCATCAGACAAAATTAATTTCTGTTATTATGCACATGTGATTTACAACATTAAAACTTGAGAGCCAGGTTTCCACCCCCTCTCCCACTGGAAAACCACATCAAAAACCATCCTAATGTGTAAAGAACAGCTGGGGATGAGCAAACAGACGTTCTTTACCCCGCACCATCTTCTGATAGTGGCCTAGCAGCTGTTCCGCTTGGCAGCTCCATCAATATCACAGTTTTTCATTTATACAACAGTTAGTTCTGGTCCTCAAATTTGATTAGCAACATTCCAAGAATGCTGATGTATCACTCCAACAGAACTAAGAGTTTTTACTGTTTGTACCACTCCGGTTGTCTGTGTTTGTTGTAGTAGTGGTGTGGATTTTTTACTGATTCTTTCTGTACGTTATACAGATATGCCTGTAGGTGATGAAAATAGCAAAAAGTCTTTATGAGTGAATCACCGAGTCGAGCAAACTGATTCATTTAGGAACAAAACGAGAGATTGCCTTTCTGGGTGAGTCATTGAATTATTCACCCAACCAACTTGTAATTCATCGTGAATGTCGCTACTAGGCTGTGACTTTGTTTGAAACTATTTTTGTTGGCAAAGAAAAAATAGACAAATTAACCATCGATATGTTTATTAAAATGTAAGTTACTCAGTATTGGCTGTTTGTTTATTGTATAAAAGCAATATCACATTCTGTTAGCATTCCACACACACCTTTTTGCCTACTGTGAAGTATTGCCATGCTTGTGCATCATAGGTGCTGATGTTTTGATATCGTTCAAATCTCCCATTTGTCCATTTGTAAATTCCTGAACCAAGGTTAGAATCACGGTTGGCAGTTGCCATGAAAAGTCCTATGGAAGGGATGTGGAAAACCTCAATGTCAAATGTCTCAGAGTTGGTAAATAAATCCTGGTGATCCTCCACGTAGTCCAGCTTCTCTTTCACTGCAGAGATGCAATGTGATAGTTAGATACCATATCACCTATAAATAGAAGCTGCATTCATACAAATTGCAGTTGCAAATTACTGTTACAAAATCACCTTGCAGCATAGTGAGCCACGTAATACCATCACAGAGAAACAGTCCCCTCTTCAGTGTGTTAAACCACAGCTGTCCCTCTTCTGAGTGTCCACAGGGAGGAATCACACCTGCAGTCACCCGAACCTCTGCCTCTGTATAAAAAAAAACAGAGATGTTCAGTTTTAGAAAAAAAAATTTCAGTATTGATGAACATTATATTAACAGCTTCCACAGATGAATGGTAGGATGCTTAGTTTTTACTATTTAATGCAGTTTAATGTAGTTTTAGAAATAACTATCATTTTAGTTAGTTTTATAATCAAAAGAAAAAAATTGTGTAATGTTTTATAGTTCAGTATAAATAGTAAATAGTATCTAGAATGTGTTGAGTATTAGCTACTGACATATAATCTTTATGTACATGGCCACCAACAACTATTTGAAAATTTATGAACTTTTATAGTTTGTTACAATCATTCTCAAAACTTTGGTCCCTTTTTTTAAAACTCATAGTGGGAACAACAGCAGTCTACATGCGGGCTAAACTCTGGATTATTTTTTATTGCTTTGGCACAAAATACATTAAATGACTACAAATTACATGAATTCTTTTCTCACACAAACACAACCACCACCAAAATCCTATGTACCTACAGGCCAATGTGCACATTTTCATACTGTTCAACTTAAGTTCTGAAAAGACAGCTACATTTCTACAGTCATACTGTACTGAAATATATTCCAGATCTAAATCTAATACTACCAAAACAATTAGATGTATCTGAACATCTACACAGGTGCTGGTCATACAATTACATTATCATCTAGATTCTACACAAAAGGAGACAACTTGTGAATAATTTTGTACAGTAATGTAAACATGGACCATGTAACATTTACTACAGTGAATTCTAACAGTAGAGAGTGTCATTCTTGTTTTACAGAAGAAAACTGTGTGTTTTAGGTCACTGTTTTATGAATGAAAAAAGTGGGTGACAATATTTGCCAGTGTTATGGAAAAATGAATTGATTTCAGACATGTATGAAGTGTTTTGGTAATTTTAGAGCATTTTGAATGTGAAATTAACTGCTGTGCCAAAATAAAAGTTGGTAAGGGCATGTGAAGAGTTTAAAAAAAATGACTTAAGTATTAAGAAATGTGTTCAAACGATTGTAAAATAACTATCAATAGCAACAAATCTGCAATGATACCAGACCTAGAGAGATATTGCATACTGCAGCCTAAATCTGCCTACATTATATAAGGGGAAATAAACCAAACATGGCCTCTCACTGCCCTGTGTCATGTCTCTCAACAGGCCCACAGTATAAAGCATAACAGTGAGCCCTGCACAACTGCACCCTGCTTTCAAACACCAGCACTTCTTCTGAGCCACAAAGAAACTCAAAGCACAAGGCTGTCAGTCAATGTCAGAGGATCAGTAACAGACCTGTGAGATAGAGTTACTCACATCCCCATACAATCACAGTCCTGTGTTTACAGCTAAAACACACAGCATTCCTATAGGACGGACTCCTGCAGACTTAAAGATATCCTTAGTGGACATTACCTACACAGAAACCAATCTATAACACCTGCACCTTCTGAAGATTAGCTTACATTTAGATTCTTACTGGTTAGACGAGTTTACTGATTCAAAATATCAAGTTACTGACTGAAGACTTGATAACACCTGCATGCAAATACAAACCATACATGATACTGTGGTATCATGTATAGTGTGTCTACATACTTTATGACATGCAGCCTATGATTCTAGTGTTGATGTTTTAGTCGTCTCACCATAAGGATGGAGGGGAAGGTCAGTGGATGATGGTTTGATTGGCAGGTGTAAGAGAGCCTGAGGAACTGAGAGAGCAGTCAGCCGGGGCTCAGATGAGGGACAAATTTGTGAGGTAGCATCTGAACCAGGTAACAAAACTAGCTGCCTTATGAGACCCTGCAAAAAAAAAAAAAAACAGTGGAATCAACTGGTACATTTAGATTTCAAGTACACTGTAAATCTTAACATGATGATAAAAGCCTTGAAATTAGATTTTTACAGAAAATAGGCCATTCCATCTTCTTCTGCTAGCAATGAAGAATGTGGAATCAGTTGTATCAAGATCATCGGGGAAAGGTCTTTCAAGCACTCTGTTTGAAACAAAACAGAACATTTTATAAGTTTATGCAACAAAATGATATAGTTCAATACACAAATGTAAAAATTATTGACCATTTTGTCGATTTTGTCCATTTTTTTCCACCATATGTGACCCTGGAGCACAAAACCAGTCTTAAGTAGCACAGGTATATTTGTAGCAATAGCCAAAAATACACTGCATGGGTCAAAATTATCGATTTTTCTTTTATGCCAAAAATCATTAGGATATTAAGTAAAGATCATGTTCTATGTAGATATTTTGTAAATTTCCTGCCGTAAATATATCAAAATTTTAGTAATCTGCATTGCTAAGAACTTCATTAGGTCAACTTTAAAGGCGATTTTCTCAGTATTTTTATTTTTTTGCACCCTCAAATTCCAGATTTTCAAATAGTTGTATCTCGGCCAAATATTGTCCTATCCTAACAAACCATACATCAAGGGAAGGCTTATTTGGTTTTGTAGTCCAGGGTCACATATATCATTTAAATTATACAACCTGACATTTACAGTATTCCCAAAGAGAGTCTTACAGCTCTAGAGGTGTGCCACAGTCCACAGTGAGAATTGTGTAGCATCCCGTCACTGCCAGGACCACAGTGTGCCAGCGGTTATCATCCAGTCCTACTGCCTTAAAACTGATGCGTTTTCTGCTACTGTGACCTTTCTGTAGAAAGTGGAACTTGTTTTGGGACAGCCGCAGGCCGAGGAGCGGCTCACCTGAATCTCCCTCCAACAGTGTGAAAATGTATTCACTCTTCTGCACATCAAAGAGTGAAGACTGATCACTATCACTATTCAGAAATCTAGAGCATATTCTGAGGAAAAGACTTCTGAAGATTCTTTGATGTTTTCAAACTTAAACTCAACAATATCTTTGTCTTTTTTTTGTTCTCACCTCAGGAGCCATTTGTGGGATTTTCAGTGTGACAACGATGGAGAACTCGGCAGGGAAGAAGTTACAATTAATGAAGAGCTGAGAGGCAGGGAAGCTGAACAGCTGTGGAGATCCAGAAAACTGAAATCCACGAGCACCTCTGGACTGGACCATACGTATCCCATCCTGAGCCCTGCCGGACACAGGAAGCACCCGGGACAGGAGGTCCAGTGGTATCAGATCTGTAAAAGAAAATATTCAAAAAAATATTAAGTGACACAAATGTTTTTGACAAATTAAAGGCTGCTGAAAATTCAGCTTTGCATCACAGGAATAAACTCCATTTTAAAATATATTCAAACAGTACTAATATTATTAGTAATAATATATAATGATTTTTTTAAATATTTCACAATATTACTACTTTACTGTATTTTAATAAAAATAAATGTATCCATGGTGAAAATAAGAGACTTCTTTCAAAAATTTTCTAAATGCCAACCCAAACTTTTGAACACTAGTGAACACTGTTTAATTGATTTACAAGATTCTACAAAATTATTTTAGGCATGTAAATGAAAGATTCAAAGGCAAGTGCTCTTGTTTTGTTTTGATTCACTTCAGTAAATCAAAGAGGGAAATGGTTAGGGTGAAGAACACTTTATGGATCATATTTCAAAGACAGCAAAGCAAAAGGCACATTTTGGAAAGCGAACAGTCCTTTTCAAAATATCTCACTTTTACATATACAGCTAAGTGTTTTCATGTTCTGCTACAGACAACACTTCAGATGCAGTGGGTTTGCATGCCGTATAAGACAACTTGAGCTGCTATATATGACTCTTGTACTGTAACTCGCATTGGTAGAATATTAATTTAAATTCTGCAATATGCTCAGCTTGAAGAAATTTTAGAATAAACAGGAACATTTTAGCACCATAAGCTGTTCAGCATTTTTGATTACTAATAAACTCAGCAAAGCTTGTGTAAAAAGCTTTGCCATTTTTTATTCTATAGATTATTCTGTGTGGATAATGCTGCCATAAGAGTTTTGCTGATCTTGTTAATAGATCTCCATATATTAGTAAGTAGATTTAGTGTACCTTGAGGGAATACTGAATCTATTCCTGTTACACTATAAGCCCCTTTATGATTTTAATGTTGTGATGAGATGACAAATGAGAGAGGCAGAAATGGCATAAACTTCTGGTTTGATGTTTTATCACAGCTATTTGGATTCTCTCCAATATAATATAAAACGTATCAGGTTTTCTGGCCATTTTGTGTTTGCTCTGTCCTGGGACCATATCATGTTTTCAAAGAGTTTATTCAAATAAAAACAATTATACCACGATGAATGGTAGTAAAATGTCCTATTTTCACACAACGGCACTAACAAGTGAAGTTTGCTGAAGACATTTCACCACCTAACAAGGAATGTTCTCATAACTTTGGTTAACATTCTGGAAAGGGTTTCTCAAAGTTATGAACCAACATTCTTCCAGTTTGATTAATAGAACTTTTGTTCAGAGTAATCTGGTCTTTAATAATTTTCTCAAAATGTCATTTATATATTGTCCATGGAACTTGTTTCAGAATGTTCAGTGAACATTCAAAAGTAACATTTCCATAATGTTTGCAAAATTATAAAATTAAATGTTTCCTTAACATTGATCCATAAACAAGAAAAAAATGTTTTTAAATCCATCATTTAAAAAACTAGATGTTTTGAACTTTCAGATAAATGTTCAGAAATAACATCATAACTTAATAGGAATGCAAGCAAATGTTCTTAGAACATATATTTATTAGCTGGGTCAGTCAAGCAACAGTTGCTACAAACAGTGTACAGATATACATAGTTTAGAAATGGCCCCTAATTGTCATTCTACGGTGCATGACGTCTTTCAAATGAAACAGCACCAGAGTATTTTACATCAGCAGCTGGCAACCACCTCTAATCTGTGTCTTCTTTTACACCTACATTCCACTGGGAACCAAGATATTCAGAGTGGCTTATCCTGACCAAGTAAATAACCAAAAAAAAAACAGACTTCTGAGAGTAGAGTAACGTGACAGTTAGAACTAATTGACATTTGTGTCTGAATTACAAGAGCTGTTTTTTCTCCCGTGACCATCTGCCTTTATTTAGTTTTCCGAAATGGTTTACTGAACGTAAAGCCCATAATCCAATGGCAATTCAGTAGAAAATCTGCAATAATTACAAAGGATAACTTGACTTAAATAGTGTCTTTAACAACAGGCACAAGTTGTGACTGAGACTAGACTTCTTCCAAATAGAATCTAATAAAAAGATCATTTTAAAATGTAAAAACCTGATTAACATGGATTATCCTTCCATAAAATGCTTCTAAAAGTGTGTCTTTATAGTTCAATGTGTTAAATCAGGTCTGACCTGTGCAAGGTCTCCATGGTCCAGACTGGCAGGTGATGATCCAGGAGAGGAGCACACAGGCCAGCAGCAGCAGCTCCGACATCAGGGTCTCCACTCTCTCAGCTCCATTCACACACAGCCAGACTGAAACAAACCAGTTCTCAAAGCCCAGAGACCATCCTTACATCCACACGCCTCACAGACTTCAAAACACAACAAATCACTGTGAGGATGAGAAGATGTCCAGGCAACAGCTGAGGTGTCTCTCCTAATTAAACTGGCATCTTACTCACTACTGAAGATGCTGCTGTCCTCTGATGTCCTGTTTTATTTTAATAAGCATTGTAATTACTGTATGATCAAACAATGATGAATGCAATGCCAATGCATTTTGCATTATCCAAATCCAAACTACTTCTGCTCAAGAGAGTCTATCAAAACACCATGGCTGTGAAGAACTTCCTCCTTGAACAGTGTCCGGCTGAGGTCTCTCTGCTTTGCTGTACATGTCAGTGTGCTATGAAGGGGAGTGTAAACTTCACCTGTAAGTTATGAGCAGGGAGAGGTGTTTTACCCCGCAGACATTTAAATGAGAATAAGTCAGCTGTAGAAAGGAGGGGTCGACGTTAAAGAGAGGGAAAGGTGGGGCGAGTGAAACACACAGGAGAGAGAGAGAAAGAGGCTTTTTCCAGCTCTTATCTCATGTCTTAAAGGTGTCGTGAGGAATTCCCCAGTGTTGTACATGTGTGTGTCAGGTTGCTCTTGTTCTAAACGGCATCGCTCTTTTCGATCGGTGTGATGAGCACCATACCCTGAGGACCCCTTGTCAAGGAAATCTCCCTTCAGTCAATCGTTTCCTCAACCCATCAACCCATGTCTTCAACAACACCCCATGTGGCTGGCCGGAAGGGAAACAAGCTCTGGATAAACAAATGTTTACAAGGAAACACTGTTAACACTCTTTTAATTTGATAAACACATAAAGCACAATGCTCAGTTCCAGTCCTCGGATGTGATTGGCCAATTAGTGGTCCAAAATTATACAGTCTAATATACACCACTGGGACTTTTTTTAGAGTTTGTATAACTCTAAAAGATCATAGTATGTGAGTGAAAGTGGAGTTGTGTAATTTTGCCTGAAGGAAGAAGCAGATATTTAAAAAGTCAGAAAAAAAAAAACTGTAAAATAAATATAAATACTGTACTACAACTGTACCATTACAATTTTAAAAATGTGACACTACACTGACATTGACAAAGAACTGAATATAATTATTATTTTTTTAAGTATAATGCAATTTAATAAATTAAGTTAGAATATCACAGTAACTGCATTGAATGTCTAAGTGGAACCTATATTATAATTATTAAATATTATTATAATTATTGTAATTGTTAAATGCATACTCATCATCTGATAAGTCAAAGTCTTAATTTAAGTCGTAATTTTATAAAGTAATGTTTACTATGCATTTTAAAGATTCAAGCTTTAAATTTATTCATAATTAATTCTAATGTTGTTTTATAACGTAACATGACACTTACTTGACAGTGATGTAATCCTGTACAGCTGCCAGCAACAGTATCTGTGATTCACATGTCCGTTTAACCACCAACCCAGAGATAAAACAGATATACATTTAAACTGAGCAAAATCATAACTTAAATCGATGATAAAACATTTAAAAATCTAAATTTCTGAAGAACTAAATTAATTACAAACCCTACCAGCTCTCAAAATTAAAGGGATTGTTCACCCAAAAATGAAAATTCTGTCATCATTTACTCACCCTCTTGTTGTTCCAATCATGTATGACTTTCTTTCTTCTGTTGAGCACAAAAGTTTTGGTAACCAAAGGGTTTACTTACATAGTATAAAAAAACACTATGGAGGTCAATGGGGACCAGCAACAGTTTGGTTACACACATTCTTCAAAATATCTTCTTTTGTGTTCAGTTGAATATTCAGTATGTGCCTTGGTTTCCCCTACATTTTATAAAAACCGTACATCAAATCACTAAGGCAATAATAAGAACACTCTCTGTCCTTTTCACCTGTGTCATATTTTGACTTCAATTTCCTTCCTCAAAGCTGCTCAGGCTTATCTGAAAATCTGTCATGGATTCTGAAGGTGTGAAAAAGACATAGATTACACTTAAAGGAAACAAGAAAAAAGTCTGGTTGGAATAACAAACAATTACACAAAAATATGAAAAAAAAAGACATTACAGTAAAACTAATGCAATACACTGCACACACAGTCAAACAGTAAACCAGTCATCCATGTTGTTGTGTTTAGAGATGGACTTGATAGACAAAGTTCAAAGGAGAATAAAACAGAAAGCACAACACAAGAGAAAATGATCTTTCAGGGTCGACATATATCTGTTCTCTGTGTTGATGCTGGCTGCAAAACTCCTCACAGGTTTTGTGCAGCGATGCCAAAGATAAATTGTGTGTAATACAGCATAATGGATACAACATACGTCAAATAGTGTTAAGTCACAGCAGTTAACCCCTAAATAATTCCTGACAGGAAACTAAAAACATAAGAGACTACACATAAGCTCATTTCTTCGTTTCTATAGATATAGCAGCTTTTACATTTCTGTTTTTGTTTCATTATCAGTGTGAGGAAGAATCCTGGCGTGTTTGGGCAGGTGAATAACCGATCAGTGCATGTGAGAAATGACAGCTACTGTTTGCATGTGAACATCATCTGCCCTCTGGAGTGGAACACCCTACTACATCCACAATCCAAATATAAATACCATTGTGTTCTTATTTTACAGGTTTACAGAAAAGAAAAGAAAAGAAAAGAAAAGAAAAGAAAAGAAAAATTCAAACCAAACTTCAAGAACACTCCTCATGTTTTCCATCGTTTATTTTCTTTACATAGTGACAGAAACTATTAAAAGCAAACAGTGCATTTATCCTTCAGCCCGAGGGCTGTGTGAGGTCATCTGGCTGCGATATTTCACTCTAATGCATTGTAAAGGGGCAGATAATAGTTGGGCAGCGACATTGACACTCGCAGTAAGCCTGTAATCAGGAAGGGAAGCAGCCCCAGTCATTACTGAGGGACAGGCTCCCTCACAGCTCTCTGCCTCAACCAGTACATCTCACCTACTCATTAACCCTCCGACTGACCACCTGACCTCAGAAAACACACAACTACCAGAGCCTGACCCCATGACTGCAAGATGATGTCATACTCTTGTTTGGTAGGTACATCATATGAGACACAGTGGATCTAATGACATCAGAGAAACATTTGCATTCCATTTCTATTGATATGCATGACTGTCTTTCTTTGAAGTCTAACACTATAACCTTAAAACAAAGTAATGTGTGTTTTTTTTAAAGATAGATAGATGAAAAGTTTATATATAAAACACTACATGGAGTTAAAAAAAATTCTGAATAATAAATATTTGTCATATTTAGGTTCTTCCTGTTTCATGTGCTTTTTTATGTAATGTCAGCTTTTTGTAGTTCAATGAACCTTAAAAGAGAGTTTGTCTGACAAACGAAAGCTGGATTTTTAGTAATGGACATTAGACTTTACAAAAGTTTGGACACTTCAAGTATAACTCTAGTTTAACTCTTTGTCTTTCTTTTCTTTCATAGACTAAAATAAGATTCATGTTTTGGCACAAGTTGTGTCATGTGTCTATCACATGTATTCCCATGTAGTTTCCAGTGTACAGAGTAGACGGAGGGGAAATGTATCAGATATGTAACATCTCTGTCAGTGGCTCAATTGTGTGATCAGTTCTTTTGTATTCTGAGCTTAAAGTGTCATCTGATCCAAAGAGCCATGAACAATCAAAAGCTATCAGCACTATGGCCCAGAGCATCACTCTTTAAAAAGTTTGAAATGGGATTTTACAGAACCTTTATAAGTTCCACAAAGAATGTCTCTAGTTCTTTTGTAAACCTTCTATATATGGGTGCTTTAAACAACCCAGAAACTAATACACTGACCTGAAGAACCTATTCACTTCAGTTTAAGAGCAGGCCTGGCCATTTTACTCTGAATGTGCAGGGCTGTTGGTGTTCTAGTTCCACTGTTCAAAAACAATGCTATGCTGCTTGATGTTGCAAACTGGTATTTGGTTCTGGTAATCGTAAACACACTGGTTTGTAGTGCAAATATTTCTACAGCTGCAGCTTCAAGGGCAATTTACTCAGGTAATTCTGTCAGATCAACCAAATTTCAAAAACTTCCCTGGCTAAAATTTTGATTTTGTTAATTTTTTTTTTTTTTTCTGAAGAAAGACAAACATAATTTCGCTGAAAGTCAAGATATTAAAAGTCATGGAAGAATATTTATTGAGTAATACACTATTTTATCTAACTTTTAAAATTTTATTTCCAAAGTTTACATGCCTGTAACTCCAGAAGTATGTAATATATCTTGACATCCTTTCAATTTTTAGTTCTTAACAAAAAAAAAATTTTTTTGTTTATTTATTTTTTTTTTTTTTGGTATCTTCATTTTTAAAGGTTTGTGTGCTTCAGTTCTATAGATACAGGGATCTGAATGTGGCTCCATGAGTAAATTGTTAAATTGTACACATTTTAATTGGTCAGTTCATCCATTGCTTACTTCTTCATTTACATATTTCTTCATTTATGTATTTAGCCAGGAACCACTGGTTGAGTTGACAAGGAATGGAAATTCAAGAATCCTATACAGTTTTAAAAAGGTAATGTACAATATTGGTTCTCATTTCTCTTTTATCCAAACTCAACTTGCCAATTTTGAATATGAGCAAGCGTGAATGAGATCTGAGAGCTACAGGGTAAAATAGGATTTTCGTTTTTGGGTGAACTATTCCTTTAAGAATTTTTACACACATTAGGATAGAAATTATGGCTGGGCGATACGGGCAAAAATTCATATCTCGGTATTTTTTGGCCGATTTGCGATATACGGTATATATCTCGGTATTTTCATTTTTGTATTTGGATTTTTAAAAAATCTGTATTTAATATATATATTTCACTTACCGCTCAATGTTATCCAACAAAACAATACATATTAAAGGCTATGAAAACAAATAAAGTGAATGTAACGTAAGCCTTTACATTATGTGCAAAAAAAGAGTTAACATCACATTTTATTCTAACATTGTAACACTGCAATCTAAAAACAAAAATAAGGCTTTTAAAGCGGAAGTTAAATTCACTAAATTAAAAATGAAATTAAATAAGAACAAAAGCACAGAGTTGTGTTAGGCTATTTTGATTACCCCATTACAGTCACTTTACAGTTAGTGCTATCATAAAAATAGACTTACTTGTAGGTTTAAAATTCTACATGTCACATTTATTGTCTAACTACAAATATTTCCGAGAAATGTATATTTTGGTCAGAATTATTGCGCTTCTATTTAATTGAGCTCCGCCTGTTTGGCGCGCATGCGCACGGCGGCGCTCGTCCACTGAAGTCTGTGAAGTTTAGCGGAGAATCGCTAATGCACTTCTGACAGAAAAATGGAAATATTTCCATGACTTTCTAACATTTACAGACGGAGAATATACCTGTGAAATGTAAGTTATGCATTAAGGGAAACAGCACATCTCAAACACATTAAACAGCGCGAGTAGCGTCTCTGTTTGCGGCATACGCAGCCTTTCTGTCAGAGCATCTGACGGGCCGAGCAGATTAAACTATGAGAAACTATAAACTATACTATCATGTCTTACCAGTTTTAAAGGCCTTAATAGGCTATAAAGCTTGTCACATGTTTAGAACAAATTGGATTATGCACTTTCTCCGCAGCAGCAGCTCGTATCAAACTACTGTATATATCGACAGAAACGGTATTGCTTCATATCGTATCGCTTATGAAATAAATATGAAGAGTTCATTTGGAAAAACCGATTTTTTTTTTTTTTTTTCAGAAATCACATTTTTTTTTTTTTCTTCTGCAGTAAAACGTGAACTCGCGACGCCTTGAAAGTGGATAATACCGGCTTTTTTGACAAAACGTGTTTAGGGTTCAGATCGCGCTATATGTGGAGAATAATGCACGGCAATCAGCTCGTTTATTTATTTATTTATTTTTTTATTTTTTTGAAAGTGGCCTTTATCGGTTTTTGCAAATGAACTCTTCATATCGATATATCGTACAAACTCGATATACCGCCCACCCCTAAAGTCTGAAATACAGTGGTATTAACTTAAAGAGATTTACTTTAAACTGTTGCAGGATTCCCTGAAAGTGAAATATCCACTCAAACCATCTGATGTAGCCTACTTACTGAGGCACAAGTCAAAGATCAAAAGACCCCATCCAACCTCAGGACAAATCAAAGCCTTCACGTGCTTATAGCATGGACTCCAACTATGCCATAGATGCTATCTGCGGCCCCAGTGCCCAGGCTCTGCCAGCCTGCCTGATCACAGACCGATAACCATCTGATAACTCCTCCAGCTCTCTGTGTCAGAGCCAGCAGGGCAGATAATGCGCTCCTCCACACAGGAAACACTTTATCAGGCTCAATGTTTCCCTGATCCCACGGCTCTTCACATCTCAAGGGCCCCTCAGCGAATGGTGAGCAGCCAAAGAGTTACAGTAGCAGATAACCTGCGCCGGCAGCTCTGTGAAGCTCTATCAAAGCCCTGAGGTGTTTGGGGCAGAATATGAGGGGCATGGGGGAAATGATCGGCTGATATAATCACTGGGATGATAAATGTGTGTAATGAGTGTTGCATAAATCTGAATGAGGCCTGATACTGTGTGGACACAGAAGAGGCGTTCTGTCCGAGCGGGCAAAGTGAATCATTTGTGCGAATCGAACGAACCGACTCACTAGAATGAACCGGATTCCCAACACTACACGCTACTGAAAATGTAGGTAAGCAAATAGTGTGATAACTTTTAGTTACTTTTAATTACTTTTTTAATTACCCCAAAGGAGCAAAATGCAAACTACTACTGACCTTGTTTTGAAATTGGTCACTTGATTCGCGCAGTTCGAAGAATGATTGTTGCAGCATAAACTTGACATCGTTTGTTTGACTACAAAATAGCGACCAATCGCGCTTCTGATTACAGCAGCGACCAATCACGTGACAGCAGCGCCTACACGGGATTCTGCGCCTTGATTAATGTATATAGCCTATTATTTAAAAAGAAAAATAAATAAAAAAACTAAGTATAAATATGATACATGTACATTAGCTGGAGATGGAGTTTAGGTTGGTTACATAAAATAAAAGAAAACTCCCTAATGTGAGGCCAGTGAAAACAGAATATTTAAAATACCATTCCAAAGTTTAAAAAAAGTCCCTTTAAAGTCTTTGGTTTAAGGTCAGCAATTTTTTTTAAAGAAATCAATAGCTCTTCAGCAAGGATACATTACATTGATCAAAAGTGACAGTACAGACATTTATAATGTTACCAAAAATTCTATTTCAAATAAATGCTGTTCTTTTGAATTTTCTAATAATCAAAGAATCATGAAAAAAGTATGATGTTTCCACAAAAATAAGTACAACTGTTTCAACATCTATAATAATGAAGAATGTTTCTTGTCACCAAATCATCATATTAAAATGATTTTTGAAGGATCTTGTGTTCATAAGAGACAACTTTTATAAATACAAAAAATCAGACTGACCCCAAACTTTCGAACGATTAATGTAATGTCATAATAAAAAATATATATATAAAGTTACATAATGTTATAATAAATATTAGTTTTTGGTATTGTTATGTGATTTACTTAAACGGCTCAAAATATTGCACACAACTGTCATAATTGTAATTTATTATATATTTCTTTAATCAAACATCTCAGTGAATCTTTTACTGACTGCACTTTTAAATTATTAAATTAATGTGAATAAAAATGAAATGTGTATTTAAAGTTTATTCTATTACAAGAAATTCCCACTGAATAATTTCTTTGGATGAGTAAAGCAGAATTGGTTTCAAATTCAATAAAATGTTGTTCAAGTTAGTTTCAGTCTCACACAAAACACCCCCACCCACATACACTGCTGTTTTTTTTTTCACACTTGTCTTAAATGGGTGGCTGAATGCATGACACAATAGCTGAAATAAGGTCAGCATGTTTATGTCTGTGTCCAGACTGATGGTTGTCTAGCTGACACGTGAGAGACATCAGAGCGGCGAGAGCCTTTAATCAGACCAACGAACCGCTCATCAGCTCACACAGAACAGACCATGTGCTTACTCTCCAATTTACCACAGCAGCACCAGAGACTCTGGGGACAAACCTTTCAGAGACCGAAACACACACACATACACAGAGAGTGACAGCCCTTTAATCATATCCATCTATGAATCAATTATGTGTAAATATTGAAAAGTATAAGCAATGCACTTGGACTTTCGAGTGTGAATCCAGCGCAGTGATTCTGTTTACGCTAACTAATGCTTTCCACAAGACCAGCATGTATCATTAAAGTTTTAATCTTTATAAGTGTAACAAACACCTGCACATATCAAATAACACCATCATTCAGATGAAGGGATGAAGAATGCCGTGGCATTTTCCAACACGCTCTTCAGCCCCTTTAATGTGAGTCAATATCCTATTAGGCCTTGATGTGGGCTGTAAGAGGTTTGCAGCCCTTCACCTGCTGCCATTGAAGACAACTTTTATCTAATGCAGTTCATCACATGGCCTTTGTAAGAAGCCTCCAAACAGCACGAAAACCGAAAGACCACAGCCCTAGAACGAGAATATGGGCATAGATTTGAACTGTGAGTTCAAATCTAAGGAAAATTTAAGGACATTGTGACCTTTATGGAGCAAAGATGGAAAAATGCTGCAATGTTCACTCCCAAAAATAAAGGTTTTTATTGGCATATGGTTCCATGAAGAACCTTTAACATCCATAGAACCTTTCCATTCCAGGTTATTTATAGTGAAGGCATTTCTTCAGATTATCAAATGGTTCTTCGCACCAAGAAAAAAATGGTTCTTTTAAGAACTGTTCATTGAAAGTTTCTTTGAGGAGCACAAAATTGTTCTTCTATGGCATCACTGTGAAAACCCCTTTTTGAAACCTTTTTTTTTTTTTTTTTTTTTTAAGAGTGTTGTAATGCAAAATGAAATCACAAAGGTTCCAAAAGGGGGTTTTCAAAGTAATGCCATAGAAGAACCTGTTCTGGTTCCCCAAAGAACCTTCCAGTGAACAGTTCTTAAAAATGCAATTTTTCTTTAATGTGAAGAGCAGGTTAATAATCTACAGAACCTTTTGTGCAACGGAAAAAAAAAAAAATTATGGATGTTAAACAATGTTGGGAGGTTACTTTGGAAATGTAATAGTTTACAGATGACAAGTTACACTATTTAAAATGTAATAAGTAGTGTAACTATTTCCATTATTAATGTAACTGATTACATTTGATTACTTTTCTAAATTTTAGTGAACATATTCAACTTTCCATTTTCGAATCAAATAAGCATGTCTTATTCTGTATCCTAAACTCCTGAAATATTGGTGTCTCATATTTTTGAGCAGTCAATGCAATTTTTGAAGGGAATCATTTAAATCTGTGTGAAAATATTCAGATGTAACCCCCTTTGTAATCGTTAACACTTTGTAACATATGTAACTGTAATTTAATTACACATTTTTTACAGTTGCATTTATTTTGTAATTAATTTACGTAACTGTTACATGTAACTAGTTACTCCCCAACACTGATGTTAAATGATCTTCATGGAACCATCAATGCCAATAAAGAACTTTTATTTTTAAGAGTGGATGAAGGGCCAAATTTGAGGCTAAAAATCCAAAACAAATAGTAATATCAGGAGGATTTCACTGTCATTTTGCTAAAACAGACCAGAAATAAAAGTGACTTTGTGTACTTTATATACGTTCTTTTATCCAAAATAGGAGTCATTTTATCCATCACCATTAGCCGTCATGTTGTGGATCAAGAGCGGGATTGAGAAACAATCATGTAGGCAAAATATATCAACACGGGATTGTGAAAAGACAATGAACTTGAACATTTTTGTGTAGGAAGTATTCCAAAAAATCTTCTCTGTACAATGTTTATGAAATCTTTCAATAAAAGAGATGCATGGTGTTTCCAAACCATGACATTCCCACTGAATCTTTGGGATAGTAAATGTCCCTTTGTACCCTCATTGACTCTCCACATGTACAGGCAGGTCAGGAGGTAATTCATCTGCCTTTAGAGGGGATTATTGAGTGCTTCAAGTTAAACGCTTGAGATAAACACACTTCTCTGCTGCTCCTCTCTGATCTCTCTGTTGCAAAATGTGTTACAGTGTACGGAGGTGGTATTTTCCAGCATACTGTGAACTCACTCATTAGCACAGTGGAGCTTCTCTGCTTGAATCCCTGTGCAGACCGAATGTAAACACACTGAGACCAATAAACAGAGCTTTAAGTGCCATCCAAGAACACAAGTGCAAATTGAAATGTAAATACTGCTTTTTTTAGTTCACAGCTGAACAATGTAAATTGTGTTGTGATGACATTAATTGCTGAATTATAAAATCAGGCCGTGCAAATCTGCTATTCTGTTTTTCCACAAAGAATGCTGATGCAAATAATCCTTCCCATCGCATTTCCTTAATGTAACAACTTATGTAAACACTTTTTGAAATAATGAAACACTTATTACCCTGAGGTATGAAAATGACAATCTGTAACTCAAACAGATATATCACACTTGTTTTATGATTCTGGAGCTCAGACATTTAGAGATCCACAATAAAGAAACAGAGCTCTACCTCTGTGCTATTATATCAAACATTCACATCACAGTAAAATTCCTCTTGAAATTTCTATCAATTTTTCAATGCAGTTTCTCAGAGCAGTTGTTTTCTCAAGCACAAACAGAAGACTTCAGAAAGAATGAACCACAGTTAAACATTAGACAGATGTAAATACACAACAAAAGTGCTAAACACTGTTTTAACACTATTTCTGTTGCATAGCAGCAATGCAAAAAAAATTAATAAATAAAACCAAACAAACAAGACATTACCAGCTGGATTCAATAAATGATATAATTGATTTTCATCCCATACTTATTGACTTGTAAATTAAGTTTAAAAAAAAAAAAATGAAGATAATTCTACATATGGCAATATTTTTTCATATAAACTAGACATTGATTTTAAGAGAATTTGTATGCTTAACTCATTCAAACTATAGACTCATATTGATACTGATCGATTAAAGCAGTGCCAGAAATTTTAGGATTATTTTCTAACAGTTAGTAGAAAATATTCTAAAACTGCATGCAATAACTATTAAAAAAATAAATAAAAAATAAAAAAAAACTGTACAACACAGTTACTCCATCTAGTGGCAAACCATTCCATTCTTGAACTGACCTTTATACAGACTGAAGAACAAGACAAATACAAATCAGTATCAAACTATATTTATTATATACAGTAGTAAATGGCCAACACAGGATCCTCTGCTCTCCCAAACACCCCTGCCATTCCCATTACAACACTCACATGTTGATTTGGCTTGAATTCACTGTTGAGTTGCAATTACACCAGGATAGTGTTTAATACTCTTGCTATGCCAGAGGGCTAAATGAGAGTGACGTTCCTATATGACGTATTTGCAGAGAGCAAACTATGAGATGATAAAATCAAGGAAAACACTTAGTTTGTATATCATGAAATTCATACTTAAGCAAACAGCAAACTTTTAAAGACATACGCATTAAAGCT
Source organism: Spinibarbus caldwelli (assembly GCA_039654775.1). NCBI lineage: Eukaryota > Metazoa > Chordata > Actinopteri > Cypriniformes > Cyprinidae > Spinibarbus > Spinibarbus caldwelli. Next base: position 23,081,688 of record CM077232.1, read on the forward strand.
TTTAAAATTAAAAATGACTACCGGTATACGATCCACAATCTAGCTTTATCAAACCTGAGCTGTCAGAAAAACACAATGCTGCAATGTCACCGTTTGAAATTGTTCATCAAAAGGGCATCTTGAAGTTTAGTTGTTTACCGCAATTAAAGAAAAACTGTGACCATACTAAGAAGTCACAAACATCCTCTTTCACAAAACTTCCGTTCTTGTATATAAAAATAGATGGGGGAGGTGCATACATACGTACATAATACAAAAAGGTACACAACAGGCATACAAACTCCAAAAAGGGGAGAAAACTATTAACTGTCATTTCCAATTTAGTTCAGGGAGAACATTGCAAAGCGGAAATGAGGTCTTTGGATGATTAAAAAGAGAACCAAAAAAAAAAAAAAAAAAAAAGCCTATTAACTTAAACAGATTTGATTTCCAAAACCTTTTCCATTTCAGCCCTGAACTGCAGTGGAAGTGAAGATGAGCACAAATAAACAAGCTTCATCCACATGTGCTTCATCTTTAGCAGGTTCCTCCCGTCTGCTGCTGGAATACATCGATAGTGTCTTCATCTTCCATTTCCAGCTGAAAATTCACATAATACACTGAGAAACATTTCAATCTGAGGCCTCATCACAGAGTTTGTGTGCCAAATTCCAGGTTTGCAAATACACTATGACAAACTTGATAAACTTTTATATTAGATTGCTTTTTTTTTGGACAGAGACTGCATCCTCAATGAGATTTGGAGCTGATTAAATATTGCTGAACACAACTAGGACTACAGTGCCCATAGCAAGATAGCATACATAAATGTTTATTAAGGAAATAGTGGGTTTTTATCAGCTGTTTGGACTCTCATTCTGACGGCACCCATTCACTGCAGAGGATCAATTGGTTAACAAGTGATGCAACATTAAATTTCTCCAAATCTGTTCTGATGAAGAAACAATCTACATCTTGGTTAAGGCCTGAGGGTGAGTAGGGTAAACGTACCTATTAAGCTCAAGAAGTTATGTTAAAATAAAATAATCTCTCACACAAAAATATTTAATTTTATTTTAAATGACAAAAGTATCTTGATTAAAGTGCCCCAATTATGGATTTTTGAAAATTACCTGCAAAGTTTTAAATCTGAAAGTGCACCGTGTATAAAGTTATTGTCTCACAAAAGAAAGAGTCGACTCTGAATCATTGAAACGAGTCGTTTTTAAAAAGAGTCTCAAGCCGTTTCATGAAACATTAGCATATTGTCCGCCCACTTGTTGCGCCTTGGATTTTCGCGTTGGTCTGAATGAAAATGCAAATTCATTCTTTGCCATTAGGTGCTGCTCACAAACACTGCTTTAAATGAAATCGACCAATCAAAGGAGGGGTTTGGAAAAATGAATCGTTTGGGAGTCGTTGAGCAAATAAGGTAAAAATAAATGCATAAAGAAAATGAAAGTGTTTTTTGACCTTGCATGCATGTCAACCTGTTGTTGGGGACTCCCAAAACCAAAATATGTACCTTTCATAACCCATAATAGGGGCACTTTAAGATATACATTAAATGCAAAAAATCTGGCTGGGTACATTTTTGTACCGTTTAAGCACACCCCTGTTCCCATTAAGCTCACATCATGTTTTATTAAAATTTTTTAATTTTAAACAACCTTTTTAAATAATAATTGAAAAATCTATGAAATTATACTTATTGATGTCACACTGAAGCAGTGTGATTTTCATAGTAGTGCACCCTTTAAGCTCACCTTACAATATGAAATCTTTAAAAATTACAGCAGTGTGAAACCAATGACCAGCCAGAAACGGTTAATTGATAATATTATGAATTTAAAAGTAGAACCCAGTAATGGCTATTAAGTAATATATTAGTGTAGCACACAATCTTATACAGCTAGTCAGCTAACTGTGTTCTGTAGCATCTGCGCTATGCTGCTAAAACTATCTTTTGGATCTAATGTAATTATTTCCCAAACCCAAGTTCCAGGACATAATATGCAAAAGTCTAAACATTAATCTCTTAATTTCACAAGTATTGAAACTTACCTAAAATAAAGGCTTAAACATCTATAAAATAAATAAATAAATACATTAAAAAAAAATGCACATTTAAAGGGCTCCTCTTTTGGTGAAAGTTTTTAGACAGCTTTCAAAATGGCCGCCAGACAGTGTGAACACATGGAGAACCATATCTCGGTGTGCAATGATATGATTTAAATTACAGGAGGTATGTAGTAACAAACACATCAACTGGTTAAGACATCAAGTAGGATAATACGTTATTTTTTCTTTTTATAATCTGAGCTCAAAATTGGAAGTGTGCTTAATGGGTACGTGAGCTTAATAGGTACGTTTACTCTATATTTTCAACAAATTTTAATTTTTAGATGAACTATTCCTTTAATTGGTTAACGCTTCCATAAGGAGCTGCTCACATCTGTACCAACAAATTCAAAAATAAGAGTACAAACCTGTGCAGGTGTGTCCGTCTCATTGATCGGCTGACCATCAAACCTGAACCTAATTTGCCTTATGGATAAACCCTGAAAAAAATAAATAAATCATCCTAGTTACAGATCTGCACATCAACATAACATCAAAGATACAAAGCTTCATGATGTGCGCAGATCTCAGGAGCTCAAGCAGCAATCTCACCTGTCTTTCGCAGTAGGCCTTCATCAGTTTGCTGAGGGGGGTGTGCCTTTTAATCTTGAACTGGACCACAGAGCCATCCTGACCAGCCACTTTCAAGTTAATGTGGTCATTTTCAGTCTTCACGCCCTCCTGAAATGAAATATTCAGAGCGTGAGTGTTAAATAAAGATGAATCATGCACTGTGATCTGAAGGGTCTACACACATCAGGTAGAAGATCTGAGCTAAAACCACATTGTGCTTTACATGCAGACCCTGTAGTAAACATCAGACGTTCCTGTGATACTAAATAACACGTTTTAAGAGATGAACGACGCGCTAAACAGCCAGACTTGAGTCTGTATCATCAGCTAAAACACTGCTGGAAAAAAGGGCTGCGGCGTGAACAACTGCGCGACGCTTTCGGCGCAAAGTTGAAGCAACTATCCGCCATGAAAAAAAGCCAATCTGAGCATCTCCTTGATGCTGAACGAAGCAAAACACTGCCGTTTTTCACGTTAGCGACAAGAGATGCTATGATTCTTCATGTGGTTAGATGGATGGCTGAGTTATATGGCCATATGCGGAAAATGCGCAAAATCTCTGTTGAAAACCTCTTTGTTTCCCCGCATATAATGTGCAGGATCCAGACAGCATTAAAATCACATCAAAATACGCCTCTCCGCGCTGCTGGAGCTCTCGACACAGAGACATGCATGTACCTTTGGCTTCTCGTCTGACATTTTCTGTAGAAATGCAGGATTCTCCCGGTAACGTCGATGTGTGACGGTAACCCGAGTGCGCTGTTGTTACCCGCTTCTGTGCTCCCCGCGCTCAGCAAGAACGCGCAAACTGGATTCCCACATTTGATTGGCCCGGGTGAAACCACGTGATTCCCAGCAGCCCGAGAACGCGCAAAATCAACTCGTCCGTTTTATTGGACAGTATGAAACCACGTGACTAATCCTCATGTTCTGTTTAAGGTCTGAGGCCCTTTAACTACAAATTACTTTGAATTATGAACGTAATTTCAATGCTCATTTGTATTACTCTTGCTTAACGAAAAATATTACATTACTTATTTGGGGTCTTGTGTATAAAAAAAACAAAAACATTATAAACATATGTGACCCTGGACCACAAAAACCGTTTTTAAATTATTTATACATAATCTGAAAGCTGAATAAATAAGCTTTCCATTGATGTATGGTTTGTTTGGATACGACAATATTTGGCCGAGATACAACTATTTGAAAATCTAGAATCTGAGGGTGCAAAAAAATCAAAATACTGAGAAAATCACCTTTAAAGTTGTCCAAATGAAGTTCTTAGTAATGTATGTTACTAATCAAAAATTAAGTTTTGATATATTTATGGTAGGAAATTTGCAAAATATCTTCATGGAGCATGATCTTTACTTAATGTCCTAATGATTTTTGGCATAAAATAAAAATATAATTTTGACCCCTACAACGTATTTTTAGCTATTGCTACAAATATATCACAGCGACTTAAGACTGGTTTGGTGGTTCAGGGTCACATTTAAAATAACTATATATAAAAATATAAAATTACATATAAAATAAAAATAAATAACTTACATCACCACAAAAAAGTACCAGCAATAAACCAATATGATTTAGGTAAAATCTGTTTAAACAATTTTATATTTTAATAATGTACAGTAGACAGAAAACAAATGTACAATTCTCACTTTTATTGTTTTCTTTCTCACAGTTTATTTGACTTTTGTAAATTCCACCGACAAATCAACCCTATGGTAAATACAATAAGCTAGTGATCAAAACATTAAAAAATGCAGTGCATAGACAAATTACATTGAAACGCCAACAAACTAGCAAAGGCAGAGACAAATCAATTTCACTTTAGAATGTATATGAAATGTGTAGGACATAAATCTATAAAGCACACTGTGTTATAGCACGTTTTCTATATTTATGCAAGACAAGTCCTAGTTTAATCTGAGTAAAAAGCTACACAGCTAAAATTTGCTGAGGCTAAATAAAAATTAATTTCATGAACTGCCAACCAACTCAATGTCCAAAGTGGCAAAGTCCAATGCAGACTCAATTATCAACATATCTTGCTTAATTTGGTTGATGCTTATTTGGATTTGTAAATGTCATCAATGTACTATATTTGCAAGGCTTCATAAATACAATGTCTAAATTGTGGTTTGCTTGAAGATTCACTGAAAATCCAGGTGTGAGATAATAAAATTTCAAGCCAAAGGCAGCATTGTATGGTATATTTATGGTATATTTAGTATCTTTAAAACTCAAAGAAAAATGGAGTGCTGGATATGCACGGAAATGTGCTCATTTTTACAATAATAGGTGTGAGGTAAAAGAAAAGACAACAGTGGAGCATCATCACAAGTTTCTTAGCTGTTCTCAAATCTGGAGTACGGGTTATCATTTTTCAAACCTAAAACAGAGTGAGCAATGATAAATCTATGAAACAGTGTAACTACTATTTATCAGAGAAACTAAAAAGGTGCTATTTATTTCATATCATTTCTGATGAAAGAGAAATCTTACCGTATTTCAATCGCATTTCTTCATGTCTCTGCCTCATCTCTGCTTTCCTGCAATCAGATAAAGAACTTTACTGAACTCCCCGGTCTCCACAATTCTTCACAAAATAATCAAATGTATGAAATGAATTTTCTCAAAACAAATCGTACCTCTCCTCTTGGTGGAACTTTCTCAGGTGAGCTTGTCTCTCCATTCGCTCATCACTCCTTTTAGACCTTTCGAATTTTCAGGATAAATTAAATGTAATCATGTCTTATGTGTTCCAATGTTACAGTGATTTGTTATTAATAATTAATAGCAGTAAATCAATATCATCTTCACTGATAAGAATACATTATAAAGATAAATGTACAAATTAATGTCTGATCATTATAACACAAATTTTAATCACAAGTGCTAGTTTTCATCTTACCCAATGTTTTCACATTTACAGCAGCAGAAGCAGCAGACGAATATGGCGATGATGATCACCCCCGCAATCACAGAGATGGCAATGATGAGAGTCTGGAAATTCACTGATTCAAACAACACAGAACAGATGTGATCATCAATGCTGTACAAAATTCACAGCATGTTCTCAGACACAGGCAATAAATGTAGGTTAAACTGGCCTTGGAACATTTTACAAGAGTGTAAATGTAATAAAGTGACAATCAAGAATGTAATTAAGTTAAAGCTACCGTGCACTATGAACTATGAATGTGACATATAAAGCTCTACTAGTTTTTACAGTTCCTCTCATAATAAATGCATATGATACATCTATTCAGGTAAAGAGATGGCAAGATGTTTCTGACTGTATGTCACTGTCAGTCTTACTCCAGCACACTCCCCATCGTGCTTCTGAGAGCGGACAAACACTGTGAGAAGGCAGAATGCTCTTCACTGGATAGTCAATGCATTTCTGGCTTGAGATGCACCACAAACACTGAAAAAGAGATAAATAACACCAACACATTACACACATTTTATAATGTTTCACTAATTATTGCTGTCTATATAACAAACACTGGGTTTATTAGTCTGATGACCGCCATTGTTGACAGTGAATAAGAAATTATATCTTACCGAAACAATCTTCAGACATTCTTCACAAGTTGTGTTGGATTTTATAGTGCAGTCTGAGAAAAGAACAAGTCTGACTGATTTTAACCATATTTATCTCTATTAGACATCTCAATCATACTCATCAGGATTTACGAACATAAAACATCTTTTCATATAGCAGTTATATTAAATATTATCCTTTACCTCTCTTATAAAACTCTTATACTGAACACAGCAATATTCCTTTGTGCTTTTTAGCCTATCATGTGATTTAAACAAAAGTCTCTCTGTCTATTAAACCGCAGGAAACTATTTAAAGTCCATTCAAATGAGCAAATAAAATATCAGTTTACCATGGTTACAGTTTACAAAATTTTGGAACAAAACTTTAGTCATATATTAAAACTTTTTCAAAAAGTAAAACAGTGCTTGGGGTCCTGAGTGTTAAAGCGATTTGTTTGAGTCATATGATCACTGCTAGAAGTCACTTCCAAGTTGCATTGTTGACTTATTATTAAAACATTACAATTTTCCAAGAAAATAGACGATATGCTGGACGACTAATTCAGTAAAAGTCTGCTGGCCAGACAAACATTGGCTGCGTTTCAAAACCTTGCGAGCTGCCTACACAGACAGCATTTAGGGACCGGATTGTGTGAAATGAGCTGATGTCCAAAATGCTATCCAAGTAGATAGTTAGATAGGTGAAAACACAGCCATTGTTTGACCATATCTACGGTTAAAAAGCTTGTAAACACAGCAGTAAGGCTGAAACTTACTTGTTGCTGGACTTGGCGTCTGACCAAAAACTATTACAAAACTGAAGGCAAAGCAAACAAAAGACAGTAAAAAAGCCCGAGTTTGTATCATGATGGCAAACGCAGCGGATCTGTGTCGATTTCAGGCCTGGCTGGTCATGTGTTTGCTGGAAGGACTGAACGACGACTTTTGCAAGAACCTCCCAGTTTCGAAATAGTGGTTTATGGTTATGTATGAGGCGCTGATTTAGTTGTTGTTTTCCTGACAAACAATGTGGATTTATTCAAAGTAAATAACAGGCGAAAGTAGGCTACATTTAAATAAAACATGACGCCATGTGGCTGCTTAAAATGTATTTAGATAAATATTAAAACATCATTATTTAATATATAGGCTATTAAAAGTAATAAAAGTTTGGAATAGCCTACACATGAACCGATCTGTGAACTTTTGGCTAATTTTTGTAAATCTTTTATCTAAATGTAATAACTTGTTCTACCTTTCTTTTTCGAATACCAAGACGCTTTCTTATTTATTATATTTATTGATAGCTATTATTTATTTATTTTGCTAGTTATCTCCATAGCTAAAAAGTATGTTGTGTAGAAGAGCATACAGGTGCATCTCAGTAAATTAGAATGTTGTGAAAAAGTTCATTTATTTCAGTAATTCAACTCAAATTGTGAAACTCGTGTATTAAATAAATTCAATGCACACAGACTGAAGTAGTTTAAGTCTTTGGTTCTTTTAATTGTGATGATTTTGGCTCACATTTAACAAAAACCCACCAATTCACTATCTCAACAAGTTATACTTCATAAGACCAATAAAAACAACATTTTTAGTGAATTCTGGAAAGTATGTTAATTTACTGTATATGTACTCAATACTTGGTAGGGGCTCCTTTTGCTTTACTGCCTCAATTCGGCGTGGCATGTATTGTGTTATTTTACTTTATATTATGATACTTACTCAATATGGTAATATCTTACTTAAAATATGATGAATGTTCAAGAATGTAATCCATATACTGATCAATATGCTGAATTATTCCAATACTAGATGTTTTACTACAGATTGTAAATCTTAAAGGGCCATCCATTGGGCGGTACTGGTACTTTTCCATAGGAAGTATACCAGTGAACTCAAGTAACCCAATGAACTTTGGGTGATTTCCAGAATATGACAGGAAGAAGTAAACAAGTTTGATGTATGTCTCATTGGATCACCTCCAACCAATGGGAGGCCGTAAAATAAAAGTTTTTAAAAAATGGCGGATCTGGCAAAGTTTCACCATTGAAAAATGGACCAGGTGGGCTAGTAATAAATTGTGGCAAACTAGACAGGCATAGCCAATTAAAAACCGGAACTACCAAATATGGTTCGCTTAGACAGATATAAAAGTGGATGCCCCGACAGACAGAGATTAGATGCGGCGGCCATCATCTCGGCTTTATTGCTGTGTTCAATAAAGTCTTATTTTGGCATCTGGAACTCTGCTTCTTGAGCTTTATTGACAAATTTGAGAAGACCACTTTTTTGTTCCACAACACATGGAGGTGGTCAGTTTGTGGCACTGTTGAGGTGGTATGGAAGCCCAGGTTTCTTTGACAGTGGCCTTCAGCTCATCTGCATTTTTTGGTCTCGTTTCTCATTTTCCTCTTGACAATACCCCATAGATTCTCTATGGGGTTCAGGTCTGGTGAGTTTGCTGGCCAGTCAAGCACACCAACACCATGGTCATTTAACCAACTTTTGGTGCTTTTGGCAGTGTGGACAGGTGCCAAATCCTGCTGGAAAATGAAATCAGCATCTTTAAAAAGCTGGTCAGCAGAAGGAAGCATGAAGTGCTCCAAAATTTCTTGGTAAACGGGTGCAGTGACTTTGGTTTTCAAAAAACACAATGGACCAACACCAGCAGATGACATTGCACCCCAAATCATCACAGACTTTGGAAACTTAACATTGGACTTCAAGCAACTTGGGCTATGAACTTCTCTACCCTTCTTCCAGACTCTAGGACCTTGGTTTCCAAATGAAACACAAAACTTGCTCTCATATGAAAAGAGGACTTTGGACCACTGGGCAACAGTCCGGTTCTTCTTCTCCTTAGCCCAGGTAAGACGCCTCTGACGTTGTCTGTGGTTCAGGAGTGGCTTAACCAGAGGAATACGTCAACTGTAGCCAAATTCCTTGACACGTCTGTGTGTGATGGCTCTTGATACCTTGACCCCAGCCTCAGTCCATTCCTTGTGAAGTTCACCCAAATTCTTGAATCGATTTTGCTTGACAATCCTCATAAGGCTGTGGTTCTCTCGGTTGGTTGTGCATCTTTTTCTTCCACACTTTTTCCTTCCACTCAACTTTCTGTTAACATGCTTGGATACAGCACTCTGTGAACAGCCAGCTTCTTTGGCAATGAATGTTTGTGGCTTACCCTCCTGGTGAAGGGTGTCAATGATTGTCTTCTGGACAACTGTCAGATCAGCAGTCTTCCCCATGATTGTGTAGCCTAGTGAACCAAACTGAGAGACCATTTTGAAGGCTCAGGAAACCTTTGCAGGTGTTTTGAGTTGATTAGCTGATTGGCATGTCACCATATTCTGATTTGTTGAGATTTGTGAATTGGTGGGTTTTTGTTAAATGTGAGCCAAAATCATCACAATTAAAAGAACCAAAGACTTAAACTACTTCAGTCTGTGTGCACTGAATTTATTTAATACACGAGTTTCACAATTTGAGTTGAATTACTGAAATAAATGAACTTTTCCATGACATTCTAATGTATTGAGATGCACCTGTACACAGGAAAGGCAGCGATTTATATTTGAGTAAAACATATGACTTCAGAATTTACTACCCACAGATATGAGTGCTGTTGCTCATAAAAATCTTTGACTGAACGTGTGCAGTCATCGTATTTCATATTTGAAATCTTGCCTTACTCTTCAGGACCCTAACTCCAACTGTAAAAATCACCTTGATGGAAACATGCCAATAATGGACCACTATGCTTTCATGGAGAACAAAACTAATATCCACAGCAATGCACTTTTTTGTTCATCTCTATATTATATATTCATCTTTATATATTTTATAACAAAGATAAACAAAAACAAACTCAAACAGTTACTCTCCAGAAATAGAGAAACTTATGTAAAACGAATGAAAGTTATTTATTTTATATCATGTACGTAAGATTGTGAAAAATCAAAGGACAAAAGAAAATATAGGTAATATGATAACACTTTTAAATAATCCACACCATCTGGAATTGAAATAATTTATTAAGCATTTTGTAAATCCAGTTACAAAAAAAACCAAACAATCTTTGATTTTCATCCTCTACACAAACTGGAATATTTTGCGCTAAACTAAAGACAATGAGATGCACTCTGGCAGTGAACTGACCAGCAGCTCACCAGATTTATTAATGGAACAATAATGAACAGAACGTTGAATGAGGTTGTGGTACCACATAAATGAGTCTCTGATACCACAGTGACATCCTCCATTCATATTATCACTGTGTGTTACATCACTGATGTAGGGAGTCTGTACACAACATGCCATCAACATCACCATCCATACAATGACACTAACACTGAATAAATACCCAGCCCACCCATAATTATTCACTCTCTTTTAGGCACACAAAATCATCCTTCAGTTCCAAGTATGCAGGCTTCCTTAAAAAACATTCTTAACAAAAAAAAGACAAGCATATTCCAAACATCTGTCTCAAAAAGGTTTGACATATAAACTGAAATGGATCAATTTATCTTGAAAGAAAGAATTTACAACTGACTGTGTGAAATAGCACAGAGTCATAGCTTTTCTGCAAATATCAGTACAGCGGTATTCCACCAAATTCCTGTCAGCTCTTGTTGCTGTTACAACTAAAACACTGCACTGAAATTTTGGGATATTGCTTATATGTCTTTATACTGTACCTGAGCTTAACCCAGATGGGGCCGTTCACATATCACTTTTTTTATTTATTTATTTTTTTATGTAAACATGCACTAGACGGACAAGTTTGAATGCTGTGTTTGTCTCACGTGACACGTCTTTTGAGGCATCTCACATGACACTGCATTCTAAAAATGTGCCACTTAATTATTTTTTTTTTTTAATTCCACTGCCTTGCGTCTTATTTTTAAACACAACAACTTGTTCTGTGTGAATGGCCCCTAAGGACCAAACACTTCCGTCTAGTATGTTTACTTAGAAAAACAATGGAAATGTAGCACAGTGGAATCCAAAAATGCAAGACACAGAGTCTAGAGGCATGTTTTTTAAATTTTTTTAAAACACTGTGTCATGTACGAGACACTGCAAAAGATGCACGTCTAGCATATGTTTACATATAGAAATACATCAGTGGAAAAGCAGTGCAGTGGAATGCAAAAACACTTTCTGTGTGAATAGCCCCTCATGCACAATGCACAATACACACATGGATAAAAACGGCAAGACAGGTAGAAAAATTCTTCCTCATTCTCTCAACCCGAGGAACTGTAACAGATAGTAACACAGAAAGCCATCTAAATGACACAAATCTGCACAGACCAGCCCTTGTGCGGAGTAAGGCAAATGGACAAGTTTTAACATGGCTGTTGAGACCTTCGATGTGTGCAATCATCTCAGGCTATTAGTCTTTGAAAGCTCTCAATAAAACATTGTTTTGTGTGTAACATTTAAGACCATGTTTTGATCTTTTCACTTCAAAGAGTGTTCAAAACTAAAAATGGCCAAAATCAGAAAAGCAGAAATGTATTGGTGATGAACATTTGCTGGTCAACTAGCATTGCACCATGTACTAACCAGATGTGATGGAATAAAGGAACGAGTGCTAAATTTAACTCTGATGATTGACAGGACAGTCTGTTGGTAGTCCCGCCCACAGTGGAATCTCATTGGTCCAAAATTAAACTGTATATTAAACATCAATTATGATACGTTGTTAGAGGGGTGGTTGTCTACACACATGCAGGTTAAAAAAAACATTTGTCTTATAACTGGTTCCTGTATCATCATCTTATATTCATCAATCCACATCCCTGCTGTTGAATTCTTGATTGGTCAGCACTCATCACCTGATCCAGTTGCTCCCAAAGCTGGCCACTGATCTGACACTGCATCGCTTCTTAACTATCATGTTGATGTAGGCTTTCATTATTTTGGTGATCTCTCCAACCTGAAACAAGCCACAGTTTATTCACAGTGAACGAAATTGAAGAAAGCAAATCAAGAAGCACTTCTATTCAAGTTGATTATGAATTCTTAAAGTGACAGTTCATCCCGAAAATGAAAATTCTGTCATCATTTAGTTGCCCTCATGTCGTTCCAAAATGTGTTCTTGAAAACAAAACTTTGAAGCTTCAAAATTGTGAAACAGTTCTTATGAATCAAAGGTTTAATCCAAGTACAAACACACAGCACATTAAATGTGGTAAACAAAATGTGTGATACAAGAGAACAAACCACATTGGTTCTTGTGGAAGCTCAAGCATGTGAGAACACACCTCATTGTAGTACATTTGTGTTTCCGTTTACCGTATTTGTTGTGCTCTATGTATATGCATTTATCAATGTTTCTGTGAATAAAGGCCTATATTAAATATCATTTTAAGCATTCATCTCTCTTCAGAAGATCTGGATTAAACTGCTTGATTCATACTGACTATGTTTTCAATGTCTTTTTGAAACGTCAAAGTTTTGGTGGTATTAGCTTTCAATGGAGGGACAGAAATTTAACCAAAGTCTAATGGGTTTGGAACGACAGGGTGAGTAAATGATGACAGAATAGTCATTTTTGAGTGAACAATCTGTTTAAAATGACATTTGATTACCTGAGGTGTCTCAAAGAACATGTCCCTCCCATCCACGGTGATCTTGTATGTGCTGGCGTGAGGAGCTCCAAAGAAGACAATGTGTTCATAGGGGAAAGTCTCCAGAGGTTTGGGCTCTCCTCGCTTATACACAGACACGTTCTCGGCACTCACGCTCAGCCAGAGATCATGAGGGAAACCACCTTCTTTACACTGCACACACAATCAACAAGTGTCAGGTTAGCCTATTGAAAAATTTTCCAGATACTATCCTGGATTCAAAATGCATGTTAATGTCAAGTGTAAAGGGGGTCCACAAAGAGCTTTTTTGACCACTTCATGCAATCATCTCACATCCTCGGTTCTTACCTCCACATCAAACAGCGTTGATCCATACCCAGGCCACTCTTTAATGATGTTCATGTATTTGAGCATGGCTTGGTGCTGGTCCAGTCCATGCAGCCGACTCCATTTCTCCATAATATTGGCTCTGGTAGCTGAAGTCTCTTCCTTGATCCACATTTCCAGCATTTGTTCCTCCTGCATGCTGCGCTGCTTCTTCATGGTGCCTGTCTTTAGCCCCCGCCTCAGCGTGCCGTCCAAGAAGCTCGTCCTCCTCCTTTCCAGGGTTTGTCCTGATCCGGCTGCGCCTCCTACTTTGGTGAACTGAAGTATGCGGTTGCGCAAACGGCCGGTGGGGTAGATGCTGTCCAAGCTCCAGTTCACCCGAGACACATCCCCATACAGGTACTGCAGACGTAAAGCAGCCAGGTGCTGGAGGGTGTCCTCATGGGCAGGAAAGTGACCACTTATTAAACTTTCATGAGCCTGGAGAGATGAATAAGATAGAGACTCACGTCTGACTTCTTTTGAAGTCTTAAAATGACCTTTTTTTGTGTTTTTCATGCTTGCAGATGCAAAATAATTTTGAAAATAAAATACAGCTACATAGTCTAAAATCAAGTACAAAGGTGCGGTAAAAAGAATAGAACTGAATTACTGGGGTTAAGGCTTAGCTAGTTAGCACTGTTAGCTAGTAAGCATTGTTGCTGGTAGATGCTGTAACCACATCTTTCTCCAATGATGACCATTCAGAATCTAATTTTTGATCATGAGAAAGACTACATATAGTGATTTGAGCAGAATAAAGGCAAGAAGTGAAAATATAAACTCGCCTATCAACAGAGAATCTCAATTTCTGTTCCACATCCAAAGATGTGATTGATATCTATGGAAGCCCCTTTCCGCCACTGAATAAAAAAAATAAAAAAGGTAATTGCGACTTTTTCGCTCACATTTCAGACTTTTTTTTCTCAGAACTGCATCATATAAACTCGCAACACTGATTTTTTCTCAGAATTGTGAGATATAAACACATTTGCGAGAAAAAAGTCAGAATTGAGATATAAACTCGCAATTCTGACTTTACGACTCGCAATTGAGAGTTAGTATCTCGCAATTCTGACTTTTTTCTCGCAACTGCGAGTTTGTATCTCGCAATTCTGACTCTTCTCAGAATTGTGAGATATAAACTCGCAATTGTAAGTTATAAAGTCCAGTTCTGAAGGGAAAAAAGACTGATATGTTCTCAGTTATATCTCACAATTCTGAGAAAAAAGTCAGAATTGTGAGATAAAAAGTTGCAATTACCTTTTTAATTGTTTTATTCAGTGGATACAGGCTTCCATAGATATCAGAACATATCACCAAATGCAAAATATTCTATGCTCAGAATCAATGTTGTTGATACTAAAACTAAAACAAATAAAAATGTTTCAATAATTAAAAGAAAAATAAAATAAAATAAAATATAATTATTAGTCTTATAAACTTTAAAAATTAGAAATGTCTTGGAAACTAACTGAAATAAGTAAGTTTAAGTTGCTAAAATTAATAAAACTTAAATACCATAAAAATAAAAAAATAAATATTTTGAACTAACATGAAAAATATAAAAGCTTAAATCAGTCAAGCAACTGCCATTGAGATGAATGGTAAATGTTAAGGATAGTTTCTCCAGGTATTACACACCTCCATGATTAATTTGAACAGACTAGAGGCAAGAAATGAGACTACAAATTACTGACCTGCTCAAACATGAAGACAAACTCCACTCCTTCCTTGGGCATGCTCTCCACATCCAAGAAACAATACAGTTTGAAGTACAGCTTCCATGGGCCGTCTTCCTCCACTTCACTTCCTGCCAGCCTGAGAAACAACCACCACAACAAACAATCGTTTTTGTGTTATTTCAGATTGGTTTTAGAGGCTTTGGAGATTACATTAAAATATTACAGCTTTAATAACCAAGTGATGACACATGCATTTGGCAGTGTTTTGTAGGAACAGAGTTTAATTTCTAAGAGTGAATAGGTGCAGCTTTGTGGTGTAGTTTTACCTTTCGAACTTGGCCAGCACATCGGCCACAATCACCCTGCTCTCCACGGCCCGGTCGATCGAGCTGTTATGCTCAAACAAAGCAAACATGTTCCTACTGTCCTCCATAGCCAAGCCTCGGATCAGTTTCTCTACCACCTACACAAAGGAAAGAAACAAAACACTTCTCCATCAGCGTATTACACCACGCATTCCTGATTAAGAGGAACATGATCTCTATCTAGGCAAGATTTGTTCATCTGCAGTTTTCTGTTCTCTGTAAGGCTCAGGTAGACTTTTATCCCCTCAATGGCCAGAGCCAAAATCATTATTTGTTATATCATTGTTTGTTTTATGATTATATGAATATATCTGATTATTCTCTTAGAACACCGGGTTCTTGTATTGTAATATTTTTTATGATATTTTTGCAGTGCAGAGTGTGTTAGCATCCCTCACCTCTCCTGCTGTAGTGTGAGAGTTGATTGAAATCTTGCAGGAGCCTCCACCATGGCAGTAAACAGTGGTTGTCATCTCATGTCTGCGCAAAAGGGCAATAATCTCCTCTTGTGAAGGCACAAACTCCCGTGCTTTTGTCTTCTTCAGCGACTCGCCAATGAACACAGCGAACATCTCTATTTCTGTTCCAGGGAACAGCTCCTTTATCCTAAAAAGTATCAGAAAATATCAGAAAATATTAATGGCACCAAATGCAAAATATTCTGTGCTCAGGATCAGTGTTGTTATTGTTAACTAAAACTAATTTTTAAAAAATTCAGCAATTGAAATAAAGCTGAGATCAAATATAAATATTAGACTTGTAAACTGAAAGAAAATTAGACATGTTTCCTTGGAAACCAATTGAAATTTATAAGATTTAGTAAAATTACTAAAACTAAAATTTATGTAAAATTAAATTACAGCTAATAGAAATATAAAAATGGCAAACAAGATAAAATTACTAAAACTTAAACTAAAATTAAATTTAAAACTGAAAATATAAACATAAAAGCCTATTCTAAATATTAATAAATACCATTATAGTATATTAATAATATAACACTAAAATAACACTGCTCAGAAAAAGTCTTTAGATCTTTAATTTTTTAAGTTCTTTACTTACTAAACAGATAAATCAAATACAATGCTATAAACTCATTGCCTTATAGAAAAATCTATTTTGTATCCAAAACATTCAGATTTTTACAAAGAAGTAATTTGTTCACTCAACACAAAGCCAGGATGGGCTATGTCATTGTTATACTTTTCAAAGGATGCAATGAATTTGATTATTTTGGCTGATGTACAAGGGCTTGGGCCCGGATGTTTTTCCCAACATTCCTTCTCAAAGTGCACCACAATCCTTCATATTTATGTTAAAACGTTTATATAAAAAAGACTATGTAAATCTATGATTTAACAGTGTGAAAGTAAATATCATTTTCAAGGAGTAGCTACAACACCTTTTCAGGTGGAATCTGAGGTATCTGAGGATGCCGCGGCTGGGCAGGAAGGTGCAGCTCATGCAAGTGAGCAGATGCCAATGTGCGCAGTTGGCAGGGCTGTTGGGCTGAGGCACATGATTGGTTTGTTTGATCAGCTGACAATATACTTCATCTCTGAGCGGCCGTAGATCTTGGCATGTCTGTAAGATGCCTTGAATGATGGGCATTGGGTCTGACACAGCTTCCATCTCCTGTAATGAGTTAAAGATCTTGACTGCCTCATCTTGCAGGCTGGTGTATCCTTTCTCCTTTTGCACTGCAAGAAGTAGGACAGGAAGAGGAGACAGATGGAGAAAGGGACACAGACACAAAGGATTAAATCCATCATCATTCCAATCCAAATCCAGAGTTCAAAAGATAAAACTGTGCGTCACGGAGCAAATAAATCATCAGTGAACAATCCAACAATGGGGCCAAAGTATGTGAACTGTTTGAGCGTGTGTGATCGATTAATAAAGGAATGTCCAGAGTTAAATAAACAGTAAGCTCTATTAACGGCATAAGTGGCCTGCTGTCAATTACCAAAGAACATAATTTTGTCTTTTTGTTTGTAAAAGAGCAGCTGACATGCAATGACATGTTTTTAAAACGGTTAATTTTTATTTTTTTAAATTCTTGGATAATTCTTACATATGCAGATTTTATGACCTCCAATTTACTATTGATTATGGAATGTGCACTTTTATTAAAAAAATATAAAAAATAATTTATTTTATTTAATATTATAAAATGTATTGGTCAAACTGTTGGACTATTTATTTGTATATATTAATATAAGAGCTTTAAATACAGGCTGCACTGTTTTGCATGAAATCCCTGAGGAATGCCTCAGGCACTGATAAACTGAGATACGAGTCCAAATTATTTTCTGTGGTAATCAGCAGCATATCACGACTTGTATTAAAGCCAGAAGACGAATGTAATAACAATAAAACCAACTATTGTCTACTGTGTAACTTTATTATTACTTATATACTATTATAGTATTTATTAACAGTTTTCATTTTAATTTTACTTTAAGTTTTAGTAATTTTATTATCTGCTTTTGTCATTTTATTATTATTATTTTATATTTCTATATTTCTTTCATTTATTTATATTTCACTTTTTTGTAATTTTATCACTTCAACTTATTTAAAAACAATTTTTAATTTTTAATTTATTTATATTTATGCATTTGAAAGATGCTTTTATCCAAAGTGGCTTAGATTGCATTCAGGGTATACGTTTTGTCCGTTCATTACAGTACATTCTCGGGGAATCAAACCCATGGCTTTGCTATCATTATGCTCAACTGAATCACAGGAATAGATCAGTGTAAAAGAGAGACTCACAGCTGACATTGACCTCTCCGTACGGTAGAGGCAGCAGGGGCGAGTGCAGTGGGTGCTGCGTGTATCTCAGGATGGGGTTCCTCCAGTACATCTGCTCCACAGCCTCCACATTAAGACTGCTCTCCTGCACAACCATAAACAAAAACGATGGCATTAGGGTTTTTTATATTCATATAACACGATGTACATCCACTGATCACTGGAGATGGAAACACAGCACACAAAGGAATTTTGAGCTTTGCTGTGTTACCAGTCAAAGGTGCTCAATTAATTTAAGCTTTAGAGCATAAATTACCACCTCAACTTAATTAACCACCTAAAGTCTACAAGCTTAACAGGTGGCCCTCAACTATCAAGTAGTCCAGCTAACTAGATGACATGTACAACTAGTTATCATAATATGGTTTTATCAATGGCATTGGTAACTGAAAATTTATTTTAAGCATCCACACCACTAGATGTCATTATGGCGACCAGCAGAACACAAACCAACTGACTGAGACTGAGTGCACCTTTTCAACTCAAAATGACTGAAATCTGTTGCATAGACATAGAACAGAAGCACACAGAAATAATCAAACGAATACAGAAATTAGAATAAAAATAAGAGAAAACAGTCTGAGCGAACAGCACACAGAGCACTCATCCATGTACCTCACTTAACACTACAGTTTTTGACCCTGAGGGACTGTCGGGGTTCGAGAGGTATCGGCTTCCACAACTGAAACATGATTGTTAATAAGATGAAAAACCTCACTCCACACGGAATCATGAATTCAATTAGATATTTCAGGGTGAATGTACCTTGATATCTCGGATGAGTTGCTGGGTAGGTGTTTCAATGGGAACCTTGTTGTCAATAGCCACCTGAATGGCTGAAGCCCATCTCATGGCTTCATTCAGTAGTTTGGTGTAGAGACGGTAAGAATGCTTTCTCCCATGGATTATTATGTTCCAGTAACCTGTGGTGAACAGCAGGAATTAGAAATGGTGCAAAGGACATTTGAAGAAATCTCTTTAGTTCTCAACCTGTTCTGCATAAAAATGTGTTAACTCACCTGTGTCCTTGTAAACTTTCTCATCAGGCTGAACAACCGAGCAAAGGCTGTTGAGCACCAATGTTCCCAGTTTAGAGGCGCTGCGCTCTGATGATTTATAATAATCCAGTGAGTTACTGGTCAGAACAAACCAGCGTTTCTTTAGCTTGAGAGATGTGCTCTTCCCACTGGACTTCATCTCTTTATGCAGCCAACCTGACAGAAACATTGAAAGAGGAAAAAATTACAATCAAGAGAGTATGAGAAGACTGAGAAGAATGATGATTTAAATAATAGTTATAGATTAGTTCATCACCTAAAAAAGGGATAAAAGGGTTGACATTCATATTATTAGGTATTTTAATAATACAACAACTAATATACACAGGTTTACAGATATCTAAAGACAAAATGTAATTTAAACATGCATATTTGCTAATATACCAATAAGGGAACAGCAAAAGTTGGCACCAGTGATTCATTGATTAAAGAATGTTTTTACACAAATGTACAGTGCATTCAAACATATAGGGTTGGTACAGTTTTTTTTTTTTTTTTTTTGAAAAATACATTTGTGAGATCAAAAATACAGTAAAAACAGTAATATTGTGAAATATTATTATATTTTATTATTTAAAATAACTGCTTTTTAATGTATTCTAAAATGTAATTTATTCTGTGATGGCAAATCTGAATTTTCAGCAGCCATTACTCCACAAGATCCTTCCTTTTTGTTCAGAATAGACGAATGGCACCCATTTTTATACAGTGATTCGTCATGACCTCATTGACGTTGCAAGTACAGTGCTGGTAAATCTCTGTATCCTGTACAGACCGGTCTGACTCACCTCTCACGATGAACTCCTGCCCATCTATTCTCGAGTCTCCTTTAGGCTTCTGCAGAAGGCCGATCCAGTGGTGCATTTCCTCTGGCGTGTCAGTGTTGCAATGGATCACGCGATTAGCAGTGATTATAACAAATGAGTTTGGCCTGAGGAAAAGAAATCTTATGAGTACAGCACTGACCATTATATCAAGAATACCATTTAAAAAGAAATGTTCCAAAATGATACATTAAATTCCAAATTAATACATTAAACACATACAGCACTGATGATACAGAAAATTTTATTATTTCTGGAATAATGCTATGTTGAACGCTTATGATTTCATACATTACCTGTCTGGGTTGTCAGAGGCACATACAGAATCGATGAGCCCAACATCCAGTGTTCCCTGAGGATGAAACATCACATAAAAATCAAACGTACATCACTTTTACAAAACTTAAAGTTACTGGAAATGATTTCAGACATTTGCTAACTGAGTTAGATTAGTGTGAAGACTCACGACTGCGTTCTTGGGGTTGGCCTGTTCATGCTGCATCTGCAGAAGCTGTTCTGGAGTGGCACTGTGGACGCGGCTCAGCACATTGAACCAGCCACTGCAACACAAGCATGACAAGTACTAGTCAACGATATGAAATAAGTTATAGTACACCACAAGGAGGCGCAACAGATGAATATGAAAGCTACACACGTTGAATAAACTCTAATGATCATGCACATTGGAATAATATAAATATACATTTTAAATGTACCTAGCATCTTCAGGAGATTCTGCATAGATCTGGTAAGTCCTGTCCTCGGTCACAATATTCAGTGCATTCTCCTTCTCATGGTTGTCCACAATCTCCCTATGGGAAACACCACAAATTATCAGTCATTGAACATTAAAACTTAGAAATGCAACAGTAATGCTGGAAATAGCTACAACTGGACTCCATCAATTGGTCTTTTGCTTGTAAACATAAGACAGGCAGCCAACTGCAGCAGCTGTGCATTATCATTTACAGTGAACCAAACATCTGGGAGGTCTTACTTGGCAGCTCGGATGTCAATGGTTCCCTTCAGTTTCTCCTCACTGTCGTTCTCGAAATACATGAGTTTAGAGTCACGAAGGACGAACCAGCGCATCTTCCAGTTCCTGCGGGACAGAGTGGACATTCCTCCACCTTTCTTGTACAGCCAGCCTGACTTGAGAGAATCCTGCTTTGCCCTAAACCACATGAAGGTCTCGTCTTTCAAAACACACCAGCGCCTGCGCCACGGGATCATCAGCCCACCTTAAAGAAGAAAAATAAGAAATGCAATGAAATATTAATCTTTTAACTCAGTTTATCCATTGATATGTTCAGTTTGAGCATCATTCAGTGATATAGGAATAAACTAAACAATAAGGAAGTATATGGTAGGAAACACTCACTTTTCATGTACAGGTAGCTGTGGAAATAAGGAGGTCCACTTCCGTTTAGCAAATGCACTCTACCATTGGACACCTCCTCGTCTGTGTCTACATATCCATCATTCTCATCATTGCTGTCAATGAACTGTGGGGGAAAAAACAAGTGTGAATGTCAATAAAAAGCTTTTAAATGTACTATACCTCTGTTCAAAAGAAATTATTACTTTTATTCAGCAAGGATGAATTAAATTGATAAAAAGTGGAAGTAAAGACTTTACATTGTTTCAAAATATTTCTATTTCAAATGCTGGTCTTTAGAACATTCTATTCATTAAAGAATCCTAAAAATGTATCATGGTTTCCACAAAATATTAAGCATTAAACCTGTTTTTAACAGCAGCAATATTACAGCATATTAGAATGATTTTCTGAAGGCTCATGTGACACTGAAGACTGGAGTAATGATATATTATATATTAACAATAATAAATAAATATTATGTATTATTAATATTATTAACAGAAAGTTATTTTAAATTGTAATAATATTTCACAATACTACTGTTTTACT
Source organism: Spinibarbus caldwelli (assembly GCA_039654775.1). NCBI lineage: Eukaryota > Metazoa > Chordata > Actinopteri > Cypriniformes > Cyprinidae > Spinibarbus > Spinibarbus caldwelli. The sequence goes on from CM077232.1 coordinate 23,103,581, forward strand.
GTATTTTTGCTCAAATAAATGTAGCCTTGGTGAGCATAAGAGACTTCTTTCAAAAACATTAAAAATAAAAAAATTACAGATTTTTTTTAATGCCAGTGTATGTTTTGGCTAAAAATGGCTCTTTACTCTGTAACTGTACACCCTGGAGCATGTGTTTGCTGCGGCAGGACATCTGCATTTCACTGTCTAATCCTACTAGTTAATACAAACAAAAAGACCATGTCATCAGTAAATGTCCTCCCATTGTTAACTGTCATGTCAAGTGTCATATTACACCCAAACATAACCCGAATCAGGTTTCTGAGTTCAAATATTCTCCGAGAGTCAACAATCAAGCTGTTGCAGGACTGTGTTTGGAGCAGGTGTGACAAGCATTGGCTAATCGTTGCACATTCTGGGAATACCCTGAGGAACAAAGACTCAATATATATCAAATCATATTCATCTGATCCCCTCATGCTGCTTTAGCAAATAAAATATGAGTAGCTACAAGAAATCTAAAGCAATAAAGAATTTGAAGATGTATTCATTATGGTATTATGCCAAGTTTAAAAGTCTTAAAAGAATTAGGACAAAGTGCTGAGTGTTTTTGTTTTGCTTCAGGCAATACCGGATCTCACTACCCTGACACTGAACTGTGTAAATGTGAAGAAATGCATATTCCTTTCATGCCAAATGCCTTACGAGGCGTTCACACTTTGCAGTGACAAAGCAGCTGGAAGTCACTCATTTTAAATGAAAGGTGATGTGTGTGACAGTGACCGTTGAAGATTACACAAAGATTAGCAGACCTCAAATTTATGCAAATCTTTAGTGACTACTAATGGATGTACAGACAGTGAAACTCACATAATCCACCAGCTGATACAGTAATTGTGTAGAAACACTACAAGCAAGAACGAATAGATTTGTAGGTCAACTAGCTGCCCATACTGGTGAAGGTCAATATTTATGAGCAGCAGTAGTGTAAAGGAGATGAATTAATAAATGCAACTTCTCCACAAAGGTTGTGATGTGCTGATTGTGAACTGTTAACATGCTGAGTCAGCGCCAATAGCCTTATATGCATATCATGCTGTTGTTGCGCTACGGGCGTCCCGAGTTCGAATCCCAGCTTGAGGACCTTTCCAGACCCCCGCCCTCTCCCACTTCACTTCCTGTCTCCTCTACACTGTCCTATCATAATAAAGTCAAAAATAAATCTTAAAAAAAAAACATGCTGGGATGTTGTCTTTAAAATCATGTCCTTTAAAGCACTGCCGTTATGGCAATCCAAGCAGTGGTTTTGCAACAAAGTGAACAGACTCAACATCAAATTTCAAGAAAATTTCCCCTGCTGCGAGCAATGATTCAGTAGTTACGCTAAATACATACACTATAAAATAAATGTCTAATTGAGTAACTATAAGTTACCTGGCCATATATGGTGAAAAACCGTAAATGGTTTAACATTATACATTATATGTAATTTTACTGTAAAATACCGTAAAATTTGTTTCTATTTTCCCCAAGTAAAAACTATAAGTACCATATAATTTCTGGTGAGAAACAGTAAAAGGACATTCTCAGTAGTCCCTCTGTGACCTCACATTTGATTATATTTTATACAATTAATTCAGTTTCTTATTTTCGTTATCTGTAATTTACATTAGAAAATTGTGTCACACTTTCTGTTGTTTAGTTAATGTTTGTTGCATTAATTTAGTGTTGTTTGTTACCCTGATGGTGTTTTGTCTTTGTGTGTGTGACCCTGTGTACTGTCTTTATATGAGTATTGGTCATGTTTTATAGACAGGCCACTTACTTTGAACTCTGATTTATCATGTGGTTTTCCGTTTCCACTTGCAATATTATGGTGGTTTTTGGCACATTTTAAGGTATAAAGCAGATTTTGGTAGCTCAAGTAGAATCACTTCATGAAATATAGTTATCAGTAATGTACATAAAGATGTTTTGTTACAATTCCTGTTGTAAATACATGTATGTGTGTTTTGTCTATTGTATATCAAATATATAATGCCATCCCATAATACCTGAAACATTGCTACCATATTTTTTTTTTTACATTTTTGGCCACCAATTTTTTTTTACTATAAATATAGGTATATTTTTTGTAGGTTTCCATTTTATGGAGGAAAAAAAATTGATGGGAGGGAAAAATATTTTTCAGTGCCTTTCCTCGCAAACCTTTGCATCCTCAAAAAAAAATTGCAAAACTATTGCATTTACCTGAAACTTTGCATTTGTTCACAAAAGCTCTGAAATATAGTTCTGAAATATATTGTTATATAGTGAAATATAGTCACTCTCAGTGTGAATGCCCTGTCAAAGTGTGAAAAGAGTGAACTCACGGAGTCTGAACTTCCTCTAAAGGAGTCTGTGCTGTTGTAGGTACAAGAAGATCTATGTAGCACTTCCTCGTCAGTGAGGTGTCCGTCATTAGTACTTCCTGCATCCCCACAACTCCCCAGCGCCTCCTCAAACTCCTCTTGGTCATAGTCCGACTCTGTGTCGGGCAGAATACTGAAGCTGGTTTCCTCCACTGGCAGTACAATCTCTGTTATCGTCTTCCTGGTGTTTTTATACACCACTCCGGTGGTTGACGGCAGTACAGGTGGAGGAGGGGGTGGAGTAGATGGAGGTGGGGGAATGTCTGAGAGTCTGTTTTGTTTGATGGAGGAATTGGATTTCGGTCGCTCCATCCGTGCAGGTGAGGACGTGGCCACCAGACCTTCAGCAAAGGCGGGCGGTGGAGGAGGAAGACTGGAGAGAATCTCTTTGTCCACGGGCACTGCAGCCGGGAGAGGGAAGTCGCGGAGGGGGATACACTCATCCTCCGCGTGGAAGCCTTCATCCACCTCTTCCTCGGCCAGAGGCGCAGTGGTCTCTGACGGGTCGTGAAGGTTCTCCTCGCTGGAGAGTGATTGCTCCAAACCTCCAAAGTCCAGCATCTCCAGGAACTCAGTAGCCACACGTGAAGCCTCTTTCTCCAGGCGGTAGATCTCGGCGTCCCTCTTCTGCCGCAGCTCGTCTCTGGAGCTGTCGTTCAGTAAGGACACCCCTTCGTCTCTCTGTCTCTGCAGCCGTTCAATCTCTCGCTCCAGCCGCAGGATCTCCTCCATCTGACGACTCTCCTCTTCAGATGAGTACTGGCACAGGCTGTGGGACGCTTCCTTCTGGAATACAGGGGAGGGATAGTGAGGACACATGCCAAATATATACAGTTCATTCTGTCAATTCAAAAAAATGTCAAGATCAAATCAAAAAGCACAATGCTTTAACATGCACTATGATTATTCCATGCTATTCTTTTTAGTTTTGGTATTATGTAAACATCATGCTAAATGGATATGGTAATCATTCATGTATATGAGTTGATGTATTGTGTGTGCTCATTATGAACTATAAAAATTAAAAAAAAATCAAGTTTAAAAATATATATCATGTATACAATTTCAAGAAAAGTTTAAATTTAATGACTAAAAATGTCATGCTGTGTGACTATCATGTAAAAAGAAATAAAATATTTTCCTTACATTTTGAATACGTGGGTGTAGACATCTTTATAATTTCCAAAACGTATTTTTCAAGGTAAAAAGTTTTTTTTTAATGAATTATTCATGTACTTAATTTATAAATATCATTAAGGTTTTGGGGAGTTGCACCACATGACATTTTACAACCAGAACTAACCTCACCATATCCTAAAAATGTCACTTTATCTGATTTTTTAAGAGGCTTACTGACCCTGCTATCTCTATCATGTCAAATAATGTAATATAATATAATATAATATAATATAATATAATATAATATATGGTTTTAATAATCGAAATATTAATAAGCAGTGAAGCAGTTTTGTTAAACTAAAAGTAGTTAAGCTTCTCAAGAGGCTCTTTTTGACCTATATAGCTCAATACCATGGCTTTACCCTTGGACTTACCATTGTACTTTACTACAGATTTTTTTGTAAGTGAAGACAGAGAATTGGGACAATACAAAGCTATATCCTTTCCAGATTTGAAATCTCTCTCACAGGAATATAAAATCAAATGTCCAATAGAAATAATACCTTGTAGTTGTGATGATTTTTCTCCACTAGACTCCTAATATGAGGCAAAACAGGAGAGAATCCTTTTAGACAGGGATTAAGCACAGTCCAGCAGCCAACACAGATTTTGGATGGCCTAAATTAAAACCCAAACATTTGCCCGGATTGCGTTTTACCTGCTGTGCCCTGCTGTGCTGTGCCTCTTCAGCTCTTCCTGCCTCCTGTTGGACTCTTCCTCTTCCTGCTGTATCCGCAAAGCCTCCTGTTCCTCCTCTTTCCTTCTCTGTTCCTCTTCTTGAAGCCTCTGTCTCTCCTCCCTCTTTCTTTCTTCCTCTTGTCTTAGTCTCTCTTCCTCAAGTCTCCTCAGCTCCTCTTGTCGTCTCCTCTCTTCTTCCTCTCTTCTGATTCTCTCCTCCTCTTCTCTCCTCTGTTTTTCCTCCAAGAGCTGGCGGTAGAGCTGTCGAGTGATCTGACCACGGATGTGTTTCTGGAGGACCACAGCAGCGGAGCGGAAACGCAGGAAAGCTTGTCTCCAGAAATGAGCGCGGTAGTTCTTTTGGATAGTGATGGTGCTGGTTCTGACTTTTTTATAGTTTTTTCTGTGAGAAGGAGAGTTACAGCATTAGAGATGGTGCCCTTGAGGCTTCATTAATGATTAGTTGACAGGGATATTACAGTAATTATGAGTACATTACAGCTATTACTCAACATAATAAACAACTCTGTCATTAACACATCAGTAACTCATTTAAAAAGCAATCAGCGTGACAAATATGAAATAGGGTCATTAATATAAAACACTGTGGCTAGTTGGTGTCTGTGATAATAAAAGACATTTGATCTGTGTGAGCAGCTGTGCCACAGTTCTCAAACATTTAGACCAGGCCACCTAAATCACAAAATCTCACTGTAATGCTGGACTGAGAGTCTATATGTATGTGAATTAGTGGATGTTGACCTTTATACAAAATGAAGGCAAAACAGACACTTCATTAACCCCATAAACAATAACAATACAGAGGTACAAATGAATACTAAACACCCAGGAAACAAAATAGTGTCTCAGCAGAAACTTCATACAAAACAGATGCTGATATTTTGATAGTTTGACGTTTTTAATTTACCATGGCATCAAAGCAACCTATTGAAAACATCTTAAACTGGTTTGCTGGTCTTAGCTAGTTTAAGCTGGTCTCCAAGCCTTTCCCAGATGGTCTTTAGTTGGTCAGCCAGATGTTCTCACAGCCTGATTAGTTTATAATTTTCCAAAACTCCTCAAAAACCAGCAAAACTAAAACAGCATGGTTTAAGCAATTTTCTTAAAAAAAAAAAATCACTTCTGAAACACAAAGTTGCATGTAAACCAACATAAAACCCCCCTGATTATGCCAATATCCCTTAAAACCTGATTTATTAAAAACAGGATGTAAATGAATTCAGCCTGTGTGTGTAGTGCATGTTCTGTATTTGCAGTGAAAAGACTCTTGATGACTTTTCATGTTCTCTCCCTCATTTGTTTCCCTGCACTTTCATAATGAATCTAATCGACTTTGCATTGCTCTCAATTCACTGATTCACGCAGCCCTGGTAAATCATTCTGCGGTGCAAACTTCCATCTCATTCACATATTCAATTATGGCAATCCATCCAATAAAAAGTAACTCAAGTCACAACGACAGTCTTTGGTAACTCACCCGACCCCATTACACAGCATGTAACACACACTAACCTTGCCACATAACTTAGTATGTGGGCCCGGATCACCATACCAGCCGCTGTGCGCACCTCCTCTCTTTCCTTCTCCAGCCTCTGCTCCAAAGCTTCCTTCAGGAACACCTGTAAGGCACCAAAGAAGAAAGACAAGGAGAGGGAAGAGGGGGTAGGTTTAGGTAGACTGATGGGTAACTCTCTCCAGACGGTGTGAAGAGCACGTCTCCAGTGTGCTCAGCAGGCTACAAGCTACAGGGAGCTGAGCTGTGGAGCTCTGCCATTGTGCTGAAACCACAGTGCTCTGATTTCCTGTTACTGCTGCTGCTCGGGCTATTCCAGACAGCCTGACATGCACGGACAGAGAGAGAGAGAGAGAGAGAGAGAGAGAGAGAGGAGGGGGAAAGAGTGGCTCTAGGCCAAAGAGCAGGCCACACCCTCATCTCTCTCTGTCTCAGAGACAGGAGACATGAAGGCTTAACCCTTTACTCACTGACTCACTGAAGAGAAACCTCTGAAACACTGGTGAATAAAAAAGACGATCTGCATAAATTTATTCACAATGAACTGCAAACGTAAAAGAACATTTATACTTAACAGTACTGGACATTGAGTAGTTTGACACTAATTTAAAAGGTTTTACACATAAAAGGGATAGTTCATTCAAACATTCTGTCATCATTTACTCACCCTAATGTTGTTCCCAACCTGTATGAGTTTCTTTTTTCTCCTAAACACAAAAGATGATTTTAAAGAATGTGGGTAGCCAAACAGTTGATGGTAGCCACTATCTATCTTGTGTTCAACAGAAGACAGAAACTCATATAAGTTTGGAAAAGCATGAGGGTTAGTAAATGCTGACAGAATTTTCATTTTTGGGTGAACTGTCCCCTTTAAGGAATAAAATGTCGTTTCATACATCATTTCATTTTCACTCACATGAGATGACGACTGTACTCAACATAGTTCTAATTTTATATAGTACAGTTCACCCCTCTCAGTGTAAGTTGAAATGATGTGACCAGCTGTTTTTCACTGAATAAAAATGGCTGCATTTGGTCAAAAATACAGTAAAACAGACATTTTGTGAAATATTATTACAGTTTTATATTTGAATATAATTTAAAATGTAATTTAATCCTGATGTAAAGCTGAATTTTCAGCATCATTATCCCAGTCTTTAGTGTCACATGATCCTTCAGAAATCATTTTGATTTGCTGCTTATTAATGTTGAAAACACTTGTGCTGCTTAATATGTTTGTGGAAACTGTGATTATACAAATACGAATTTCCATGACATCATTAAAACCACTAAAACTTGAGTTGAGATGTTGCTGGTCAACTAGCATGGTCTTCATGGTTGAGCTGGTTCATACTGGTATAGCTAGTAAAGAAGACTGATGGGAACACCATCAAAGCAGCATCCAATATACATTATGTACTATAACGTACATTCTGTACAGTCTATATGGTGGCATTACCAGAATCAGGTCCTTCCAATTAATATCAACCCATGCACACCGCGTCATGTCTGGCCTCCCACAGATCTTTTAAGCTCACTGTGAGATTTCCTGGAACCGACGACCCAGATGTTCCTGTAATCAACGTCTCACAGCTGCAGACACACACACAAGAGGAAGTTTCCTCGTCCACATCCTTCCCCCATCCCACGCAAAAAACCCTGAGCCCCGATCTAGGGATCACACTTCCTCAACACACAATCAGCATGGATATAATTACACACAGGTTGTTTTGTTTCGAGCAAGGAAACAATCTCAGGCCCCTTTCTCGATCTGACGCCCCTCCCCTCACCTCCACCTCAAATCTGACACTCACAATAACACCACGAACAAAAGCCAGCGGCACCGCTCAAGAGGACCTGTAGCGAACATGCATTCTCTACTGATCACAATCACACACTCCTGAATGAAGTCATAAAAGAAAACAGACCTCAAGCCATGATAAACAACTATAACGGACCGCCAGACACGTACAGCAATGATGGACACAGTCATTGGTCACTGTCTGGAGCTTTGACTCCCAAACTAGACTTGCTGGAATACATTAAACTGTTTTACACAAGAGACTGTATTTATATAGAAACATGAAACACATGTGTGGAACATATGTGTAAACACTGATCAAACAACCTCCATGCAGCACTGCCTGATGTCTACTTCTAATAACGCTTCATGTGGCCCTGTAACGACATTAGTCCAGAATCCTGACTCTGTGGTTTTTCTGTAGATTCCTCACTGAAAAAGACAAAAAGGACACAACCACCTCTTCCCAAAAGAACAAAAGTTGGATCTTAAAGACGGATGTTTTATTTAAATACAATACAAATGTTGGCCCATGCTGGTTTAAGCTGGATTGGTACAGGTCTTACTGGTAAACCAGCATAGCCACACTGTATTAAAAAAAAAAAAAAAATATTAAAAATTCTGTGACATTTACTGTAAAATAATGGCAGCTGTGGTTACTAGAACTTTTAACCGTAACAAGTATGATAGCAACATTTTAGGTTTTACAGACTTAAACTAATATATAGAAGTGTACAGTGTCATTCACACAAACATTAAACACCATCAGGGTAACACACATGATACTGGAATAATGCAAAAAAACATTAATTTAACAACATTAGATGTAAGATAAAACCCTAATGTACACAACTGATAAGAAAACTAAGATGAAACAGTTATTTTAACAAAGAAAAAAAAAAAAACATCAAAATGAAGTGTCATGCAGGAAATTCTGAGAATGATCATTTTTGGTTTTATTTTGGACTTTTTTCACTTCCAAAAACCATAATTTCACTTCCAGTAACCATAACAGTATTTTACTGTAAAATGACATTAAATGTAATTACAGTTATTCACCATATATAGTACGGAAACTTACTGATAACCAATTAACAGGTTTTTACTGTAGCATTTTTACATGTTACATATTTTTTACTGTAGTGTTTCACTGTTAAAATCACACTCATTTTTACAATGCTTTTCCTCAGCAAAACTTACAGGGATGATATTTTGAAGAATGTTGTCATCAGACAATTGACGGTAACCATTGACTTCCATATTATGGAAAAGAAAATACTATGCATGTCAATGGCTACCGTCAACTGTTAGGTTACCAACATTCCTCAAAATATCTTTTGTGCTCAACAGAAGTTGGTTTTGTAGGTGTCACCGCAGTTCTGACTTGAAATGTCCGTTGAGTGGTGCTATAAGTCTAATGCTCCATGATGTTTTAAAATAACGTACCATCTGCACTACACCTAAACCTACCCGATAGTATGAACAAAAGCAAATGTGACGTAAAAACAATCGCAAGCATGCCGTTTTAGCTTGTTTTTCGATCTCTCATCTTTCAGTTCTTTCATCGTGAGTCATGTTTTTCATTCGTACCCAAGGATTCCACATCCTAAGTCCAATTCCGTGCCGCTGAGCTACCGAACAAGCTTGTTAAGTCCAGAAAACGAAATATATGGAGCTGTAATCATGACTGTGTACGAAAACGATTATAAGTGCTCGCTGTTTTACCGCCTCTAGTGTTCATTTCTGTCGGAAACTGCAGTAATATGTACTTATTGGTACGTATTTCGCATCTTGCGAAAAAGTTCCCAGAGGTAAGTTTTCGTCATAGTTGGAAGTACATATCAGCTAAAGCTGGTCGCACACCAGACGAGAAGCGCCACGCCACATCTTTACATTGTCTTGAATCGTTGCTAGGTGACGCGGACAGACGCCGAATGGCGCCGCCGGTGTGCGTACGCTCATAGAAAACAATGTGTTCGAATTTTAAAGATGTGGCGCGATTAATTAATTAATGTGCTGTTCTTATTGCAAAGAATTAATTGACACACATTATTCCTAAGAGGGAATGTTTGTTTCCAAAATGTTTATTCAAAATATAATAACTTGCTGTGCATCTCCATTGAAGTCACTAAGGCAGTGTGGGCAAATGAATGATGTTAACCAAACACCAAATAGATATTTAGGCAAACTCCCACAGATTAGGCTATATTTTGTAAATATTTACTTTTCAATATCGAGTTAATTCCCAATAGATACAAACCAGTTCATGACCTACATTTTTTCTCACTGAATAGCTTGCTTCTATGAAAGCAAAATGAGTCAGGAACGGTGATTCATGTTGACATTAAACTAGGTAAGATATCCTGTGTGTGGACACAAAAAATACAGCATCCAAAACACAACATATGCTCGAAGCCAATTACACTGGTCTTTTCAGAAAGGGATAAACATAATCAACTGGTAACTATGGGGAACAAATGCATGTAATGTTTTAGTGAAGGACTGTGTTGGGTGAATTGTCATACTCATGCATTTTGGGATAAGATCTGTGTCCATTAGCCTAGTTTCTGTCATGAGGACACCAGTTTTCTGTGGGTCCATTAGGGCAACAGGCTACTTAACAAGTATGATCGTGGAGCCTGGTAGAGCAGTGAAAGCTGTAGGTTAGAGTAGCTGATCTTGAGTACATTGGAGCTCTGACGTGCTGAGAACAAATTGGAGCCGTCCAGCCCTGATCCCACCACTCAGAACAATGAGGCTATTTTACAGCGAAACAATTTGTAAAGCATGACTCTATTCAGCAGGGAGCGAGACTGCATGTCCAGTGTGTGTATCTGAATTCATTTGTTTCACTGTCTTTATGCATGTGTGTGTGAGAGACAGAAAGCAACATTCTAGGAAAGGGAGAAATATTGCATTACATTCAATCGTCTATTGAGGCCATGATGAATTCAGATAAATTGTGCATTTCATGGCACATACCATTTGAAATTGTTTTTAAAGGCATAACTATTTCTGTGATATTTAAATTATATGGTACATTTGTTATGGCAGCACCAGTTCACAAAGATGTATGACTATTAAATATAATCAATTACAATTACACTACTATATATGTATGCCATATCATTGAATTATCATAGACATGGTATGTGCAATGCATTCAATGCAAAATACACAACCATTCAAATGTTCAGGGTAAGTAAAATTGATTTAATTGTTAAAAAACATCTCTGATGCTCACTAAAGCCGCATTTATTTGACTAAAAATACAGTAAAAACAGTTATATTGTGAAATATTATTACAAAACTGTTTTCTTTTAAATATATTTTAAAATGTAATTTATTCCTGTGATGCACAGCTGAATTTTAAGCATCATTACTCCAGTCTTCAGAGTCACATGATTCTTCAGAAATCATTCTAATATGCTGATTCGCTGCTCATGAAGCATTTCTTATAATTATCAGTGTTTAATCAGTTGTGCTGTTTTTTTTAAGTATTTTTGTGGAAACATGATTTTTTTCAGATTTTTTTGTAATTAAATCAATTTAAATTCAATACTCAATACTTATACTTTATTTACTGTTTATCCACGTCATGTACTCCACTTTTCATATAGCAATCCTGATGACCGTGTCTGGGTTTATTTTGCCATAATGCTCCTTACGTAGCACAGCCTAACAGTCTAACAGTGTACTCAAGTCATCTAATTGTTTGGTTTGAATTGGCTTTCCTTCATAATAACCCACACGGCATCTCATGACTGAAAAGAGCACTGACAGGTCATCACTGTTTCCATCTCAAGTTATTTGATTTATGAGATAATTTCTCTGTTCCAAATAAAATCAAACCTAAACACAAGTAATCACAGCAACACCGCATTAAGGCACCATTAAGCTAACAATGTGACCCCTGATAAAGAGATACCCAAACGAGCTCTCAGGAAAGCCAGAAACCACAAGACCCCAAGGGAAATAACACAGAGCATGCTGGATTCAATTCATTTAAAGAAAAGTGGTCTGAATCAAAGGACACAAGAATGCCTTTTATTTACAGTGCCTTCCTGTTCCTCAGAAACCTCAGCTCTGCTTACTGTAAAAACAGCCCGACTGAACCTCCGTGCTTAATGTGTGGCAGAGACTGACCACGGAGAGTGAATAATTGACTGATTACAAGATAAGAATGAATAGACACTGTTAAACAGAGAACAGAAAGTATTCTTTTCAGAGCTGCTGTGCTCCTGTTGCCAAACGCCCTTAAAGTGCTGCGCTCTTGTTTCAGACCGGCTAGATCGGGATGAGTCATTTCAGTAAAGTGAGGGACCGCAAAACTCCTTACCAAGATGTGGAGAGGGGTTTTTTGAAGGGGGGCGAGAGCAGAGGAAGTATGAGGAAGAAAAAGGAAAGAATGTAGAGAGGAGCGACAGAAAAAACACCACAAGACTGAAAAAATCCCCTATGAAAGTCCAAAAGTGTTTCAAAACATTACCATGAAAATGGTACCATACTTTGTTGTCACTTCCATGATGCTAGTATCTGTGTATTCACCAAATAAAGTCCCTCAGAGTACCAAAGTGGCAAGAACAAGTTTGAAAATATCTGGATTTCTGCATTAATTACTCATTAAATGTGTTCTGTTCTTCAGCTACGTCACAATTATAGTCAAACACTGGGTGATTATTCACAGGGCAAAAATAAGTTAATGACTAAGGAGTCAGTTAAGGCAATGAGTTTGGAAATGTGGGTCGCACAGGTGCCCTGCTCTTAAAATAAAGGCACACAAAGCCTGGTTTCTGCTAAATATATTCTTCTCAAGAATGACTTGTTGGTGTAACCATACCTCGATCACAAAAGCTTTCACAGGAGCGAAACGAAGCATTACAGAGATGCACAAAGCTGGAAAAAGCTACAAAAACATTGCTGAAGACTTGGATGTTCATCCATCCATGGTAGGATTCTATAAATGTAGAAAACATTTCTCGCTAGGGCTGGGTTGTCTATAACTGTGACTTTAATTAAGATCAGACTGCATATTATGAGTAAGCAATGCAGAAATCTGGATATTTTCAAAGAGTTCACAAACTTTTCTTGCGAGTGTAAGTGCCATGATAATTGAACCCAGTAATCACTAAAACATGTTATAAACAGTGTGGATTTTTAAATAAGTACAAAAAAAAAATCAAGATTACATTAGTCTATGTTAAGAAAGTGTGAAAAACTCCTTTTTTCTTTTTTGCAAATGACTCTTTGAACACTGTAAAGTATGAATGTCAGGGATGAACCCACAGACTACATAAAGGTCAAGTTCAATCTGAGAGAAAAAGAGCTTTCATACAAAGGCTTTGCACTCTTGCACTGAGGTCTAGCACAGATTATTTATACCGGAACTTTAAACTGTGTGTGAACATGTGTTGGTCACGCAACCGCACCTTAGTCTTTCCCAGCTGCCACTCTTTCTTTGTGACGTCATACTTCGTAAGCAAATCTGCACATTTCTTCCTCTCATCCGCTGTGTGGTTTTTGTCCCTCAGGATCATTGTGTATCTGCACAGGAATTGAGCACAGCTTGAACACATACACACAATCCACCTCACTCATTTTACTGTAAGAGAACAATGTACTGATAGATTCAGAAAAACGTCCCTGGTATTGTTCATTATGATTTTAAGGACATTAACTTTACATTACCTTTCCAAAAACTGTCAGAGATCAAATATGTGCATCTGGAACAGATTTTGTGCTTCAAACTGTATTTTGATGGACTGTCAGTGGTTTTGTGGTGGTTTCTTGGGGATGTATCTCACCTGCTGAGGAAGTCTTGGAAGGTTCTCCGTACAGGAAATCCTGCTCTACGGATCTTCACTGTCTCCAGCATTCCAGAGTAACGTAGCTGATTCAGAACCACATCTGCATCAAATTTATTTGCATTCTGGAAGAAGATAGAAGGAGATGTCCATCAGCACTGATATCAACTGGCTATGCCTAATATTACTTGAAAATGAATGGACCAAATCTCAGTATTCAACAGTGGTCCTATTACACTACCACAAGTTAACATGAAATAGTGTTCATAATAACACATTTGATTTCCGTAATCTGATACAAGTTTTGCTTTGTTTATTTGTCTTTCCTCATTAGCAATTTTTTTGATGATGATGATGATGATGATGATTTTTGTGAGGTTTATGCTTCAGAGAAAACTGGGTAACACTTTTCTTTAAGGTCTTTATGTATAACGCATTATAAAGGGTATAAAGCATTATAATATTCATAATGTGCGTTGTAATACATTATATCTTGTCGTTCATAATTATAACCGAATTTAAAATACAAGTGTAACAATGAATTGCTAAGTGTTATAATGTAACTGTGATTACAATTATTCATGAGACTGTACAATGCATTATAAGGTGAATTAAAAGGCATAATTAATGCATTAAAACTACTTTTATAATGCATTACATTTAGTAAAGTGTTGCCGAAAATTGTATACAGTTACCCATATTGTTGGTCCCTATGTAGTAGTGTCTCAATATCATTGTTAAATAATAAAAGAGGACAAAAAAAAAAAATGTCAGCGGGGTATGATACATAAACCTAAATACATTCTCTGATAATAAATCTTAATAACTTAATTTTGTCGAAAAGATATTTTTGACAGTTTGATATTTTTAAAAAAATACTGAAATAAAACCCTGAAGAAAATTATTTTTGAAGTGCATGACACAGGGGAGGATCTGAAAAATATGAGGGCTTGATAATGTTAGCTGAAAAAAAAAAGTTTCACAGTTGTTGATGAAAGATTACAAAGACAAACATTTTATCTTTGGAATAACAAAGACCGGATGAATCTTTTTCAGTGAGACCAAGAATTTTTATAGGACCTATTTTGAGTTCATTTCGACTTTAACCATAACCTATGCATGAGATAACAGAGATACTTGTTTTGATCTGTGACATAAAGAACAAAAGACGTCTGTGGACAGAAAAAAAGGGTCAAACACCAACGTTAGCCATGTGAGCTTTCAACTGGGATTGATTATGTCTATTGTGTGGGTGTTGCGCCATGTTTAGTGGCGATCTGTAGCTGGATCAGTAACGCTAGTGCCTGGTGTTCAGCTGCTATGTTAACATCGCTATGTTAAAGAGCAGGACTCATTGCTGGTGGTCTGGACATCTGGTGGATCTTAACAGCATGTTCCACTATTGCCTTCATTTCAGTCAGCACAATCTGAACTGAAATTATCACGTCAGGCTAATGTGACAAGAGACTGAGGTGTATTTCTGGTCTGCCTGTGTAATTTGGGCAGTAAACCTGGGTCAGGCATGAAGTATGCAGTATCACAATTGTCTTTAAAGGGGCCCCGAAGTGATCTGAGATGTGTTGTGTGGCATCAATAATAGAAGAAAAGGTGTGGAATGACAGAGGGAGCCAGACGCCAGACAAGGTCACAGCCGTGATTCCCCTCCCTGAGGACAGTTATCACAAAACAACAACCCCATCAGAAGCGCCAACCTGATCCTCTGCCCACTGAAACGAGAGTCCTCTGTAAATCAATGCAATCATAATAATTCCAGTAATATGGGAGATCAAATGAGCGTTATTACAGCTCGATTATATTATATAATGAAGGGTAGTGGCTCTCTGTGATTTTCTGACTGTTATCTCTACATTCCTCTGCCGCAGGTCAGGAGTGTGACACTCCTCTCAGTGCTGCTGAAGCGGACAGCCGAGACCTCTGACCCCAGCACAGGCGGGTTTGGGCTGCAGGAATGTGCTGGCGGTGGGGATGGGTCGCTCCAATCTGAGCAGATCAGCACAAAGAGACTCTATGTACAGAGTGCAGAACACGACAGGCTGCTGGCTGTACAGCTTCTCACAATGTGATGAGGCCAGTCTGTCCTGTGAATTTTTACTTTAACATAAGTAGAGGTCACTGCATCGCTACTAATGATTTCTTAATCTTTTTTGACATGTTTTCCAGCAGAGAAAAAAAACTATTTTTCAATCATGGTAAATTAATTAATTATTAAAAAAAACTTAATCCATTAATATTTCTTATGTTTGTCTTATCTTACCAATTTTATCCATCATTTAGATATTTAATGCACAGTTTAAGTAGTTGACCAAATTTACATTTCACTGGAAATTGTATTCTGTATATAACAGTGTATGTAACTAATAAAAATATTAAATCATAACATAAATCAGAAGCAACATTACATACTGAAAACAAGTGAAATAAATTTGTGTAACTATGCATATATTAATATATGTAATAATGTATTAATAAAAAATATACTCATATTAAAGACACATTCTTTAAAAACAAGTTGTAATATCTTATGCAGTGTTGTTTAAAGAAAATGTATCATGTATCAAAACGTTTTTAAAAGTGTTTTAAATTTTTTTTTTTAAAAATTATTCTTTTTTTTAATATCTTAAATATACATACATATATACATATACATATATATATATATAATTTATTAATTTATTCATTGATTTATTTACTTGATTGTTTAATTTTTTTGCAGGGTAGAAAGTTTAAATAACTGAATAGTTCACTTAAAAATGTAAATTCCTATTTATTCACCCACATACAAAACCCATTTGGATTTTGTAGATTCATTTAACAAAAAAAAGAAAGAAAGAGAAATTGCAAATTATGTTCAAGATATTACTTTTCATACAATAAAAGCATATTGTGATCAGAGAAAGTCGAGATAAAAAAAAGTCATTATCACTGTCAATCTCTCTCGAATCTCATTTGCATCTCTGCAAATTCAAATTTGGTGCATCAATATTTGGTTACGAGGCAAGCAAGAACCAGCGCTGCTTGACGTCAAACATTGCGGAACACATCTTGATGTGCTGGGTTTGACTATCCACATGCTTGAATATGATTTTGGAGCGACAGTAAAGGAGAAGGTTATTGGTGAAAAACTAAAATTTTTGTCCGATTCATCAATAAAGCTACTGTAAAAGTGCGGTCACTATTGGTCTATTGTCAGTAGAGTAACAATGTATAAAACACAGCTTATATCAAAGTCACTTTTAAGCGAAGCAGCTTGTTGTTGGTCAGTGCAGCAAATTCACATGGCCAACTTGAACATGACCGAAACGTGTATGGAGAACATTTTCATCCTTGTGAAACTCCCGATCGAAAATTTAGAAGACCTGAAATATTTGATTTGCATTAAATGCATGGATTATTTTCATAACAAGCTGCTTTTAACTTCACTTGTGGATTGTTGTGATGTTTTTATCAACTGTTTGGACTCTCATTCTGACGGCACCCATTCACTGCAGAGGATCTATTGATGAGCAAATGATGTGATGTTAAATTTCTCCAAATCTCTTTCAATGGAGAAACAAACTCATAAATATCTTGGATGGCCTGAAGGTGAGTAAATATTCAGCAAATTTTTATTTTTGGGTTATCCCTATTCCTTTAAGTTGCTCTTTGATTGTTGTATTATATGGAAAAGAGCAGCTTGAACATTCATTCGCAATTTCTTCTTTCGTGTTTGAAAGAAAAAAAGAAAGTGAAACATGTTTGAAATGAATAAACGATGGACTTTCATTTTGAGTTGAGCTATTCATTTGAAAATTATGTTTTTTAGAAGACTGATTTTATTTTCTGTTTGACTGTTTGAAAGTATATATGGTTTGAGTGTGATATTGACAGTACAAAAAGTGTCAAACCTACCTTCTCCATGTTAGGTTTGATGCAGCGTACAAAGAAAGGGTTGGAGGCACTTAAAGTGGCCATCAGTGCATGAAGAGAGTCCTGAAACACACAGTCACAATAACACTAAATTACACCCCTGCACAGGAAAGTAACAGCACCAAAACTGCCGTTCAGCAACCACAGCTGCTATTTGCTTGTCCGTCCCACATCTTCTGTTGAGGAGGGCAAACACAGGCAGTGACAGGGCTAGTATTTACCCAGTCACATCAAGGACCCTTTAACCTGGCACTCTGTCCCACAGTCTCAGACTGAGAGGCTCCAGGCTGGCTTTAATGACAGAGGAACAGGGGAACATGCACGGACCCTGTCAAACCCTTGTGCCCGGTTTGTGGGTAATCCCCTGGCTTTAAGAGCCACAGTACAAGGGCAGCTGCCAAATCCCCTGCACGGCAGTTATGACATGCAAAGCCCCGTAACCCCGCAAACGGGCAGATATACAGGGACATAGACAAGAGGACAAAAAACACACATGCATGCAAGTTACACACACATGCACACAAGTGTAGAAAAATCAACAAAAATTTCTGCTGGGTTTGCATTCGTAACCTGGAATGTCCACCCGAAATATTAAGCACACACATGAAAACACACACACACACATTAGCTCTGTTTCGAAACTTACTGAGCTGCCTCACTGGCTACTGCCTACAAAGGCAGCTGTCTTTTAAGGGAGCATCCTTAACTCAATAAGTGATTGATTTGAAACATTCTACATAGGCTGCAATTCCTCATGCCAAATAAAAAGGACTTCGCACATGTGATTTCACAACAGATTTCAATAGAGTGCTGTGTGGCTGACCATGAATTAGTTATAAGCCATGAACCAAACCAATCAGCTACGAATAGGTCTGTTCTTAAAGGTTAAGGGTCAACAGTCAGGGTAATGTTAGCATGTTGCTAATTTTTTCAATGAGCAGTACATTCTGGAAGTTACTGTTTATGTGAATCATATGATGCTGCCTTCGAACTTAGTGAAAACCAGGTATTTTAGCACGTCTATAATGCCTTAAAATGCTAGGCTAGGTTTTGGAACAAAGCAGTTGTCTCACAATCTTCTTGTCCTGATTCTTTCAAAATATAGTTGTATAAAAACATCAGACGGCACATTTAGATCATCGATTCGGTGTCTCACCCTGAACTGAGAGCTGACGGTGGGTTTGCGGCGGGCAGTGCCCATCTTCAGAGTCTCGTCTCCATTCCTGCTACCAACACGCTCAAACAGGTCATAGATGAAGTCAAGCCTGAGAGACACACAATAGAGACAATATCGCTCACAAACATCATTCAAATCAGCAGAAATGGAGATCAGCAACAACTGCTTCAGGGTAGCTAGACATTTAAGTTAAAATTTAAATGAATGTATATAGGAAAGTGTATATCTTTTCAGCAAGTTTTCTTTAAAGCTTTTTTGTCTTCACTACATGACTTTAAATGGTCCTTCAGTGTGTCAAATTCATTTTTAAAGTAAAAATATTCCATGTAGTCTCTTAATTAAAATGAACTCATAAAAGCTTCATTAATGAAAGGTTTTAAATGCAGTATAGTTTCACAAGACGTCAAAATGCCCAAAATATTTCTTGTCAATAGTTTTTGTAGTATGAGAAGTATCATTTACAGTATATACATCATTGATCTCACAACAAGCTAAGGATCATAGGATCCACAGCTTTGCTTAGAATAGCAGAAACAAAGTGAATGATTTGTTACCTGCTGTCCTTCAGCATGTTGAGAATATCATCTCTGAATGTGTCTCTGTTCTTCTCTAGAATGCCACGCACATCATACAATACCTGACACGCACAAAAACAAATACAGTTACAAAATACATGAACAGTGACCTAAAAGTATATATATATATATATATATATATATATATTATGGATGGAAAATATTTTTTAATTATATAATTTTTTATATAACCTACTTCATGTGTCTGTAACATTTCTCACTAAAATAAATCGAATTATATGAAGAGGATACACTGTCTCTGCTCCTGTGTTTTACTTTCAGCCTAATAATGAGAGAACGAAGAGAGAGGTTGATCGTGCTGCCACAGTTTAATGCAGTCACCTGTTGAGTATTACTCAGTCATGACCTCCGTGGCGACAGATTCCTCCACTGATCTTAACACTATGAAATAAACTCCTGAGCTGTAAAGTATGCAGCATCCACAACACATGCTGGTGGTATTTATAACACCATCTCGATAATTACAATCTTTCATTTAAACAGAGAATTCATCCAAAGCTTATAGTCCGATCTATCATTTGTGTTGGCCTGGAGAGCAGATGCTAAAGATATTCTCCATCTGAAAGCATTTGAAAGACTGGATAGATATTGTGGGAACCATGTATCACATCAGACATTTTGCACACAAGACTGTGGTGAAAATATCTGGCAAAATCAGATGTTTTCCAGTAACAATATATAAAAATCCTTAAAAGAATATTGAAAAGATATAGTCTTAATACCCTATGCAATTTTAGATGTTTTACTGGAAAGCACGACTGATTAAAATAACTTTTTTGGTGTAGAGAGAGAGAAACTAAAGAGTGAAATGCAAGTAGAAGCGTAAATAAAAACTGTCAGGAAAAGAGAAATGGCAACTAGAGAAGGAGCAGGACAGCATGCCAAATGCTTCTCATGGGAGTGCATGTTAGGCGTGTGGTTTCCAGCACATTAAACTGTGGAGGCTTCGTGTGGTGCCCATGGTGAAAGGGCAAACCAGCTCTTCACTTTCCATCTCTCTCTCTGTGCTTTTTTCAGCATACTGCTCTGAATGCTTTCTCTCACTCTCCTGAAAAGACTAATTCCTCTCTTAAAGCCTGAAACTGATACTGCAGATGATGAGAGAAGGAGAAGACTGGGGAAGTCCAGTGTGGACTTTCTTCTGGTAATCACACCTGTGCAATAGTGATAGATAGGGATATCGGCCAATATTTGAGATTATAGGTATCAACAGAAATGATCATTCCACCTGCTGTTGCTTCCAAAATGTACTAACAGCCTTGTCAATGAATAATGGACATTTTATGTTTTAACTTATACAACAGTTAGTTTGAGTACTTGATATATTAGTATTACCCGAAGCCTTGTGCCTACAGCTGAATTGGATATTCAGAACAGCAGCAATCTTGCTCGTATGACAATATTTAAATATTTTTATAGTCAGTAAATATTGCGTAAAATGATTATTAATTTTGTGCACCATATTTTATATTACTAAATTATATTATATCAGCCATTCACCTACTGCAATGTTACTGTAAAACACAGAATAGTGTCATACTTCTACATGTGCGTGTGTGTGTGTGTGTTTGGAGTCTGCCAACTATGATGTCAATTAAATGCATTTAAACTGTACTATAAATTTTGGCAGACCTTATAAAATCTTTCCAACCTCATAAATAATGCACCACAAAACCAATACTGTAAAACGCTTTTGCTATAAACTGTAATTTTCTTCTACATACCTGGGGAGACACTATAAATTCTAGGCTGTATCTTAAAAAAGTGTGTTTGTTTCTCTCATATGGGCACTTGTTGACAGTGTGGTTATCATTTACTAATAGTAAAACTTTTAGAAATTGCTTCTGAAATAAAAATGAAATCTAAATATTAACTTTAAAAAAAATTAAATATAAAAAAATATATAAAACTGTAACGGAAATTAGCTGAAGTACTAAAATTAAACTCTACTAACTTATTAAAATTAAAAGTGAAATAAAAATAAGCTAAATAGAAATATTTAGGAAAAAATGACAATCGCATAGAATTTCAAAAAGTTTAACTAAAATTAATATTAAAACAGAATATATATATATATATATATATATATATATATATATAAAAAATACTAAAATAACACTGCTTTTTGATGTAATTACCTCTCCTGCATAATGCTTAATGCCAAACTGGTGATCTGCCACTCTTGGTTTCACGTAGTAAGGGTTTGTCTGCAGAGATAGAAACACATAGCATATTATTTCATACTGATCATATTTGCAGTGAGCACACACAGAGGTACTTCAGTCAGGGCATACTGTATGTGGGTTCTCCGAGGACACACTCATTGTTCCTGCGGCCTGAGGAAAGCCTGCTCACGTTACTTTATTGTGCATGTGCGTGTGAGAGGCTGTGGGGGTGTGATTGGGTGTTGCCTATTGGCTCAGCGCTGGTCTTTATCAGCGAGTTTAAAGAAGAATTAACTCTCTGTGATCTGAAATGAGATGGGGGAAAGAAACACATACTGTATGTCTGTGAGTGTTTTGAAAAGGAGGACTTACGGCATGCCGGCTGTGGAGTTTCTCCAGCAGGGTGTAGTCAGTGCCTTTAGGGAATCTGCTCTCTTCATTGATAAGAGCCAACATGCCCAGTTTCTGAGGAAAAAGAGCACACTGATCTAAGCACACGCTCTCTATGGCTTTCCACAGGGGTCTAGTTTGTAATCGATCAGAGATGTTAATTGTAATCGCTTTAACGGTGTGCCATCATTCATTACTAGTGTCAAATACTGTCTCTCAAATTACACAAATATTTACTTGTAATGTCATGTTGCCATTTGTTTAAGAAATTGTCCAAAGGTTCATTCAACTCATTGATGATTCTCAGACAACTCAAACGCATTTTTTTAAATCATATTGCCCTTTTAGCCACTTGATAGGGATGCCCTGATAGCATATTCAGCACCCAGACATCTTTTCAATTTCAGCTGGAACATGCAACTCTTTATTCAACATAATATGCAATAATTTGCAAACAGTGTTGAACATTCAGCAGATGTTTCTACACATTTTTGTACATGCAAATTCACTTTTTTGGGATGTATAGCAGATGTTTCTACAATTATAATATAAAACTTTCCAGATCTCTTAGAGATATCTTGTATAGCGGATGTTTATACAATTATAATGTGAAACTTTCCAGATCTCTTATAGATTTACACTACACTTTTTTTTTTGAAAGAAGTCACTTATGCTTACCAAGGCTGCATTAATTTGAACAAAAACACAGTAAAAACTGTGAAAAACTATTACAATTTAAAATACTGTTCATATTTTAATGTATTTTAAAATGTAATTTAGTTGTACAATAGCAAATCTGAATTTTCAGCATCATTACTCCAGTCTTCAGTGTCATATGGTATTTCAGGAATCATTCTAATATGCTGATTTCCAAAATTTTGAATTGAATTGTATGTGCATTAACACAGTAAGAAAAAATTAAAAATTAAACAGTGTAAATGATGTAGAGCATCACGGCTAAACTAGGCATGGACCCTATTTATTTTTTTAAGACAGACTAAATCTCTCTGAAAATCCCATGACTACTGGAGATGATACTTTGAAATTATGAAATTTCTCATGTGCTAATAGTTATCAACAGTGGAATGGTTTCTAATGAGCACTTTTGCAGTGAGAACTGATTAAAGGTCAAAGGTTAAAGGACACCTTTTCGATCAGATCCAAACACTCTGCGTTGTCCATCCAGTCGATGGCTTCCCAATGTATCCCCTCCCTGTGCGGAGACACAAGAGAACCTCTTGAGCAACATCACAACACTACAAGTACACAAAGGTGGTATTATCCTCAGGGTTCATGTGATGAAATGAGCTGTGACCGGGCTCTGCTGACCCCCCTCAGCCATCACATTTCAACACAAGAACACAACTGTGTGGGAAAGAGGAGACCCATTCACACATCTGGCAGAGTGCCTCCATAGCCACTACAGCAAGAACAGGCTGAGAATCCCGCCCTTAGTTCATCTGCTATCTCTCCATCACTCTGCCCTAAAAGAGATCGCAGGACAGCCATGTCCTGTATATCATGATCACGTACACGTCGCACCTCCACCCTTCTATGCCATTTCACCCCGTTGTGACCTGAGCTCTCTGTGACACCTGATAGTGTGAAGCTATGTGTCTACAGACCAGCCTGTATCGTATGCATTGGGTTTCACGCAGCAATTTCATGTCCTGATGATGATGTAACTGTGAGGACATAACGTATGCAGGGACGTGCACGCACACAAATGCTCAGACAACATGAGCATATATGTATAAAGCATATACATAAAACCAAATAGGAAATAAAAGAGTTATTAGATAAGCATGTGCCCTATTCTGTATCCTAAACTCCTGAATCATTGGTGTCTCATATGTTAGAGCAGTCAGGGCCGGAGTGGGACCTGGAGTTTCATGCCTTAGACCGGCCCACTTTGGTTATTATTATTATTTTTTTTTTTTGTACTAGTCTTTGTACTGTAATTCTTTATCTTATTCTTTAAGAAAATAGTGTTTATTCTTGTATTCTTGCTAACACAGGACGTAACAGTTACGTAACGTATTGGTAATTTTTGGTAATTTCATGATTTACCAATTGACAACGTAACTACGACGTCGCACGCCCGTAACTTTATTACCATTAAATTACCAACTCACAACGTTGTCAGTACGTCCTACTTACGTCGTAATATTACCAAGCACGTCCCAGATATGTTTTCTATTGGTAATATATTGGTAACTTAATGACTCACTGGCAACGTAACTGCAACGTCGCATGCGTGTAATTTCATGACCATCATTTACACATTCTTTATCTGTTCTGATTACCAGAATTTGCTATTTAAAAAGCGTAAGTAAACGTCAGACACAAGACTGAAAGTTTCCTTAAAATAAAATGTTCTTTTCACCAAGTCAGAATATGGACGATTGCTTATATAGTGCAAATAAAGAGATTGAATTTCTGTGCAATAATATGTAGATTTGTTAAAGTTTCACCTAGAAAATGATTTTAGAATTTCATTTCAATCCATAAAACATTTTAAAAACGAAGAGTGCCTTAAAACTGTAATTTAATTTGTGTTATAATTAGCTTTTAGTATTATTTTAATGTTTATTTTATTTTTATTTATTTTAGTATTATTTTGTTTACGCTGCTTGGATTTATTGTTAATGTGTTTAACAATGGAAAGATGACAATGCCTGTTTGTTATTTTAAGGTTTAATAAAGTGATAAAAAAAGAGAAAAAAGAGAAAAGCTTAATATAGTGACATGACGTACGTGCGCGCCTCCACAACTGACACTTTGGTCACCAGATTACGTTGTAGTTACGTAACAGTTACGTAATTTTGTTAGCTGGGTGTTTATTCTTTATGAAAATAAGGGACAGAATAAGGGATGTTCCAAAATATTTGTGCTGTAGGCTACCATAATGTAGGCTGTGTCTGCCTGCAGTTAAAAAGTTCTCAGAAATAATCACAATTGTTTTGCTTAACCTATTTATGTACAATTATTCTAAAAAGAATTTTAATGTCATACAAAAAAATGTCACTGGCCTGAGTAAATTGTAACATTATAGAACTGTGACTTCACAAGCGTAGTAATTTAGGAGGTGAAAATACTGTGAAATTACAAATGGCATAAAATTTGAAAGCATAACAACTGAAGGTCTATGAAACGCCAGTCAATCAAGCATTTTTTTTTTAAACAATGGCACTTAAACTTTTGAACTAAAATATTATTGCAACCATTTAGCCTTTGAATTATTGAAAATGCATATTTTTCAGTTAAAGAAAACTTAGAGAGTGTGGGCTGTTGCTGGTGCTTGGATTTGTACTTCAATAATGAGGTCCAAGTTTAAGAATAGCCTATGCTAGAAGTTCTTTTTTTTTTTAATGTATTTTTTTCCCTCTCTATTTAACAGCATTAACTTACAATGAAAGACGTCTTCCCTCAGGTAGATTAAATGTTTTCCTGCTGTGCTGGATGTTGGGCTCATAATTAAGAAGTTATTTGCATTCTGATATTGTAAAATCAAAACGCGGATGGTGCAGGGTGCCCTCAGCGCGAGTCCCGCTCGCTGTGAAGCGAGCAGCCGGCAGAGGATTCCTCAAACGCCTACGTGCACAAATAAAATGATGATTTGCGCAAAAAGAATGATTAGTTATCAATTGAGAATTTGTTACTGATATGGTATGGTGAAAATAATAATATGGGCTGCGAGAAAATAATAAATAAAAATAGTGGGGCTGCCATGAGTGCAGGTAGTCTAGTAACAGCAAAGTTCAACCCAGTGACATGACAACACCGGCCCTTGGGGCCAAAAAAACGAGATGGTCCTCACTGCAGAACACAAGATCCAGGGACGTGGTTGGATCTAGACTCCTCCTACCTTACATATACCTAAACCAACCCATCTCCACCCCCTGATCCCTAAAACCACCCATCCCCACCCCTAAACCTACCATCTCCAACCCCTTGATGTGGATCCAACCCCGCACCCTAGATCTTTGTTCTGCAGCGAGGGGCTACTGAAAAAAACAGACCGGCTCACTGGGAATCCTCCCGGTGCTCCCAATTAGCCAATCTGGGCCTGAGAGCAGTCAATGCAATTTGGGAAAGAAATCAATCAAATCTGTATGTGTGTGAAAATATTCAGATGTAACCCCCTTTTGTAATCGTTAACATTTTCATAAGTAACTCTAATTTAATTACACATTTTTTCTTAGTAACTGTAACAAATTGCAGTTACATTTATTTTGTTAAATTACATAATTCCGTCACATGTAACTAGTTACGCCCCAGCATTGGCGTTAGCGTAAATATTAGCATAAAGTTCTCTCTTCTACAGTTGACTTTCTTGCTATAATATGACATTAGCAAAACTTGTCATATTCTACAGTCACTTCAGGTGAATTACTGTCATGGTAGAGCAACAGTTTGAAATCAATAGATAGTTAAAGTTAATAGCAATAGCACATTTAGTTTATATGCACAGACATTTGATAACCACACATTAATATTCAGTCAACTAGCAATAAGCATGTTTGTAAGATTTTTTAAGATTCCCAAGGCCTGAAACATACTTTGAAATGTGTCAGAATGCAATAACAAATCTTTGCATTGCATCCTTAAAGTGGCCACAAGGGGCACACTAAGCACTGTCGTTTTCTACAGTCAATTTTCTCTTTCAAGTCACTAAGCAAACAGTTTGAAGACAATCTTGCTCTGTATGTTAGTTTGATTCTAAAGTAACTCAGATATTGCCTTCCTTGAGTACAAAAGTCTGTTATTGACACAGTAATGTAGGAAAACACACACTGTGCCCAACTTCCATACTATATGCGAAAAACAGTATGTGAGACATTAAAGTACCCTGATAACTTAAAGCTGACATATCATGAAAATCTGACTTTTCCAGGTTTTAAGTGCTATAATCAGGTCCCCGGTGCATCTACCAACCAAAAAAAACGTGAAAAAGATTAACCCAGTAACTAAAAAACGAGCGCATCTGATCTCGCTCCCCTAGTGACGTTGTAAAGGGATCTCATTATAATATTACCGCCCCTTAATCTGTAAGTTTCCACCCATGGCACCGTCATTTTGATTTCGCAAGCGACAACAGTGCACCAGTTCTAATGTCATGGTGAAAGTTTGAGCAAAGCATGCTAACTGTCCTTTCTTTAGCTGCACAGACGATCACAGAACACTATTTACAGTCGCAGCCTCAGAGGAGACAACAGAGCAGTGGATTTATTGATTTATTTACTGTATATTGCTGCTGCCACACAGATCTAAAATAAACATGCGATTTATTTCCCAGCTGTTTACCTTCACAGACATAACCGACTGTTTTTGTAATTTACACGTGTTTTTAAGGTAAACATTTATGAATGAGAACAGTACTCACAAGCTGTTACAGCCGCTTTCTGTCCGTGTGCTTCGGATGTGTACACTCAGAAAACCGTATATCACAAGTTTAAACTAATATGGTTTAAAACGCATGATTTCAGCGAAATAAAAATGATAATCAGAACCAAAACAGATGTTTTTAGCAGGTACGAGCTGTAATGATGCAGCTCTCTTCTGGAAAAGGGGGCGGGGAGCAGCAGCTCATTTGCATTTAAAGACATGCTCTAATATAGAGTGTTTCTGCTTCCACTCAAAATAGGCATTTTCAAAATGATATAATAAATGATCTGTCCTTCACAGTTACATTCTGGGGACCCCTGAGAATTATATTACATATTGTAAAAAGGGGCATAATATGTCACCTTTAAGACAACCGAAAGTGTGCATCTGATGAAACTTTTACTATGCCATGAGGCCAGTCTGCTTTTGTGTAAATGGTATGGTCTTATGGTCATGCATAAACCTAATTTAGCAATATGGAGTATGGAAGACAGTGTAAGACTATCTAAGCTTATTTCGAGTGCAAAATTAGGTCAAAATCTAAGAAATAAAGCACTTTTTGTTGACAAATCTCTTCCAGGAGTAGGGTTTTAGTGCTAACCAGGGTCACCGACAGGACTCACCTGTTATATTCAAGCTGCTCCAGGGAGAAGATGTGCTTGTTGAAGTACTCCTGGAGCTTCTCGTTGGCATAGTTAATGTTGAACTGCTCGAACCGGTTCACCTGGAGGGGGAAAAAGTCATAAAAACATGACAACATGCCATCGACAAACAGTCTGGATGGAACATTTCACCTCTATGTACTCAACAAACTCTCACCTCGAAGTTTTCAAAGCCAAAGATATCCAAAATGCCAATGGACTTGAAGTTGTCCTTTCCTTTGATTTTCTGGTTAATTCTGGTGATGATCCAAGAAAAACACTGGGAATACAATGCCATGGCCACAGAGTCCCGGGAATCAATTGCCTTTGGAAAGAGGCAAATATTAATCTAGAGACATTTTCCTTTAGTTAGCCTCCAACAGTGCAATTTAAAACCACAATGTCAACAAGCAATGTCTCTAGAGATTATTACAAAACACTAATATGTCTATTTGAATTTCAACATCGTGAAAAAAAGCGGTAAAGTTCACATTATGGGCTGAATCTGCAGGGTTGTTACTCTCTGTAACTGTGTGTGTCTTTAAACGTGCCTTGAGTGCGAAGTTTGAAAACAATGGATTTCTATCCTGATTTATAGCTGATACTGGATACAATATAGTGACCCCAATAAGTATTTGGACACTTAAGCCACATTTAAACCACCCAATCCCAACAAAGAAGTCTGTTTTTTTAATTACACTCGGTTTTTAATTATGCTCAAAATTAAGAAATAAAAAAAGAGTAGTGGAACATGTTTATATTAAATGTGATGGTGCAAGAACACACATACAGACTGTGAGAAATGACTTTACACAGTACATCCACTAAAACTGGCCTACCAATTCATTTTGTAAAAGTGATGAAAAGCAGGGAAGCTCTATGCTTCTGGAGTTTCAGTTCAACTCATAAACCCAGCAATAACCCTGAGCTGCTATTACTGGATTACAGATGGAGAGAAAGTTAATACCCGCAAATTAGACTCTGCTATTCCTAAGAACGCCAAACTCCCGTCTATTGTTTCAGCAACACTATAATTCATCAGTCAGAGACACTTCTGCCTGATTCTGAACAGTGTGCTGGCTCCATCAAAAAGACCTGAAAGAATGGCTGTTTGTGCAGGATATGGTCAATGGCAGCTGTTGAGGTCCTGACCACTGTGTTAATGCATTATGAGGAAAGGAGGAGAAGGAATAAGGGCCTCCATTAAGACGTGGCATTGCTTTATGACCGCTGACACAGGCTGGAGTTAGTGGCCATTGTCTTTGTTCATGAAAAGATTGCTTGTGTGTTTCTACCGAGTCGGTCACAAAGGCCAGGGTCCATTCTACATGCTAGATGAGATGGAGTCTGAGCTGGGGTCTCTTTATTCTTCGCATGCATACACTTTCCCCCTTTTACCCTCATCGGTCTTGCTCTCTTTCATAAACCAGTTTTAAATTTCAAAACTCAAACTTTGATTTTGGTTCCTTTGCAGAAAAGAGGAATTCTTAAGAGTTCATTTTGAAAGCTCTACACTAGTGCTACATTGACTGTTTCTTGTGTGTACCGTGCATATTTGTGGAATAGACTGCCCCCATTAGGCGGCTGCGAACCGCTGTCTCCACACTCGGCCTCTATTGTGTTTCTTCTCATGAGATCTTTATCACTGAGTTATTATAGCAGGAATCCGAGGGGACAAAAAAACAGGAAATGGTACCAAGTCACGCAAAGACGCTTTCTTCACAGGCGTATGGGTGTGAGCATGTTTTTTAATGACAGTCTGTCAGTAAATCTGGGGTGAGTCTGAGGATGCAGGGAAACATGTGTCTGGACACACTGAGGGCACAGCACAGACATGCCACGACATGATACAACATGACGGTTAAAGCAAACAAACCAAAAAAGCACTTTTTGAAATCACTGCCCAAACTTATGCCAAAATGTAAATAAACCAGATTTAAATAGGCAATGTCGGTCCACTTTACAACATCACAAAAAACAACAGGTTCTTTACCTGTTCCACAGTGAGGGGTGAGCAGATCTCTTCTCCTCTCAGGATCATGGACCTCTGAGTCAGAACCTCGGACAGCTGAAAGGAGTCGAGTCCCAGCAGATCACTGACAACACTGACCACTGTCATTCAAATAAACACACTGTATAAGCTTTCACAATGTGGAAAGAGTTTATGCATACACCGTTAATGATGGTCTTCAGTGGCCACTATATATATTGTTTTTTAAAATAAATTATCCATCATATGATATGCAAATGTGTTACACATATTCAATAGTCTACTTAACATCTGCTCATGTAATAAATGTCCATTAATTTCTTATAAAAGTTCAAATATTGAGACTGTGAAAGTAATGGCTGATAAATTATTTAACTATAGTGCAAATTGACCAGTTACTTTTATGTATTCAGCATATTTTTGGAAATAATTAGGTCAAATCATGACCCAATTTCACATTTCAGGATGCATCGCATTCATAAGATAAAGAACTGTAATCAAACCTACTACAATTAAAAAAATTTGGGGTCAGAAGAAAATAATACTTTTATTAAGCAATGACCCATTAAATTGACCAAAAGTGACAGTAAAGACATTTATAACATTACAAGATTTCTATTTTTAAAAAGCTGTTCTTTTGAACCTACTATTCATCAAATAATCCTGAAAGAAATGCATCACAGTTTCCATAAAAATACTAAGCAGCACAACTGTTTTCAACACCAATAATGATAAAAAATGTTTCTTAAGCGCCAAATCCACATGTTAGAATAATTTCTGAAGGATCATGTGACACTGAAAACTGGAGTAAAATTCAGCTTTGCCATCACAGGAATAAA
Source organism: Spinibarbus caldwelli (assembly GCA_039654775.1). Classification (NCBI taxonomy): domain Eukaryota; kingdom Metazoa; phylum Chordata; class Actinopteri; order Cypriniformes; family Cyprinidae; genus Spinibarbus; species Spinibarbus caldwelli. Next base: position 23,134,080 of record CM077232.1, read on the forward strand.
TTACATTTTAAAATATATTGAAATTGTAATAAAAAAACTATTTTAAGTTGTAATAAGCTTTAGTCTTCATTCATTGTAACTGCATAGAAATATGCAACCTGTAGAGTTGAGTAAATCATGACAGAATTTTTATCTTTTTTTTTTTAATGAATCAACAGTCTTTTGGAACTGATCCAGCATCAAGACAGGTTAGTGAGTTATCACCCATATGAAGTGCAGTTATCAGAGTGAATTCTGACATGTTGTAGCATGCCTCTACACGCACTACTCAGCGAAGGCCTTTACTCTGAACTCCTAACAGATAAAATATAGGCTGATATTGTGTGCCAGGGCTACAGGCGGTATTTAATAGATCCTTCCACGAAGGTAACTATGTATAACATGCTAGCTATGCTTCTGACAAATGCTGATCTGCCACGAACCTCCTTTAGTGGTGATCTGAGCACCCCCTGCAGTCATGAACTCGATGTTGCCGATCTGCAAGACCCCAGACAGCAGCTTGAAGACATCACGGATCTCTTCCTCAGTGAATTCCATCACCTTCAATGCTTCCTACAGTCATTGAATAGAAGAAAAAAAAAAACATAGGCTTGCTTTATTTGACAGATAAAGCTGATATTGAATTTCTAAGGGAAAGAGAGGAGGGAATGGGATCTGGACACACTATGCTTACTATGATCACAGAAGTCCAATAAACTGACCAATAAATATGAATAAAAAAACTCAGGACATTTAAACTCATAACAGGAGTTTAAATAGTTCTACCTAATTCCTTCTGAACAAGTTACAGAAAAGAGATGATGTGGTGTCCTCTAGTGGACATTTATTAAAGCCCAATTGCGTGGCATTAAAGAGCCCACATTTGAAATATGTGTCATTTGCTCACTTTCATGTTGTTCCAAACCTATAAGATTTTGGTTAATCTTTAAAACACAAAATAAGATCATTTTAATTAGGGCTGCTCCCGACTAAAGATTTTTCTAGTTGACTAGAAGTCAATTAATCGCAAGTTTTTTAAATTAAATTAATTACTTAAATATATACTGGAAAGGTGGTGAACTAAATCAAAATGGGCCTTTAATATATGGCCTATTAAAGATTTCATTAAAAATATATTAATTTGTGTTCAAAGATTAACCAAAGTTTGTAATAGGCTTGTAACAACATGAAGGTGAGTAAATGATGACAGAGCTTTCATTTTTTGGGTGAAATGTCCTTTTAATCTCTGTTTGTTCATGAGAAAAGCAACTTTCTTAGAGTCAAGAATGCTGTCAAACATACAGTATTGACTCACCATCACACTATCATAGAGGTGTTTGTCATCCAGGCTTCTGTCTTTCAAACAGCCGGACTGGTTCAGGTAATGATACGCCTCAGGAGAATCAGCCAGCATGTACATTTCTAATGGAGAGAACATAGGGTTAATCTATACCGTAACACAATGGCCAAGGAGAAAAACAAAGATTCAGCTAGTGTGTAATTCCTGCACCACCAAAACAAAAATTTGAAAATAATGCTAAAATCGCACCTCTGTGCTCATACTTGGCACCTGACAACAACGCATAGAAAATATGGTAGTTCCTCTCTCCTGGATTCTGCCGCACAACTCGATTCTAGAATGTAATGACATTTTTAAAGCACAAAGTTTTAATACAACTGCTTAAATGCATGGCTATATACAGTTAAAAAATAAATAAAATATACCTTTTCAAGTAAATAATCAATAATACAGCCACCCTGGATATTTCCACTCTGAGAGAAGTGAAGCTGAATGAACTTTCCAAAGCGACTAGAGTTGTTGTTGTACACGGTTTTTGCATTTCCAAATGCCTCCATTATTGGACTGGAGTGAAAGAGAAAGAACGGGTGTTAACATGTAAAGAGATACAACAACGTCTATAAGAATAGAGTATGTGTGATAGAGCACGTATGACCTGCTCTGTACGATGGCCTGCTCTACTCTGGTGGTCCTCTCTGACAGCGGAGAGCCTGTGGAGTTCTGACTCATGACAGACAGGAACTTCAGCAGCAGTTTGGTGCTTTCTGTCTTCCCAGCACCACTCTCTCCACTGAGAATAAATACACATGAAGCATACATAAAACACACAAGCACATTTTGACTGTGGTTTTTGTTTGCTTTTGAAATTAGCCTACTATGCTCACCAAGGCTACAGTTATTTGATCAAAAATACAGTAAAAAGAGTTATTAAAATTATTATAGCTGTTGTATTTGAATTTATTTCTTTGATGATTAAGCAGAATTTTAAGCAGCCATTACTCCAGTCTTCAGTGTCAGATGATTCTTCTGAAATCATTCTGATATGCTGATTTGCTGCCAAAAAGAAAAATGTATTATTATCAATGTTGAAAACAGTTGTGATGCTTAATATTTTTCTGCAAACTGCTTTTTTCAGGATTAGATAGAAAGTTCAAACATATTTATTTGAAAAATGAATCTTTTGCAACAATAAATGTCTTTACTGTCACTTTGAATGGATTTAACACATCCCTGCTAAATAAAATTACTAATTTCTTCAAAAGAAAATCTTACTTACTCCAAACTTTTAAATGGTATATTGAAATGAATACAAATTGCCACAACCCCTAAATTTAGTAATATCTGCTCCTGAATGATGAATGAAGGTGAATTCCCTTCATTCATTTTCACTACATTTATTTTAGTCAAACTTTGTGAATTACTGAGGAAGCGCACAATGACTTGTGGGTCAAATATTCCTCTCCACTTGCTATGAATTATATATTTATGTATATTTCTATGTGCGGTTCGCTTACAGCTGTGCAGTCTCTCACAATATTATTAACTCTATACAATTTGAAATTTTTGATTAATATGGCCAAATACAATGTGAAGACCACTTCACACAGCACTTCTGGGCAACTGAAGCAAACCCACAATCATTCCAAGTGCTCACTTCAGAGGTCTTCTGATTCCAAGTTGCCACTAAGCAAATAAAACTAACCTCTGACCTCCATGCCAAGATGAGTTATGCAATAAACCATGCAGTATAAATCAAACGTAATCCATTTCTAGATTCAGCAGTCGCACTCTGATTGGATTACAGTCCTATGGAACTGCAGATGACCAAAACACCCATGTGCATCAGTCATCTTGTGTGCATTTGAAAAGCACAAATCACCAGCAGCAGTCTGTTGAGCTTTATATGAAGAGGATCTGATTAATTGTCCAATAAAATTACAATTTTATTCAACTCAAATTTGATAATACTCAATGTGATGTGATGCCTTTAAAATAAGCAACTTAAAGCTAGCAGGACATTACCTGATGAGCACACACTGACTGTCGTGTCTCTTCCACAGACAGCGGTAACACTCATTGGCCACAGCAAAGATGTGTGGAGGTAGTTCACCCAGGTGATGCCTGCTGTACACATCCACTGCCTCGGCATCATACAGATCTGATATCTCCTTATAAGGGTTCACGGCAGCCAGTATGGAGCCAATGTTAGTCTGCAAGGTAGAATGAATGACAATGAGAACATACAAGTTTGACTTACACTGTTTGATGTTGAACACAGTCAAAACATGGAATGTTCAGCCTTGGAAAAAATAATTGATGAAAGTATTTTGTACTGTATCATTAATGGTTCAAAAGTTTCCAAGTGCTGATGAATGTAGTTATATCTACGAAACATGGTAATAGTATGTTTTCTCATAGATATATCTAGCATCACATGGATTCTACACACTACAGATTTCTACAGAATTCAAATGCCCGTCATTTCCAGAGTTCTACAAATCCATCAACAACTGCGTTCATTTGTTAAATATTTTTGACTAATCTAATAATGCATGTTTAACTTGATATGATAATTCCGATATATGTTAAAATTCATTTTGACAATTCAGGAAATAGTAAAATAAAATGATATTAAAAACTACCAATACATATGTATAAAAAAAAAATTCAAACTTATTTTCATGAAGCATGAATGCTAGCTAATTTCAGACAGATAAAATTAACATCAGATAAAATACAGATTAGAAGACCACCATATAATTTTATTTTTTTTCTAAAAATTTGGTAAAACTAATTCTATAAAAATACCATTAGCAGTTTCTTGGAAGAAAAAACAATGGATATCCATCAATATTTGCTCCATTTATGCTTACAGTTATTGATACATGGGAAATTCTGTTTTAGCTCAGATTAAACACCATTAAGGTTCATACAACAAAGTTCTTTTGAGGCACAAGACCTCTCAAAGCACAGACTGTTCCATTGTTTACATGAAAACACTGCAAATTCCAAATTCCTATGTGAATGTAATGAAGATAATTAGTGTGTGTGTTTGTGGACCTACTTAATTTTGAGGACACATTTGTACCCAGAAGTGACCTAAATCCGATAAACCCTCTTTTTTGGCAAAAGTACTTATTTGTAGAAAGAGTGTAAAAATGAAAATAAAAGTTTTTTTTATTATTATTGTAAAAATGCAGAACGTTTCTGTTCGGGTTAGGGTGTGGATTAAATTACAGTGTTTGTAACCAGCTATACATAAAAACAAGAAAAGTCTATGCAAGCCTATGTTTTTTTATAAATGAAACTTACATAAATGAGGTCCTTCTGGTATCGCAGGAAGAGGTTGTGCATGATGGCGGCCTCATGTAACTCGGCCAGAGTGGACATGTCCTCCACTCCACTGATGCTGGTGGGATGCATGGGGAAAACCTTAAACCTGTTCACCTCACCCTGATCCAGAGTTATCACCTTCAACACACAAAATCACACATCCAATGTGACCATCAACGCACACTGTCATCAGAGGAACAACTGTGAACATTACCTGTAAGTGCTTTCAGATGAACCAGAAAGTATACAGTTGAATGAACACATGATTGACGTAACTAAATATGCATTCCCAAAAGGCACATCAGGAATCCGAAGTGTGAAGAAATTAGCTGTGATTTATGCTGTGATGAATCAACAGTGCACTCAGACAGGGCTCATTTACAGCAGTGTATGTGTGGGCCTGTAGCTTGCTTTACTAATGCGTCCGGACCTGCTCCATCTTTCTGCCAAGTTGTTTCACATTCCTGAAACCATACCCCCATGACATCCTCACAGCGCTCCTCTCACTTTCACTGTCCTGAGCACTTCTTCCACAACCTGTCCTCAGAAATCCTTGGACATGCTACATTATGTTAGATCACAAGGCTGACGTCTCCATTACACATTGCATTTGAAAGGGTTCTCTTTTATCTACCTAACTGCCATCGAGAATTTCATTTATTTGCTGAATCATTCAGACATTATCTTGTGTATCTGTCATTTTTCACTGATTTATAAGCAACCCACACATTGAGGTTTGCCTTAAGGTTACATACATAAATATTTGGGGTACATAAATCTTCAAGTAAATGTCCAAATATTTGTTTATATTATATCAGAATAGAAATTTATGAGCAGATACCAGTGAATGTTGGATTAGGCTACAGATGAAGAGATGATGATACCCATTTTCTTATGAAAGACATATTAACAGCCAAAGTCTGATATTTAGTCGGAAAAAATGTAATTATTGGAGCTTGCAAAGGTGTTGTTCATAATTAAACCTAGGAAAAAAAAGATTTAACTCCAGCACTTGTTCTGTTAATTAAAATAAAACAGAAATAAAATAAAATAAAAATATTAGATAAAAACCATAAACTTAAAAAACTTAATTTGAAATTTTACCTCAGAAATGAAACGAAATAAAATAAGTTGAAGACCTAAAATGACTAAAAAATAAAACTATTTAAATAAATGCTAAAAATAGAAATATATAACAGAATAATAGAAAAACTAAATAGAAATACAGATAAATACAAAAAAAAAGGTCACTCTTTATTTTGAGGTCCAATTCTCGCTATTAACAAACCATCAACTATGACTTTTGCCTCAATAAACTCCTAATTTGTTGTTTATTAATAGTTAGTAAGGTAGTTGTTAAGTGTAGGTATTGAGATTAGGGATGTAGAATATGGTCATGTAGAATATGTGCTTTATAAGTAGTAATAAACAGCCAATATGTTATTAATAGGCATGCTAATAAGCAACAAGTTAATAGTGAGAACTGGTCCATATACTAAAGTGTTACCGAAAAACACATAAAAATACTAAAACAAAATAAAATTAAAAACTGGAAATCTAAAAATAAAAGCTAATAATTATTAAAATCAAATATTGAAAATATTTTAAAATATTATAAATGTTAAATATGAAAATATTTTTAAAAATATCTGTATCCCTTCATTTTGCGTTGAATGTATTTGGATGCATCTTTTGAAGTGTGTAGGTCACTGTTTTTCTTGTAAGTGAGATGTACGATAAATCCATTAGCAAAAAGTGCTACTAAAATTGAATGATGTCATACAATAACGATCTTATCATTGTGGCTCGTCAGGCCTGTCTCCAGACAGATGAGCTTAATTGATCAGACATGACAGGAAGGAAACAGCACTTTGACAGAATACACGCCCCCATCTGAGCTAATGTGATCTGTATGGAGATACGACATGCAAAATCAATGTGTCGTAACACCTGAGGCCCTGTTTACCAACTAAGAGTTGCAGGTGTGAATCTGTGAAGTTTCATCATTAGTTCATTCTAGGAAGCACTATTATAATGATTCATTCAAGTATAATGAAGTCATTGTTGCAAAAGCAGAGCAGCTCATAGCTGTGTGAATGTGTCTCAAAGTTTATGTTATCGCTGTGTGACGCCTCGACTTTAAAACCAGATCAGGAATCTGCTGTCTATGGGTAATTTCTCAACACAGCAGGCCGCCAGACGCTCTCCGGGTCAAAGTTCACACATAAAATACACAAGTTCGAGCCATATGATCCACTCACAAACATCCAACACAGAGGTCAAGGATGTTTAAGCAATAAAACATTCCCGCTAGAGACAAATTCCCCAAATTCCTGTTCATGAGATGCTCACTCCCACCACTAAGGCCAAACAAACAGCCTGGAGGTTGGAAAAACACTTGGTACATACAAAAGGGGAGGCTGAAACATGACAATAAACGTGTCTCAACCAAACATTCACAGGAGGAGGCATGAGGCAGGGCTGTCATTACAGGAGGATGAGCAGCAAAATGGGGCCTGTGGTTGACTCAAGAGTATGGGTGGTGGACCATCCATAAAAATGGATTAAAATGAATTCAATCAACAACCCTGATTGGTTAGTCCACTCATATGCAACTATTACAGAAGGTTCAAACGCTCACTGATGCTCCAGAAGGAAACGCGATGCATTGAGAGCTGGGGGGTGAAAACTTTCTGAATTTGAAGATCAGGGTAAATTTCACTTATTTTGTCTTCTGGGAAACATGTAAGTATCTTCTGTAGCTTCTGAAGGGCACTACTAAATGAAAAAAAATATGATGTTTAGACAAAATAAGAAAAATGTACACATCTTCATTCTGTTCAAAAGTTTATACCCCTGGCTCCTAATGCATCGTTTTTCCTTCTGGAGCATCAGTGAGCGTTTTAACCTTCTGTAATAGTCGCATATGAATCCCTCAGTTGTCCTCAGTGTGAAAAGATGGATCTCAAAATCATTCAGTCATTGTTGGAAAGGGTTCAAATACACAAAAATGCTGAAAAACCAAAGAATTTGTGGGACCTGAAGGATTTTTCTGAAGAACAGCAGGCAGTTTAACTGTTCAGGACAAACAAGGGACTCATGAACAACTATCACTAAACAACAACAACAACAACAAAAAAAAACAGCTGTGGATAATTCAGATAACAACACAGTATAAAGAATCCAGTGTATGAAAATTTTTGAACAGGGTCATTTTTATAAATTCAACTATTTTTTTCTCTTGTGGACTATATGTAAATGTCTTTTATGTGAAATATCTTATTCAGGACAGTACTAAATAAAAAATAACATGCATTGTGTATGATCCTGTTTATTTCGGTAAAATAATTAACATTTTGCAGATTCTGCAAGGTTTATGTAAACTTTTGACTTCAACTGTATACCTCATATGACTGTCCACTGCCTTTGCGTCGCTGTGATCTCACTGATGTCAGGCAATATATCTAATCGTGTAGAGGGATGTGACAACCGACTGAGCAGCATGGCAGCTACAAAGTAAACAGTGAACAGGGAAAATGGCCTACAGCGCAAGTGAACAATCTAAAACATAATGCAAGCTATCATAAAATAAAATCCCAATGCTGTTTTTTGTTCTGAACTTATTCTAATGCAATGATAACAGACCATGTGTTACTAAATGTAACTAAATTGTCATTATATTTGTGAGAATATTTCAAGACAGCAGTAGAGTGTATTTAAAGTCTATAATCATCTATTCGCCCCAGGTTATAGTGGCCTGCTGTGCTCAGCAAATTGACACATGGCAGGGAGTCAGCTTGTCATAGCGCCATTAGCACATTACAGATATTCATACAGAACAATGAGTGTCAGTGTTGACAGTGTGCCAGGAAACGGGAACATCACCTCTGGTTGCTAAGCAATGGACCAGCCCTGGGAGTATTGGGAATCCTGATGATGAGGTCATCAATAAAACATGAGGGGGAAAAAAAAAAACAATCACTGCAGTCAGTTTGAAAAATGATGCACTGTACTAGATAAATAAATGGAATTTCCTGGAGTTATTATTTGTGTTCCAGTTTCAGTATGCGATCACTGGTACGATACTAAATTTCCAGTGGCTGAGCGGAACTGCTTCCATTGTCCATGCAGGTTTATCTTTCTTCCTCTGCAGAAAGACTTCCTCAGTGATTTATCCAGTAGGAATTATAGCGAATCTTCATTTCATTTTGCATGACTTGCATGAGAAATGACATATTCCTTCCTGTAAGTATTGTGCACTTCAAGTCCCAGCATTCAATAAATGCTTTCATGGCCTTCCAAACACTAAGTACACACACAACATCAATGCACTTGCGTGAGCACCAACACACTCCCCTAAACGTGCATGTGCATGTGAAACCATCTGCTAAATCCATTGATCTAGAGTTATTAAGCACACAATCAATGTTTTCCTAATATGGCCTTTTCACCGAGGGCAGCGCCGCTGACTGATGCACCACTGTGACTAAAACTAAGCACATAAAAAGTACTATCTGAGAGAATTAATACATACAGTATAAACTCTACAGTGTATTTTGAAAGAACTGTGTTCAAACTAAGCACAGATAATTTTTTTAATTAAATTTTTTTATTAAAATATACTATTGTTGCCTTTGTCTCAAGCAGTAAAACTCTAATTAAATAAAAAGAATAAATTCTAATCTAACTCAGCCTTTTGTGTATATAATTAAAATGATAAGTTTTTAAGTGATTGAAGGTTTTTAATTCAAAGAGTAACTGGCATATTTGTTTCTCTGCTCTTCTGTGCAAGTGTCCTGTATGAGGCTTTGTGTTTGAAAGACCACACCCTGCTGTATTACTGAGCTTGGTCTGTATGAATATGTATGAAGTGGGTGGGGTCTGGAGGACAGGGACGGCCCAGTAGTGAGAAGACACATGGAGGCCAGCTGAAATGGCTATATTCTTCACAGGAAGCAGTCTTCTCTCAACCCATCCGCTGTACCAGCGCTGAGTCACACCCTGCCCAAAGCAATCCCAGAAAAACACAGGGTTTGCTTTACAAAACACTAACGACAGACTGAGTGAACACCAAGAGCCTATAATATGCTGGTAACTGTGTTAAAACCATTTTAAGTCTAAAATTATTTAAAAAAAATAGATTTATTGCAAAGTATTAATGCATCAGTCATTATTCAGACCAAAACAGATAAATACAGCGACAGAATGATAGATACAGCGATAGATAGGGTAATGTTAGATGATAGAATGATAGATAAAAATGACATAACAAACAACAGAACAATAGCATGAACAAAAGAACAAATGATAGCGAAAGAATAAAAAAGAATAGTGATAGAATGATAGAATGATAGAATGACTGATAGATAGAATGATAGATAGAAAGATAAAACAATAAATAGAATGATAGAACGATAGAATGATAGAAAGATAGAAAGATAGATAGACAGAACAATAGAATCATAGAACGATTGAACAAATGGCAGAATGAAAAAATATTAGAAAGAATGGTAGAACAACTGAACGACAGAGCGAATGAACAATAGATATAACTGTAGAACGTATGTTTGACAGGATGATAGATAGGACAATAGATGAATAGATAGTCTGCATGGCCGGAGGAAGTCGTTCTTCTGGAGGAGCCTGAGCTCAAGCTTCACTCCAGACATGAGCAGTGTGTCAGTGGAGTGTCAGTCTCTCCACGTCTCACTGAACTCTACTCACACACACCCTCCTGATCTCTGCTGACCCCTGCTTCACTATGGATGCCACAGTAAGCTTGTTAAATAAAACATGTGATGGGGTCCCATGCACTTACACTTTACTATGCAGTTTTATGAGCCAGGCGTTGCACTGCATGTTGGGAGCCCCATAAGAGTCTAACTTGCGGTTTGGGGTGTTAACATTTGGAAATGAGAGATTTCGTTTGTCATAATCAGCTGTAGTTGGTATGGTCTCTGAATGGTCTCATCCCTCTCTATGGTCACATGGTTGAATCTGGCCTAAACAGATGCACAGATTACTCAGAGTGGAAGTAATTTATGTTAATGCATGTAGAAAAATTTCAGAATATGCATTAAATCCGAAATTGAAAAACTGCCAGTTTAAACAATTATGTAAATACTCAAGTACTATGCAAATGGAAATCAGTCTGAATTGATCTAAATGTGGAACCTGAATAGTAAGAAAGATATCAATTTGTGCTGTAGCTGTATGTTCAGAATGACACACACAGATCTCTAAAATGCATACAAATTCATGGAAGACTTCCTGTAGCAAGATGTTCCATATGTTCAGTCAATATGTTACAAAGAATCAAATTTTCTTTCAAATTTGGCATATGTGTATAAATATACATACACATTCTAATATGCTGATTTGCTGCTCAAGAAACATTTCTTATTATTATCAGTGTTGAAAACAGTTGTGCTGTTTAATATTTTTGTGATTCGTTGATGAATAGAAATTTCAGACACTATAAATTATGGTTATAGATCCCTTTACATTCAATTTAGACAATTTTAATGCATCCTTGATAAATAAAAGTATTATTTTCTTTTCAAAAATGTTCCCCCAACTGTATAAAAGTGTATAAAGAAAAAAGTGTGTAGAGAGACAAACAGACATAGACAGAGGTGGGCTGACAGAAAGAGATGGAGATTAAAGACATATCATATGAAGTCTGCAAATGATATTTAAACATATGAGCTGAACAGTATACCACATTCATACATTCTTACGTACCAGAACAAAGCACACAGGCTGCATGTTGACACACATCTGATAAATATATTCTGACCTGCATTCTCATTGTGCTATGAGAACAGGATTTCCTCCAGACACAAATCTTTAACAGAGGGCCATACTGATTAAACACACTGGCTAAACTTGGCTCCCTTATGGACATTCCTGCTATTCATATCAAAGGTTTTTCTATAAAGGTGAGAACCTGCAGATCAGTCAAATCATACTGTACCTGCACAACCTCAAACAATTAAGACCTTTAGCTTTATCTCTCTCACATGGTTGGGCAGTCCAGTTCATTAAGAATATAATGCCAAAAACAACTGCACAAGCCTGTTTAGTCATAAATAAAGATGGAATTTGGATCTTAAAGAGATAGTTTACCCAAAAAGAAGGTTTTAGGTGAACTATATCTTTAAAATAGGCAAAATATATCTTTAAAGATGTTTCCTGAATGTGTTTTCAGCAGACGGTATTTCTTACCTCTCCATAGTCTGTGGTGAGGATGAGGGTCCGGTCATCACAGCAGCTGACGGTGGAGGGTAGGAGCTGCTCCTTATCCCGCACCCACACACGAGCTCCCTATAAGACAAACAGACCGTAGGAGACACTAAACACAGCAAACCAATCAAGAGCAGCCATAAAAAGCCACAAGCATTAAAGATACGATCTAAGAAGACAGATATTTCCTTCCTATTGTGGCTGGTACAGAAATTAAATATGTATGTATATGGAGCAGACAACATTATGTGCTTCTAAAAAGAGCTGAGGACAGAACAAGATGATACAGAGAGAATTTCAGTGAGCAATTTCAATTGATCCAATAGCAATCAGTGATCTCAACCACAGCCCATCATGGTCTTCCTTCATCATCATTAAAGCACCACAGCCATTCCGCCTCGCTATACTCTTTCATTTCATAGACATACAGTGGTGCATTTGACCGGGAAAAAACTCCCTCCCAATGGGTTTAAATGCACATTGTGGGCACATGGCAGCACAGAACACTATTCATGCCAACAGCACATGCTGCAAACCAAAGTAAAGCCCTTTGGCAGCACAAAACCCTGTACTTGTCTCTGTGTAAAAAGAGATGGTTGTTTGTCATGTCAGTGTTATGAAGGGGCCTTTGCTTGTGCACTCGCCACAAAAATAGGGTGTTTTGAGTGGATGCCAAGGTGTTGCTGTGGTTTCTAGGGTGTTCTGTGTGGTTGCTTACTGGCTCCAAGTCAATAAAAATTCAAGTCCCAAGTTTGATCACTCTGAAATATAATAGCAAACTAGATATGACTTTTTCTGTGGACAACAAAAGTTTGTTCTTACAATTACAGTCAATGGGGTCCAAAAACAGGTTTGAAATGACATGAAGGTAAGTAAATGACAGAATTTTGATTTTTGGGTCAACTATTCCTTTAAAAATTTGTTCAAAATCTCTGATGATGAAAACAGTTGCAATGAAAGGGTGGTCTAGCTATGCTTTTGTCTAATTGTGTGGCATCCTTTAAACGAAGCCGCCAACTTCCATGTTTTCAATCGGAAGGCCAAGAATGCAGAAATGGAGATGTAAAAACAGGAAGACACCAGTCTGGCTGCTAAGACCACTAGTCATTTCCTTCTGTTGTGAACCTGAAGACTGTCTTAACCTCTTAAGACCCTGCGGCCTCATATGAGGACATTATATTTTAGTGAATTTCTCTGAGACTTCACCATGATCACTCCCTCTCCTTGGTCTTCAAAAATGTCTGAAATTAATTTAGTGACACTCTTATGGAAATATGATAATATTTTGTAATTATCATTTAAATCTGTCTAATTTTTCAATTGTGTGTCATAAATCAACATCTCAGGAAAATGTTATGGGGTTTCAAATCAAAATATGACTTTCGGTTATGAAACAGGACGTTGATTTCAAACATGTCCTCATATGAGGACACCGGGACTAAAAGCATGTTTATTACGCATTTTGGGAGACATAACAAATGAATAGGGAAAGAAATTATATTTCAATATTCTATGAAATATTATATATTATTATGAAAATCTTGTCAATTATTACTCCCATTATTACACTTATTTTTTTTTCATTACATGTTGCCCCAAAAACACATTAATATGCAAATTAGATTTAGTTTATAGATACACTGAATATAATGAGAAAACCCGTTTATGGTCATTTTACACAATTTTGCAGAAAGAAAAATGGTATATCGAATCATTCTGTTATAACATAGTTGAGAATCATCTTTATACAAAGTTTAGTAAAAAAAAAAAAAATCTTGAAAACTAAAAATGTATTGGTGATTTAAAAAATCAATTGTTTTTGCATATGCATGTTCATTCATGTCTTTTTATTTTTTTAAAGAAATTGAGTCCCGATGTCCTCTTCCGAGGACATAGCATAACTTATGAATGAAATATCATTTTTATTTTTATTTTTTTTTTACATTATTTTTAATGCTCTAAACAATGTAAAGACATGAAAAAAAAACTTTTTTTTCCCTAAAACTTTTTTCTCGGGTCTTGAGATACACCAATGACAATAACTATAACGACAACTATAACCATAACATTTTAAAAAGTGTTTTAATTCTTGAGGAATAGGGGTATTAACACCACAACTATAATAATAATAATGATGCAGAGGAGTGATATTGTTGGAATCACTTTCAGAGCAATTTTTTTTCAGCTGATGATCAATAAAAACATTGACAGCCAATCAGCATCCACCTGACTTTAAACAGCTGAAATATTTAAAGCAACAGACGACAGAACTGCTTATAACAAACAGAATAAAACAAATATAGTTAGCGTTATCAATATAGTTATCACTCTTGGTGTGAATGGGCTTTTAGTGCGTATGGTGTGCCAGGTTCTGATGGCCCTCACGTTTACACTGACAGGCATAAATCTTCACAGCGCGGCCATTCAGACGGCCAATGGAGTGTTGAGAGAGTAGTTTGTCCAACAGCACATGAGAACCAAAGGATCAATGGGAGCAGCTTCCACCAGGAAACCCAAGCCCCAAGGTCAGAGCTCAGGGATATCAATCCTCATTAACTATTAATAATGACCTGACATGTGCAACAGCACTGGGTCCCGTAGGCAGCATGTGCAGGCACACGCACTATATACATCCACTCTTTCCAAAACACACGGTATGAAGATGATCATAGACATATGATACACTGGAAAGGAGATGTGGATTATAATGAGGCCAGACACATTCAAGGTTTCAAGTGGAGGCATTCATTAAAGGGATAGTTCACCCATAAATGAAAATTCTGTCATCATTTACTCGCAATCATGTTTTAATAGCTATTTAAACCCATTTGATTTACTTTCTTCTGTTGGATGCAAAAGTGAAAATTTATAGGAATGATCATGCTGCTATTTTCCAAACAGTGATCAAAAGCTGTAAAGCTCCAAAAAAATAAAAAAAGGCACCACTGAAGTATCATAAAAGTGGTTAAATGGTGGTTAGATTTGAGTTTGTTCATCACAAAGTTATCTTATGACATCATTAGGACCCTATGAAATCCGTTTTATTTTTTCCCAAATTCTGTTTTATTGTTTTTCCAAATTCTGTTTTTTTTCCGTGTTAATTTTTCTGGATTCCTTTTTTTTTCCGTTTTAATTTTTCTAGAATGTTTTAATGGTTACATTTTAATTAATCAAAAATTTCATTAATAAAAAAATGTATTAATCAAAAAGCATGTCTTATTAATTGAAATCATGAAACTTACACAATTTAACAGCAATTTATTAAAAGTTAAAAAATTACATTTTTCAGGCCCTATAAAATGTTTTTTTTTCTCAAATTTTGTCTCATACTTTTGATTTATTCATCCAAAATTTGGCAAATTCCGTTACATTCCGCGTTATACAGTAAATTCCATTTTTATGACTGGATTCAGTCAAATTACAGAAACAAGTTTACACTGCTATGTAGGTATTTCTAATACAACTGAGGAAGTGATACAAGATGATGGATCTTTCTTTCTTCTGACCACCATAATCAATCTCTCAATATTTCTTTCCTCTTTTGGAAAGTCATAAAAACACTATCTCTTTTGCTTTTGGAGAAAATGGGAACACAAAAAAAAAATCTATATTTATTGTAGTCTCCTGTTTACTACAAGTTTACCTTTGTGCCATCTCTTTTCCGTATGTGCCACACAGCATCATGTCCTGTATCAACAGGATCTTTTTCAGGTTTCAAAAAAAGCCCCAAAGCCTTGCTAAATGTAGCACTAATGCTTGGGGGCTATGGGGCTGAGTTAAAAGGGCTTGAAGAAAAGAAGAGGTGGGGAGGTTAAAACTGTATGCTAATGTGTTTCCCATTGTTTGGCGAGCAGAGGAAGAAAGCCAACATTCAAATTCTCTGACATGTTCAATCATCACACATGCGTGAGACTAAATATGACTACCTCCATCAGTTAATGTGTGCCACAGGCGTTCACTGACAACAAAATACCTTTACTTACAGGAATACAATTAAAGCAGCTAAAGGGCATCATTTTATTGAGCTGGAATCATGGATCAGATGAGAGAGATCAGCCAGGTCTGTGACTGGCACGAGAGGAAAATTACTTAAACACAGGGATTGGAAAAGCTGTTTCACGTGACCTGACCAAACTGAATTACATCCGAAGCAGGGTCTACGGATTTAAGAAGATCAGATGCCATTGTTATATAATTCTCATTTACAGCATTTGCACTTTATGGCACATGGTGTCACTGAATTACTTGCATTTAATCTCATAGATTAAAGGAAGTAAACATAAGAGCCTTTGCAACAGTTGATTGACTGCATTAAAAGTGGTGGGATTATTCAATCTTTTTGTGTTTAATTGATAAATAATAAAAAAATATGGGAGTGAATAAGACCATTAGTGCATGCAACCAATTAAAAAACAACCATACAAAAATATGACAGTTGCAAATTAAGATAAATCACATAATGGATGATAATTCCGCTGCACTTACCATAAATAAATGGGTATTGTGGGTTGGGCACTGTAATGATTACTACATATAAATAATAAAATACTGGCATGGGAAGAACTAATTTATTAACTTCTTCATGATTCAGATAACTGTGGTTCAGACTGCTGAAATCTATCATTATGTGGTGAAAGAATAAGGATTAGCTTTCATGGAATATTCAAGGATAATCTTGATGTTTCCCTAAGGAATGCTCAAATAATTAGGAATTATGAAAAAAAAACTGACAAAAAAATTAAACGTGGTTATGTGAACTTGTCCATATGGTCAAAAATAATACCTCAATGCAACTACTTTTCAAAGCAATCAGACTGATGATTTTGCCTGGTGGATGATAAAACGGGTGAAAAATATTACATATCCCAAGCCGTACCTAGGGAGCAGATTATCATAGAGACTCTTTGACTTGGGCTAGTAAACAACCACTAAACAACCACCCTAGCAACTGATCTTTCAAGTCTACAGAGAGAAATACAGCCAAATAACAGATGTTCTCTTCTCAAGGACACTCAATGTCAAGTAGCACCAAAACATGTGACTTGTCCCCCATGACCCCATATAAAGGCAGAATGGACAGAGATAAATTACTGTTATAGCATCTGGTCAAGTGAAGCCATTGTGGTCAACAAACATCTTTTCCCAAAACATTACCATTTTTCACTGCATCACCATGTAATCTTTTTTTTTTTTAAATCATGCTGAAACAGCAACAATGGTTTCTTCCTTGAGGTCCTGTATTTTGTATTTATTTTGAGAGAACTCAAAGGAGGAGAAGAACACTGAAAGTCTTATAATATCCCCACTATAATGACAACGTTTAAGACCAGACATGTTTCCACTGGCACTGCTGCAAACCGCCGTATGATGTAATCGATTATGTGGTGAGGTTAACAGACTTTCCAGAAGCGAGCTCCATGATGCGAGCCTCTGAAAGGACAGCAGTGTAAACCTGCTTTGTGCACGGGGCGTATTGTATAGGCAACAGATGGTCACAGAAACCTCCTCCTCCTTCTATTCTCTCCTCCACTTCCATCATTTCATCCCCTCCTTCCCCCACCTTTCCATCACCTCGGCCGTCTCAAAGCAGAATGGTCATGCTCGGGTCCCAGAGGGCAGCCGAGCGGAAATCCCTCAACAAAGGCCAGCTGGGCAACTCCAAAGCAGGGTTTTGTCTGTCAAACTGCAGCACACGTGCAAACAAAATAACTCCTTCATATTATATCGTATTATAGTCAGAGACATGAATCAGCTCCTTTCAGCTGGCACACCAATGAATCAATAGTGGACTAGAATTCTGTTCTGCTGTACATAGTATATCTTAATGATTTTATTATGACCATGTCATCCGTGCATGTTTTGATCTTGTCATCTACCTTTATCCAATCAACAACCAATGGATAGAACCATGTCGCCACCTTACTTTTTTTTCCCGATAATCTCTCAGAAGTATGTCACAATATGGAAGGAATAACCTGTTGCTACTTCAATTATAGTATGACTTTTATCTAGTTTTGTTTAAAAAAGTTGATGAACAAAATTCAAAAGATCTTAATTCTTAACTGTAACTGCTAACACAGAAGAGTAAAATAGTCCCTTGCCCTTTAAAACAGAAAACACAGTTTAAAACGCTCCGTCACTCTGAACCCTCACAAAAGGCTACTATTACCTCTGTGTGTTTAACAGTGCCAAATTTGGAGGAGATTTGCTAATTAATGAGCCTGAATCATTAATAAGACTACACAGTGCAAGGTGGCGTGTCTCTTTCTCCTTGTGGCAGGAAGCCCAAGACCAAGAGTATCGAGTGATCCAATCAGCTCAACAAAAGAAAACTAATCAACGTCCACAAAATTAGATGTTATTTGGCAATTAGTTCGAAGCTAATTTATTTTTTTCCGCTCACACTATTACTTAGCCTGGCATGACCGATTATGCATGAGACATCAAAAACAGAGGGACTAGAAGTACTAGATATTTTGTTTAAGAAAACTTGTTTGAGAGGAACTCCTGTGGACTTCACAAATATCATAAAGAGTCTTTTAGAAAGCAGCTGATCACACTACATTTCAAAGAGTTTTCTGCACACTGTTTAGATCTCAAACAGTGAAACTTATTCAGATTATCATAACAATACTGACACCTCCGCTGACCTCTGGCTGTCCTTCAGTGCAGCTGTGCAGATGTGACAAGCTCTGAGGGCCTCAGCTATACTGAAGAGTAAACTGTCTGATGAAACTCAGTACTGACTGATTTTAGACTGCACTGCTACAGACATCTCAAAAGAGTCTCGGTTTAATGTGTAAATTGCATAACACTATGCTATATTTATTGTAATTATCTTAAGACAGTATTAGAGAAAAAAACAACCATGCAAAGCATTTCTTTGAACACATTCCAGCAAAATGTTTCTCCATTATTAGGACTTCTACTGGTTCAACTGCTCAATATGGCAGATGACAGTTCAAAGCTAACAGAAAATTGCTCTTTTGTATTTAAAATCAGTCACCGGTCACTGGAAAGTTTTAAGTTAAGTTGCAGAAATGTGTCCAGGATCAGGGATTTGATCTACGGAATACTGAGTGATGTAAATGAAGAAAAATTGGACAAGAAATGAGTGAGATTATGGGTTGGTATCTGATTAGATGGACTGAAATTACTGCTGATCTTACAGGCTCAAGTTTACAGTCTTCCAGACATGACATAGCCTGTAGGGTTGGGTTAGGACAGTCAACAACTTCCTAGCCGGTTACTGAGGTCAACTAGTGTGTTTATTAAAGGGGTCATGAACTGCCTTTTTTAATTATTTTGTACTGTTCTCTGAGGTCCACTTATGTTATCAATATTATTACATAGAAAACATAACTAAGAAGTAATAGGCTATTTTCTGTCCCGTTTTGACCACCCTCATCAGAATGCTTTGTTTGAATAGGTGTGGCGGATTGAAGACTCGGAATTAAATGACCACTGCTATGATTGGCTAACAATCGTGTATGTTTGACACCCTACATCCTTCACAGATGGACGCATAAATACTCAGTACATATCAAATGATATGTAATACAAAGCAAAGCAATAGTGACCATGTAATAAAAACAGTTACACTTGTGTGTTGCAACATTACTGTCGGATCCAATATATTCGGCACAACATCGTCTTTTAGTTTTGATCTTTCTGAAAATCCTGCGTCAATTTGTGCCTTGTTTGTAAGTGAATCTGTGGTAAAATTAGGTGAACAAAGGACCAAGTTCTTACTGACATGGTCTGGTACTTCATTAAAGATAAAGTTCATCAAATAACGTTTATCGTTTGGTTTCTGCATAGACCTGCTTTTGCCTCTCCTTATTTACACTATATGTGTGAATCGGTGGGCGGGGCTAAACAGGCAGTGATGTAGATGCAGGCGTTGATCTTTTTCTGCGGAGGCAGTGCTTATCACACTATTACATCACAGAGTGGTACATTACACAACCTGTTGTTTTGGCAGATTGGCTTCATTATAAGCTGTTTTAGACTAACAACAAAGTTTTTGAGTTCTGAAACTTACAGGATGTTTTTATAGCACAATGACCTCTTATATGTCAAAAGCTCAAGGGATTTTTTATTTCTGAGTTCATGACCCCTTTAAGATTTTTTGAAATTAGGTGATTTAGAGCTATAACTAGCTATCAAAGAACTTATTTCTGCAACAGACTTACTTGTTTAAATGATAAATGAGAAATACACAATTAAGCATACACTACCGTTAAAAGGTTGGGAGCCAGTAAGATTTTTAAATGTTTTTAAAAGACGTCTCTTATGGTCACCATTATTTTTCAGCAGCCACTACAACTCCAGTCTTCAATGTCACATGATTCTTCAGAAATCATTCTAATATGCAGATTTGCAGATCAATATTTCTTTTTATCATTGCTGAAAACAGTTGTGCTGATTAATACTAGCTGCTGGTTTTTTCAGGATTACTTGATGAATAGAAACTTTGAAAGAACACCATTTATTTTAAATGGAAATCTACTGTAACATAAATAAATATAATACACACACACACACACACACACACACACACATATATATATATGTAAACATAACAGCTTCTTGAAGACGACAAATATTCCTTCAGTTAATGTAATATTCAAAACTACTTTTGCACGTCTAATCACCTGCTCAATAGTCCAACTCTAGATTCCATTAAAATACATGACAAGAGCAACTGAACCACACAAAAGATTAACAAAAGCCCAATGTAGTGCAAGAGGGGAAACTGTACCTTAAGATGCCTACTGTATGTCACATGCTACCGCCAAGTGAAACCAAAACAGCTCTCCCTACCCCGAGTCAACCTCAACCTCCCCAGACCTGCATGACATCATCCAAGGCAATGAGAGCTTTGGCTCACCTCAAATCAAGGTCCCAACTCAAATTCTGTTTAGCATCCTGTAGAATAAAATTCTTGATGGTGAGCTCAAACATTCTTAAACTCTGGGACATATTTCAGGAATGATTTGCAAGAAGCACCCTTACGTCATGCTCAAGCGATACATTTACAACATTAAGAATTTAGAACATGTAAATTCACAGTTGAATTGACAGTAGAGAGAGAGTCAGAGAAGGAGAAGTGTTTTGTAAAGGATCAGATAAACAGCCTTGACGCTCCGTCACCAGGCTGACAGCAGTATGAATAAATGATGGAAGGTGCCGCTGATCAGAAATTAGCTAATGGAGAGATCGTGGCCCCAGGGGAAGGACATTTCCCAGACTTCCCCCAGACCAGACAATAGTCAGAAAGAGCGCTACATTGAGAAATGGTGACACTTAATGGTATTAACCTTACAACTGAGATGTTTGACTGATTTGCATAAAGCATAGCCTGGAGACGTGATTAACAGTCCTGACAGGTTGTATTATACTCTGAGTAAATGAAACTTGTGGATGAATACTCCTATAAAATGTAAACAGCCTTGTTTACAGTGCAGAAATATTAAATTGAATGGATTTTTTATTAAATCCAACTATTCAAACTACAAATTATGTCCAGATTTATTTTTCTTTTCAGAATGCAGCCGCAGGTTCACCAATGTAAGTTTGGCCATTGATTATGTTTTTAATGAGGCCAGTATTCAAATCTGAACATATTTGTGGCAAACAACATCACAAAAAAAGAAAAGGGAATAAGTAACATTTGGTGCTGCATGTACCACAATTAAGCAAGCGATACAAACTTTTGAAAAGACTGGTGAAAATATGACATAACAATCTATGAATTTTCATTTCAAACCACATACAAAAGTGGTTTAGACTGGGCAGTTTCCAGGGTTTTTTTCCTGTTAAGACTACAAAAATCAAATTCAGTTTTTATGCGTACGCTATAGGGAACAAATACTTTCTGCAAGAGCGTGAGTATAAACACAATGAGTGTGTAAAAGCAGACTAGTGAGTGGATGAGTTTACCTGATCGGCGTGATAATGTTTAATGTCCCCAACAACCTCTGTGGTCCAGTTTAAGCACTTGTTTGTTAACAACCACTTTTTTTTTTTAAGACAGGTAAATGTTGGTTGGCTGGTTGGTGTTTCAACTCCATGTCCGCTTCATTGACTATTTTCATGGTGAGTAATATGTTTAAATAGTATTAAATAGCAATTTAAAAACCTATAAGGTATGAGTATACTTCATGAAGTATAATTTGGGCTTAAGTGGTGAAGACTGGATGCTGGAAGTTGGATGAATTGCACAAACAGCCTTTACTACTGCTGTAAACCTTAAGCCAAGCCAAACACTAAAATAAAGTGTATTCAAATGAATGACAATTTGAATATGAGGTATAGTATTTTTTAAACAGCTCAGAATCACACCACAAACATGGAGCACATGCCTTCAATCATATAAAAAATGAGAGGGGAGGGATGATTGGGATTACTGATGTGGCAGATCTTCTCAGTTGTAGCATTCAACAAAGACGCAACAGCTGTTGAGATATAATTGGCCTTTTTAAGAGACCAGCCCTCATCTGATAAAGCACATAAGGGAAGTTTCTCCAGTACTAAAACATCTCCATGAGGAAATGATAGAGACATACAGTTCTGTCCACAGTCATTAGCATCTCAAAAGCCTTTGATGGGCCTGATGCCACTATACTGCATCTAATTTCTTCTCACACACTGTACAACAGCTGTTGTTGAGGTTTCATCTAAGTCAGATTACTGCACTGATTCCTTCTAATGTGGAGAGCCAGAAAAACAATAAATGTTGACTAAAGTACAAAGACTTCAACTCAGCATTAAACAGTCTCATAAACTGTATGACTGTACAATTTATTTTTGCCACCTGAATTGCTTAGCTACTGGTGTTCTGCAAAAAAACAAACAAAAAAAAACCCCTAAAACTATTCCAACATCCCTTATACATCAGCAAATAAGAGCGTTTGTGCCACACAGGTCGTGCAACCCACTGAGAACATAATGAGAAGTGTATTTCTCTGATGGAGGAGTTGGTTGGGGCTCCAAAGCCTCAAGCTAAATCTGCTTTGCCACATCCAGTAATGCTTACTGATCATCTAATGATGACTATAACCAATTTAAACACCATTTACAGACACGTTTAGATTCACACAAAAATAAATTACTGTTATTTCAGCATAGGTTTCACAACAATACAGAGGGACTCAATTAGGTCAATATTCTTAAATACGGTTGCAGTTTAATGAGATGGCAGGATGCTTGAACTCTTTTTTTTTTAACCTATGACTGTATTCCACAACATGTCACAGATGTCTCTCCATGATGTCTTAATCACAGGGCAAAACTCGTGCTAAAATAGGAAACTCGCCATCTGGGCTGGATAAACAATTACATGTTGAGTTTTTTTACTCTAGATCTCTTGGTCTTCAAGTAAGTGAGGATTTTTCCTTCTATTAAATGGATATTCACCTAAAAAATAAAAAATTCTGCCATCAATTACTTAAAGTCATAAGACTTTT